>CM053791.1:368549167-368939167 GCA_028749045.1 Cupressus sempervirens | reverse complement strand
ACCATCATCATGATTGTCATTAGCATCATCATCATCATTATCACCATTATCATTAGCATGATCAAAGTCATCACCGTCTTCTTCTTCTTCATCACTAGTTAACTGTCATTCCTGATAATCATTTACTTTATCTTGCGCTTCTTCAATATCTTCTTCTTCCATCACATTATATTTTAACGGCCTTCCTCTTGGGTCATGTCTAACAACAAATGACCAACCTATCTTGTGTGGAACACCAAAGTAAAAAAATTGCTCACATTGGCTTGGAAGAACATAGGACTCATCTCTGACTGGCTCAAATGACCTTGTATTAATCATAGTACATCCACTATCATGTTCAATAATAGTCCTATCAAGATCATTTTGATTCAGTCATAGCCTAAACCATTTGATGACAAATAGAACTATTTTGAATCAATTAAAATCGCACTCAAGTATATCATCCAAAATTCCATAGTATCAATTTTTAGATTGTTGAAGATGTATGTCAGTTCTAGACAAAATATTGGTGACTGTGAAGGAAACACTTATCCCAGAATCACACGTTTTCTTCGTTTCATCTAACTTTTTTGTGTGAAATTTATAGCCATGGTAGTACATAGCTTTGTGGTGTTTGACTTGCAATTATTCAAACATGTCAAAATTATTTGCATTGATTTGTGAGTTGATATTAAACTTATGTCTCATGATTAGTAATCTTATGTGCACCTTTGTGTCTCTTAAGCCATATATTAGATCAAGTACCATTGGTGTAACATTGAGATCTCCATCACAATGAGCTTCTTTAGCCAATGATGCAACACCATCCCATATTAATGAGTGACCATTTTCTTGAGACTATTCAATCCATACCATCATCCAATCAAGATTGTTTGCAATATACAAATGTAGTGCATCCCACTTATGACCAACTATAAAGAAGACAATTACACCAGTTAGAAAAAACTTATATAGATTGATGATGAATAAGAATTATTAAACTACAAAAAAAACTTATAATTACCTCTTACCCTCCTCAATCTACCTTTCCCAATCAGGTACTCCCCTTCAAATTTGTCATTAGAGTTGGGATCCCAAATGCGATCTACATGGATATCTGCTACAAACTTTGGAAGATATTCACTAATGTACACCATGGTTTGGTATACCATATATCCCTCTAGCATAGAACCCTTAGGATGTCCTCTTTATATAACCAAGCCCTTCATAAATTTCAAGTGCCTCTCAACCATCCACATTGACCTAGTTTGTATAGGTCCACACAATTCAATATCCTCAACTTGATGTATGAGGTAGTGTTCTTGAGCATTGAAAAAGGTTGGAGGTAAACACTTTTGCATTTCACACATAAACTGTGGAATTTTTCTCTTCCAATATTTTATATCTTTTTTTATCAATTTATTTAGATGATAACCACCTAAAAGAGATTCAACATGCAAAAAAACATAAACAAGATTTCAAACAAAATTATACAATAGATTTCAGATAAAAAGCTACAAATTTAAGAAAAAACACTTCTAACCTCATGTATTTTCTAAGATCGTATATAACTTGTTTATTACTATTATCAAACTGGTGTGGAAGGGATAGAGGTAGGATGTACTGTAATCATTAAAAAATGATCATTTCAATATATTATTAAATAATACAATAGGTAGTACATTCAATTTTATAAGTATACTATAAATAGAGAACATGACTTACCTTGACGAAGGTATGCCAATCATGTGTTTCCAAGCCTAGCCCAAAATTACCTTTCTTTGATAGAAGAGTGCTTATATTTGTAACAAATCCTATTGGAATTTTTTTTTTTTTTAATGACTTCTTTTAATGCATCACTTTGTTGCTCCATTAATAACCAAGGAAGGGCACTTCTATTTATGTGGTCTCCATTACTATTTTATTCAATGAAAGCTTTTAGTGCATGATTGGATTCATGAATGTTAGTACAAATTTTGGCAATTTTTTCTCTATCATGCCTTCCATCCAAATTTTTTCATAGTGTCTCTGTTACATTCTTTCCAATATGCATAGCATCAAACAAATACACAATTGGAAAATTATTGTAGTATGGTAACCTACTAAATTGAGTAGGATAACTTTTCATTCCTCTACGACCTTCACAAGCATTAGTTACAGCATCAGTAAATATAAGATAATATCAAAATAAAAAATTTAAACTTTAGATGATAAATTGGACATTACCTCAATGATTTAGTCAATCGTATTCCAACTTCCATAGATGAGGTGTCATTCTTCATAGCCTTGATGATGTCTCTTCTTTCCCATTGAAAAAGATGTTTTTCAGCAATTCGATACCTATGATTATTGTGGAGAAAGTTCCTAAACTCATCAAACACCTGCTTTCCTAAACTTCTCGAATGATGAGATTTCATCTTCATACCACAAAATAGATATGTAAATTTTCCCTTTGTCTGAAGACCTAAAAGATCATGTACAATTATCATGCACAACTTAAGCATATGATAGTAGTGTGTAAGCACTACAATAGACCAAAAATATGTGATCTTAACAATATAACATACTACAAAAATGAGTTAGCCCAGGGGCATCATGTATTGTCCATACAAGCATTGCATGGAATTAAAAATTTTGATGTCTTATCGGTCTAGAGATGCCATACATAGTGATGCCATTCCATAGCTTCAACAACTTGTCAATTAGGGACTCAATATACACGTTCATATCTTTGACTTTGCACTTACCTAGTAATTGAATGAGCATAAAAATTACATAATTATTATAACCATTTTCATGTACTATTTACAAATTAATTTAGATAACTATAAAATGAAAAAATACCTGGCACAATGATTGACAACATTATGTGCTCCCTCTTTATGGACATCCAAGGAGGAATGTTATTGTTAATTAAAAAAATAGGCCACACTAAGTAAACAGATCTCATATCTCTATAGGGATTAACACCATCTACTACCAATGAAAGCTTTAGATTATGAAGTTCTTTAAAGTGTGACCATGTTTCTTCTATCTCTTTAAATGCAGAACCATTGGCAAACATTCACATAATGTCATCTTGACTTGTATTGCATGCATGGTAATCCATAAATTGTGCCAACCTAGCACACCTGAATAATTATTGAAGATGTGGAATAATGGGAATGTATTGAAGAACCTTGTGAGGCACCTTTTTTTTTAATTTGATCTAACCGATATCTACTAATATAAAAATCAAGGCATTCTATTGCAAATTCATGTTGTTTATGATATAGAATGTGATCATTAGGACATGCACGTATTATCTAATACTTCATTCCAATCTGATTCATAATGTTAGATAATTCTCGATACAAATGAGGCAAAATATTTGATGGTGGTAACAAAAACTCACTAATCAACCTACAACAACAAATATGCATTGTTAATATAATGAATAGTAATTGTATGCTAACATTGAAGATGAAAAAAATGGCATACCTTAGCATATGTGGCATTGCTACATTAGATATACCATTCATAACTTTTAAGTTCACCAACAACACTATAGCCAAGAGTAGAGTTGTTTGGGAGCCTTCATATAAGGGCTTGTGTGCCTTCTCAAGTAAAGGTATATCAAGACAATCTTCATCATCATTATCAGATTCACTAGTACCATCATTGTGAGCCTCTTCATCACCTGCCCCAATACCATCATCTTCAATCATGTCCTCTGGCACATTATCATCTTCTTCCATGGGAGTGTTATCCTTAGCTTGGATATTCACACCTCCATGCTCCTCTAGTAAGAAATCCACATTTAGCAATAGACAAAAATTGTGGCCCCCTTCAACATGACCATGTTACCTACAATGACTCTGGGCTATTGTGATTAGAATTCTTTGATTCTTTAAGCCCTTACACTTTTTACAAGGACAATAACATTTATCAGGTTTTCTTTGAAACTGAGCCCACAATGCAGCCATTTTCTCATTATTCTATTATAGGTTCATATTGTTAGGCATGCTCTTTCTTCACAAGAAAATATATCTACAAATAAATTGGACATGTTGTAGTTAATGTTTATATCTACACATGGAAATTGTTGATTAATGTTTTCAAATGTAACTAAAATGATCCTATAATTTTTAGAAGGCCTAGATATTTGGAAAATGTGGAGTTATAGACAATGCATCTTAATTATTTGCAAAATGCCTCAAAGAGATGTCACAAGGTGAAAGTTACTTAGGTGCTATCAGCAACATGCCTTGACTAATCCTGATAGCAATGACTAATGTGATTAATGCATCAACTAATGAAGATGACTAAAAGATCAAAACATATTAATGTATAGCAATGCTTTTCTCAAGGAAATATATGGTCTTCAGTAAGATATAAAAGGAAATATGAATTAGATGTGATCTATGTGTTCTCCAGGTAGATGGACATTGTCACAAGGGGAACCAATCACAAGGGCAACCAGTCATGCTTGTAATTTCATAAGCCTCATCATAACATATGAATATTTCTATCTTCTTTATTATCTAATTTAACTAAAAAAGCACATTGACCAATGTATCACAATGGGTTACCTGCCTTGGGCTTGTAGAGTCTATGATGTCCCCATACTTAAACCAATAATACTAAAGTAATTGTGCACTTTTTGATCAAGGGGTGGCAGTCCTTGAACAACAATAGCAGTAAAAGTTAGAATAATTAAAAGTATCTACACATATATGTTAGTAGAAAAATAAGAAGTAGAATGCCATGAAGTCTTAAAAATAAGATGGCTTCCCTAATTGCATTAGGAAGAATAAGGGTTAGTTCCATTTGATGATCCCCTTCAAGAAGGATGGTGAACATTCTATACATCTTCATTTTCATCAGCATCAAACACTCTATGTTGTATGGGTAAACCATTGAAAAGGATAATCAGTATGACATCTTCAAACTAGTCATCATGTAAACTTTAAAGCAATAACCATCACAAAATTATCCATGATCAAATGGCAAAGGATCCTCAACATGACATCTAGTACTGAGCAATCATTCCTAAATGAAGGAAAGTACTCATATTAGAGAATCACAACTATGGATAAATCATCATTTAGAACTATTTTCACTAGTAGCTAAGATATCAATCTGCATCATACATGGAAGAAGTTGAAGAGTAGTCAATCAAGAAACTCCAATATGAAAGTAGGTATATGTGTACTAATCAAGAACTAGAAGAATGGTAGATAATTTTGTTCATGGTCTTAAAGAAAACAAAGATTGCTTGACAATAGCAAGAAACAACACAGATGACTTAGAAATAGTCTATCACAATGAAAAACATATTTTTCCCATCATGACACTAGCAGTGCTCCACTATCTCATTTTTGGTAATAGAGACCAACACAAACATCAATATGAACATGAGGTTTATACTGAACAAATGCAAGGTATGTAGTAAACTCTAGCCAAAATGCACTCAAATATTTAGACTTCCTTGGTATGTAGTGATTAAATTTTTTATATTGTTTGATTGTTTTATGATTTGTTAGAGGATTCATGTGCAAGAATATATATAATAAAATATGCAGGTTTCTATGCCAAACTAACTCCAACGTGCACAAATATCTAATAATTGGGATTTAAACTAAGCAAGAAGATAACTGAGATAAAGAAGCAAATATATTGGTCTGACATTTATTTATTGTAGCACAAATAAATTTTTTACAAGCATGTACAAGTCTAAAACTAGCTCAAAGATTCAACAATTACACTAACAAGAATATGAAATATGATTCAACAATTACACTGATAAGAATATGAAATATGGAAACATTTTGTGTTGTCCAGTTATTGGTTGATGGACAAGACCACAATACACTTATAAAATAGACCAAGCATAGCAGGGAGAGGTCTTATTTCTCCTCTCAATAACTTGGCCAACACAAATAAAGAGGTTCAAACATCATAGAAGCCAAGGCGACTAATGCAAGGAAGAACCATTGATTATCCTCAAACTCCACATTAATAAAGTAATCTCTAGCAATTAATCATCCAAATCTGAGTCCCTAGCCTCAAGGCCTAGCAAACAACTGCTTATGCACTTAAATAGGGATATCATTTTAATCAAAGAGCAATTGGAGTCTTGCCTATTACAAAAAAAAGAGAAAGTTCCATATTTTACGTTATTTGATGGATCTTGTTGAAGCGTAGGTTAGATCTAAGGTTTTTCTTCATTGTGTATGATGAAATCTATTTATAATTTTTGTTTTAAACTAGTGTAGACATTCCTCATACATAGGATGATGATTCCAAGAAAAAGTCTTAACACAAACTACATTGTTATGGAATTTAGAGAGCCTATTTTCTACATACATTCAATGGAGTTGTGATAGATACACATCAAAATCTGAAAAAAAAATACATCTGAACTTGTGGAATTAATATATATGTTGATATTGATCAAATTTCTTAACAAATTTGCAAATACTTACATGTGTCACATTTTAATATTACTTGAGAACATAATGTTTCCCATCAAAATAATCAATACAGTTTTTCCCATACACTTGCATAGGCTTAAAGGTGGCAAATGGGTCAAATTCTATGCTCGTCCACCACCAATTAATGGAGGCATGCCAAGGTGTTAGAAGATGAATTTGGGCTTAAAATGAATAAGAAAACTAGTGTGAGTGGAGAAGGAGGTGAATAATCTAAGTTTTTATGGATGATAATTAGATTTCAAAATTAAAAAACACACTTGTAAAACAAAAGAATTTTATATTATCCTAAATTGTACATGTGATATTTATAATTTAAACCATACTTAAAAATATAATATAAATATGAGGACTAATTTCCAACATCCTTATTCAGTGAAAACATGTAAAAACTTTCATACTTTCAACTACAATAAGCCCAACTTGCATAGCTAATGAAAGACACCTCTCATGGTTTTCACACATGTTTCCCGCAAACCTAGAGACTAATCAGGATACACTCATCAATGTTGCCATGATGAAACCTAGATCACAAATAATAAACACCAAATAAATAGAAATTAAAATGGACAATATAGACACATTCCATTGAACACTATATTAAAATAGATCATGATACCAAGCAAGATCATTTCTTGCATACTCTTGTGGAGGATTTCTTGTGTTCTTGCAGGTGATCATGAAGTGTTGGGCTAATATTCAGCTCCTATAGTGTGTAGATGAGAAGTGCATCAAGGAGTTCACTACAAGCAATAGCTCATCTAGTTGAAAAAAACTTATAAATAGATGTTAACATATATGTATATTGATGAAACTATATCTACCCACACACACATTTATATTGCAAGCACAAAGCACATAACATATAAAAATCAATACAACATTACTTCCAACAAATTTGTTCATTAATTCTAGGCTTGAAAATTGAAATTAGGGAAGAGGAATTTGAGAAGCATACCAAATATGTTTAGTCCCAACCTCACATATACTAATTTAAAGAAACCATTGAAAAACTAAATAAACCACCAGGTGATATAGAAAGTTATTGCAATTGGAAACAGAACCATGCTGCAAAATTGTGTTCAACATTTCAATCCCACATAATCATCTAGTAAACATTTCAACATAGATTAACAAAGCCCCAATCCTTATTAGAACTAAAATTTAAAACAAATGAAATGGTCTATAGATCAATAGGTTTCAAAGTGCAATGCAATAAATGCAAAAAATGCCTTCTCACCATCTGCTGATGAACTTTTTTGAAACCCAGGTCTGTACAATAGCATAAAAGGCCTGGTCAACTACAAAACCACACAACTTTGAATTACAAAGCCATTCAAGAATTTAGTGAGCTTTTGACAACAACAAAAGGAAAAATAATAAAAAATAACTAAGAGAATAGATACTAAGTAAAACCTCACCAATGTGACAAATATAAGATATACAAATGTGTTGCATAGAAAACAAAATACATAAATAGAAATTTATTATAGCCTTCATATGCATGAAAAATGACCTTAGGTATATTTTCATCCTTTATTGAATTACTTTAAAAAAAACTATGTCATTCATCCAATAGATAATTTGTACCAAGTGAAGGTAACATAACAATAATCTTGTTTAACTTTAGATAGGAGAGACACATGTTGGTGCAGATGAGGATTGGGTACCCAATGAAGGGCAACCAATCCTCTAGCCTCCAAACACAATAGCATCTCCTTAATATATTATGGAAACAATGACAACAAAAAGCAACTTTATGTATCATCCAAGCATTGATAACATAATTCATTATAGGGACTCAACCCAACAAACTTATCATCGGAAAAACTTAGAAAATTAAAACTATCAACCCCAGAGGTGCATAGTCATGTTAGAACAAGAAAGTTCAGAGCAAACACTTGGAAATTATTCTAGCCTCTTGATTTTTTTTGACTACTAGAAAAGCACTAACCATTTATTATACACTTTAATTTATGGTTTCACTCTCTTTCCAATAGCCTCTTTCTCCTTTTACTACCTCCTAATTCTCTCCTAGACTACTATAAGCATATAGCCTATGTCAAGATTACATAACATTATCTAATGGTCAAACTTTTATATAAGTGGCATTGTTTAGATATTCAATATAATACAATGATTTTAATCCCGAAAAAGAAAACAAGAAAATTAAATCATTTGTATAAAAAATAGTGATTTTATTAAAAAATTAACATAGTTTCATGGAGTTTCTTAATGGGGGGATGTGAGAACTAGAGGGCCTGGGGCCTAAATTTGGGAGCTATGGTTGGATGCTATGGAGTATTGGGGGGTGGTGGTGTTCATGTAAAAACTGAGGTGAATCAAAATTTGCAAAGAAAAAATTGTAATATAACATCTCTATGAGTGCCCCAAACAAGTTTTTTGAAGTTAAATTTTGCAATTGGCATGTAATGGAATGTGCCATATAGCAAGCAAACTAGCAACATCCCCAGTGTGGGTGGAAAATGTCATGGTTTTGTGTAGCTACATTTCTCCCAAGTAGCCTAGTCTCAAAAATGTCCCTCTACAAGAGATGGCCATTTCCAAGACTTGAAGACTTTTTCTGAAACTAAATATGACTAAGGGATGCAGAAACATTTCTCAGACTTAGGGACTTTCAAGTTGAATCCTAGGTGTTAGACTTCTAGAATCAATTGAATGGCATTATTTGAAATCACTTTGATAGAATTCTAAATGTTTGATTATAGCTCCATGCAGATTTGGAGTACAAGATGTTGATTAAAGTTGTGCATATGCAAAGAATAATTGTTCACCAATTATGAAAACTAATCATGTAAAATCATTATTCTTGAAGTCCCTCAAGCTTTTAATCTATCTCTTTTATTGAAATCACGTTAAACTCAACAAAGGTTTATTTCCATAGTACCTAGCATTTTTAACAAATGAACACCTAACATGATACCATCTCCACACAGAGGAATGCTAAATGTATTGCTAGTCAAGAAAAAATTAGATGTTGTTAATTTAGAATTCAATTATAAAGAGAAAACCACCTTCCACCAAGGCTTGTTCCACCAACATGTTGAAACTTGTCTGAACCCTCCATAAAAAAAAAAAAATAAAAAATAAAAAAAAAGCATAGAATTTTTGAAGTGCCATACATTTTAGCCAATTAGATTGGGATACACATCAAGGAAAAAAATGCATCCCAAGGCCACAAAAATATTGAAGAGAAGTTGATGATTTTATGCTAAATTTTTTCCATAAATTTATATGGAAAGCCACACAACAAAGATTGAGAGAGAGTTGTAACTTTTGATTAGGGAGAAGGGAATGTGTGAATGTTTATGTTCACATCAAAATGACAATATCCTATAATAAGATTACATTAGCTCCTTGGCAACCGGTTTGAATTCTTATGGAATTTTAATTTATTTGTATTTTAAAACATGTATGTCAATCAATTTGTTTGTGTTTGATCGAATTGCTTAAACATCATGCACTAAAATTTGATTCCTATATTAAAAGTATTAAATAGTAAAAGTTAATTTATTTTTTCAAATTTCTTTCTTCTTTAGTATGTGATATTCAAGAGTGGTTTTTTTTTATATATGCATATATACAGATGGTCTCTGATTGTAGAGATGGTTCTAGGGAGAACTAATAATGAAATAAAGAACTATTGGAACATTAATCTCAAAAAGAAGTATGAAATTTCCAAGAATGGGAGTAGAAAAGCAAGAACATGTGGTTCTAGTGGAGAAGAAAATGATGATATTATCAAATCTAAACTTGTGAGAGGTATCCTGAATAATGGTATTCAAGATTATGGCTCCAAACCACTTTGCAAGCTTTTTATGGAAGATTCAGATCCCATTGCCTTTCATTTACTCCCACATAACTCTAAGATTTTTTAGGTGATTAATATCAACATTGGAGGAGATAATACATTGAATCTAAACGAGATGCCAAATACACATTCTAATATGTTTTTTGACCCATCTAATTTCAGACTTGAAGATTATGAGGAAGGAATATCAAAGATTTATAATGGCCCACAACAAATAGATTGGATAAATGAATTGGAATACATGTAAGGAAAAATTTAGGGTTTGGACAAATGAACTGAAATACATGTAAGGAAAAATGTAGGGAAGGATCAAATATGCTTCCATACTATTAATGGTGAATAGAAACTATGTGTATCCAATTTTAACAGAATGATATGTTGTGTTGAATGACTACCATTCTACTTTTATCTTGTAAACAATTTGTATTCTTGGCAAAATGGATATAAAATATAGTAGAAATATCAAGTTTTCATAAATGCCAAGAGAAAAGAACTAAATGCACAGAAAGAATAGTTAAAATTGTATGAAATGCAAAACAAGGGTTCTAAAATTGATAGATATATCATGTAATAAGAAGCTTTCTTCATCAAAGACCATGTGTAGGCTTTATTTTACTTGGTGCATGGTGACTCATTGGATGAGCTTGAGTGGTTAACATATGAGGGCTTTTCAAATTGTAGATGAAGTGAACATATGCAAAGTTTGAGTGTTAACCCCAATCCAATATGTAGAGTGTGCCAAAAACAATAAAATGAAACAAAGTGCATGTCCAGAGTGAATTTATAGGAAGAGATAAAAGAAAAATTAAAAATTAAAAAGTTGACCTTACTATGTAAGACAAAAATCCAAGTTTATTTACTTTGCCTCCACCATCACAGGCCAGATTGAAGACTCGGTCACTTGTACTAATGTAGGAAATAAGTGGTGTAACAATGAAATCAGGGTGCTAAAAAGACCTTTTTTATTTTGACATAATGAAGTGCACATAAGCATGTTTTTATTTTGATATAATGAAGCCCGTGTTGTTCAAAATTTTGACCAACATGGGCATGTTTTTATTTTGATATAATGAAGCCCGTTTTGGTCAAAATTTTGACCAACAGGGGCATGTTTTTATTTTGATATAATGAAGCCCATGTTGGTCAAAATTTTGACCAACATGGGCATGTATTAAAAAAAAATGTTTCCTTGCATATTTCGACCAATTTGACCCCATTTTATTAGATGGTCTAAAAATGGGGTCAAATGTACTAGTGTTGATAATAATAATAACAACAACACACACACACATACATACATATACATATACATATACCATATACATATACATACACACATGTATATATGTGTGTTGTATATATATGCACATGTGCATGGTTGCTTATGTATATATGTATACCATGCATATTCATAAATGTGCTCTATAACATAGATACATGTATGTATGCACACATATATAGAGTATGTGTGTATGTGTATGTGCATGCATGTGTGTATGTATGTATATTGGCATGCATGCTTATGTATATATTTATACCATGCATATAGACATATGTATAAATGTACCCTATAACATAGATACATCTATGTATGTACATATGTATAGCATTTATGTATGCATATGTATGTGCACATGTGTATGTATGTATTCTACAACTTTTTCCAGCATACTATATGCATGTGCCAAAATGGGAGCTTTGGAATACGATTTGTGCATTCATTAAAGCATAAAGGAATTATGTTAGATGTTGTAATTATAATTTCCCTGGTAGGCACACTTACAAAATTGGAGCATAGACAAGGCATAAGAACTACTTGATAGAATACCTAAAAGAATTCTGGTCATGGCTTGCAAAGATTGCAGTAAATTCACAAAATAGATTCATTGAGGGTATATGTGTTTTAGTTACAATTGCCTTGGTAGACAGGCATGAAAAATGTGGAGCGTAGACAAGTTATGTGAACTATTTTATAGAAAGGCTAAAAAAATTGTGGTCTCATGGAAATCCATGATTGAAGAATATGAACAACATGGATTTGTTGAAAATATAGACAGATGCATGAACATATGCATGCATACTTTTATATTTGAGAAAATTCAACTGGTAGGTGTAATGAATTTTCAACCCTTGCTAGCATTCTACTTGTCTGTGCCAAAATGGGAATTTTGGAAAAGGGCATGGACATCCCTCAAAGCATACACAAGGTATGTCAACTTTTTGATTCGATGCCTCAAAGAAATGCTATCATTGCTTACAATGATTTTTAGGATATGCATAAATTAGATTTGACAAAAAGCCTCTAGACACATTCAAAGGAAAATTCTACAACCTTTACCAGCGTATTGCCTGCATATACTAAAGTGGGAGCTTTGGAACAAGTTGTACATATCCATCAAAGTACAAGAATAAATGAATTTTGTGATGTTATAGTTGGAACTTCTCTGGTAGACAAACTACAAACTATGGAAGCATAGACAAGGCATGTGAATTATTTGAGGCACACATATCAAATTGAATTTGAGATGAAAAATTATTTAATTTTCACCCTTACAATTTACACACACGCACATTAATTTGGACATATATGTGAATCTCTTTGTAAGGTAAAATAAAACAGTTGCATAAAATAAAAATATCTAGGTTAATGAAATAAATAAGTCATAAAATAAAAATATAGAGAGTAAAAAATTAAATAAAGCATTTAATAAACAACTTAGCTAGATATATTAGAAGTTTTTCAATGTGATTAATTTTTCACTATAGCTTATCTTGTTTGGATTAGATTTGGAGTTCCACTTAGCTTTTTATTGCATCATGCTACATGGTATTAGTTAGGCTTGGCTTTGCTACCCTACTAAGATCTATTGAGATTCATGTTCTTGTATCATTGTTAAATATTCTCAATTCTATTGAAATGTTGAAATAAAGTAAATGTCTATTGTTCTATATGCCTCTTCTTCTAAAGAGTTAGCTTCTCTTGATGCCCATACCTAGAATGTTCTAGATGTCTAGGTTCAGCATATAAGCCCTAGGGAAATCTCTCAAACATATTGATGTAATATTTTTTTGAGATTTTTATTACTATAGTCACAACATGACTCTACACAAAGCATATATATTTATATAGAAGGACTTGTATAAAAAAAAATGGCATCTCTATTGCTAGCACAAACAACATATCACAATCCTTCTTGCTAATGTCACTAGGCTCAACCATGTTTGCAATTTTTTTGAGTATGTGATTCATGTTGGAAATATTTTTGTCATTGGTGTCAAGAGGAATTTGTTGTCTAAGGGCAAAAATTGTCTTGATGTCAAAGGTGTATGAACATAATCAATAACAGCCACTAATCATAGTCCAAAGGCCAATCCAAATCAGCTTTAGATCTCCTCACTCAAGGCAAGTTTAGTTATGTCATATTGGCATTTGATTTATGCAAGATAGAGTGTGTAATGATGGTCAACTCACCTTCAAAGAGGCACTTTCTTCTAGAGATATCTTTGTAATATAATGCTATGTTTCTTATGTTGGCTAACTCTTAAAGTGATGAAACATGTTTCATGAAGAGTCTGACTTCACTATCATTTATCAAGACAAGACATGTTATAGCCCAAGAAATAGAGATGATTGTTAGTAATTATGTGATTATAAACTACATTAATAAAATGTGATAAAAAACAACAAGACAACATATTGGGCATGCCTTGAACAAGATACTGAAAGATTTTATCAATAGATATATGCTACTTGAAGGGTATAAGGTGCACTATGTGCACAAATGAAGAGCATAGTATGTGGTGACTAATTAGCCATTTTATCCATCAGAGATGGAGTCTAATCAGGTTTGGTGTTTGATTTAGTCAAATAAGTTTTGAATTGGGTAATGATTATTTGGTTCAACCTTTCACAAGGAAAGGTGTTGATGAATCAGGAAAGGAGAGGGACCTTATTGTCAAGAGATAAGAGTGGAATTCCTTAGTGATAGTGACAAAAAGGAAAGATTTCGGTTGTCATAGGATGATAGAGGGATTTAATTACTATTAATAGATGAAGTGGGACTTGGAGACTGAGGAAGATTAAAGGAGAAGTGTCTTCAATAATTCAAAGTGCTTGGAGGGGTTTGTAAGCCATAGGATAAGGCCAAGGAAATGCATTTGACAAGATTGGTTAAATGTCAAACGTGACAATAGCTTGGCTATTTGTCTCTATTTTATGTATACTAATATTGTGTATGGTATGTGAAGTGAGTTGAGTGTGGGCAATGCATGAGGAAAGGGTAAACATAGTGCTCCAATACTTGGGATGAAGGTGACACAAAGATAAGGGTATTAGATGTGATTATCTAGGTAATGTGCAAGGTGACTATACTCATCATGACATCAAGTAATTTTTATTTTTTTCAAACATCAAGTTAGGAGTTTGGATTTTGAGTGGTTTGGTCAAGGTGTAGGGTGGTTGAGCCAAATCAATGATCGATAGCAGAATGCATTGGGGGTGTTGGAATATGTAAGAGAGCGATAGTCATAGGTTATCAAGTGAGTTGACACTAGTGGTTAGGTATGGTGAAATTATAACTTGTGGATGTAATATGTAATTGGAAGGGTTAGAGAGAGATCCTAGTTGGTTTTGGGAAGAGGATAGGATGTGAACTTGTGAAGTAGGTTGCATTATGAAGGATTGTGTGAGAGTAATCAGACTTGGGGAGATGCAAACACAAATCAAAGATGGACACTAATTAGGTTTGGTGTCTGAATGATGAATTAGTCAAAGAAGATTTGAATGAAATTGTGAGCATTTGAAGGAACCTTTCACAAGAAAAGGTGTTGATGATTTAGGATAGGAGAGAGACCTCAATGTCATAGATGGGACTGGAAGTCCTTATGGGTTTTAGTTGTGGACACTCCACATCAATGTGCAAATAAATGAATATAGAAATGGCTATATTATAAAACTATTGTCACAAAAAAATGTGGAGATGGAGATGGGGGTAGGAATGGGAACAAGGTTACGGATGTGCCTTTACCTTAAAACAAGATTTCTTGGTGACAATGAATTAAAGAATTATAAGTGCTTGAAATAATAATAGCATGCAATAAGTCAATAATTAGGCAAGTAAATAGAACAACACCACATCACAACAAGGGGGACCAAAACTCATTGGAGACACACAATGTGGGATAGCTATTGCATGTTAATTTGGTTGTAACACTTAATATCAACTATATTTAGGAAGCTTATAATCAATTCCTATTATTGAGTCTTCAATAACACATACATTTTGATGCATATATAGACCACTCTCTCATAGGTGTGTCCACCTCATTAAGATTACTCAAAGTAACTCCATACTCTTCTGGAATGCATGTAAAATTTTTAGAACAAACTCTAGCTAAAGATGTGTTGCCCCCATCTCCATATCCAGAAGATGTGGATATGGAGTTGAGGGAAGGATCAGGAACAAGGATGTAGATGTGCCTTAACAAGAGTTCCTGGTAACCTTGAATTAAATAATTATAAGGGTTTGAAATGAAAATAGCATGCAAGAAGTCAGCAATTGGGGGAATAAAGAGAACAAATTAACATTGCAACAAGGGGTACAAAAATTCATTGCAAAAACACAGGGTGAGATAGATGCCACATGTAAATTGGGCAGTAACACTTAATGTCAATTGCTATCAAGAAGCTTATAAATCAATTATTATTATTAAGTCTTCAAGAATACATTTAGGTTGATACATATATAGACCATCATCTCATAGGCATGTCCTCCTGAAGCTTGCTCATTATAGCTTCGTACTCAACTGAAATGCATGTAAATTTTTTAGAACAAATTGTAGTTGAAGATCTACTACCATTGAACTAGATGTAATGATCCCAATGGACATATTTTTACATATGATATATCAAAAAAAAATACAAAAAAATCAAATAGACAAATCACCTCAGTAGTTCAAAGGGAAAGCAACTTATCATCCAATTTGAGTTGTCTTCTAGTTTAACTCCTATATAGAATAATTTAGTAATGCTTGAATGTATGAATTATGCTCAGATGACATATTTGTGGTGAGCCAAGTGTGTCAAACTAAAGTATTCTCACAATAAAACTCAGCCAAGCACAAGTCCATGATAAAAGGATGAGTGGCATATTCAATAGAGGATTAGACATTTAGCAACACCCAAATCAATCATTGATTTAAAGCTCAAAAGTTAAACTAGATTTATTCATTTTTAAAACCATAACTTTGTGTTATGGGCTAAATTTTTTGTCCAAACATTATTGAAGAGTTCCAACCATTGGTGGACATCACACCAGATTTTGATCTAATTTTTTTACGTTTTCCAAAAGTATTAAATGCATATCCTTATATTCAACACTTCATTCTAGATATTGTCATATGAGAAATTAATTATTTGTCCTCATAGTTATACAAATCATGTTTAGGATAATATTGAATTTCTCCCAGTCAACAATATATTGTATATTGGATGCATCCACCATAGACAACCAAAAATTTCATAGGAAAGGTTATTATGTATACAAGGCTCATTGATTTTTCACAAATGTAGATAGAAAAACTCGCTTACTTTGCACTTTCAGGGACAGTCTTACATCCAAATGTCTTTATTGCCACCCTGGATACTGGTGCAAGAATTATGAAAAATTAAATTCTCGAGTCCTCCAAGACCAAACCAATTCCTTGATTTTTCTAGGTCTATTTTAGAATATATAGATAATTTATTTTCAGCATTTCCAACCAAAATGCCATTGTTTATATGTACCATGTAACATGGAAAAACTAAAACTAAATAAAGATGGAATGGAGGTTGGAAAATCCTCTCCAATGTTTGAAATTTATTAAACCCCTAAGTAACCAAATTTTGAGAAGAATCTTCCAAGAGAGATTCCATCATGTATGGGGCACTCATACTTCTACAAGAATCTATACTGATCAAATTAAATGATGCAACTAGCTTACCAAAATCAATGTTAGAGACATTCTTATATCTAAAGATGACAATCCTCACCAAGTACTTTACTAAGAAAAACATGAAATTCAAGGCCCACTGATACTGTAGAACCCAAAGGATTCGCTTGAATCACTGATATAAATTTTTGATGGAATTTCCATGCTATTCATTTTTGTTGATTTTCAATGGATATCTAGGCATTGTAGGTATAGACAGTTGTAGATTATTACAGAAAAAAAAAATGAAGAACAAAAAACTAATTAAATGGGGATCCAAAAGTCCCTGTAATCAATAAGACATAAAATATTTCCATAAAGATTACATGCTAGAAACAATCTCAAGTTGTAAAAATAGATTGAATTAGGGATACCCCATATTGGCTGAAGATTCAAATCAATATTTTCAGCATGTCTAGCCAAAAAATCATTGTTCCATGTGTACAGTATCAAAAAACATACTGAAAGCCCAGATATAAACTAAAGAGAGATATCAAAATCCCTCCAATTATAAAGATTATGAGAATTTCTAAAAAGAAAAGAGTAGACTACAAGAAAAAAAACTTATTTAATGGGTGGGTCTTATATTTGTGGGAACTACATTTATATTGAACTTTCAGAAGAAACTTCATTGTTTTCCATAAAAGATTGATTTAGAATAGTTCAAAAATAGTAATGAAATGCAATTAGAATCCACATATGCCTTTTTTTGGTTAAGATAAAAACTTAAAATAGATATTTAAAGAAAAAACTTGCCTGTAAGCACAACAAAGGAATGACTATTGAATGCCCTATGATTGACTGTGATTAACTTCTTAAGTTGTAGTGTCAAAGCTTATGCCATTGGACAGAAATAATCATAACCCAGACATGGATTCAATGAAGACATATATGTCTCTACCACTAATTAAAACTATAGAGCTCTCTGACTAAATTGATAGTTAATCAATAGTAGAATAAAAAGTTTTAACAAAAAAAGTTTTCATATTCTGGACGAAAATTTCATTGTCAAGTGTAACTAATAAAAATGAACTGTGGACACTAAAAAGAAAGGAATGGTCATCCAAAAAAGCCTTATCTTTATTAAATTGAATGATACCTCTCAATTAGAAGTCTCTTCCATCTTGTTGTGCAATTGAGTAGCTAGATGCCTAAATGCTCGACATGTATGTATTTTGAAAAAACTACCAACTTCAATCAATTTGAAAAAGCCCAAATAAGATATTGTCTTGGCTGAACCAATTGAGTATACATTTCATAAACATTGTACTTTGATGCAAATTTTTTTGGTAATAGTGCAAAATATAATATTCAAGGCTTAGATATCAAAATGTGTGAGAAAGATCTAAAATTGGTGGTTAATCCTTTTACATAAATCATAAGCATAGAAGCACTATATAAAAAAGGCAAGTAATCTTGCACAAAAAAATGGCATATCTCATCAATAAAGAGAAAAATGCAGTAATGGACCATAACAACTTTTCCCCAAATGACACAATAGTTGACAAACCTACAATGCGAGGACTTCTCTATAAAATGTTATGTTAGGGTTTGAAAGAAAAGTATAAAAAATTGTCCATCTACAATTTCTATGAGAGAGGTTGAGATAAGGGACCTATCATTGATTGAGATGTAGAATGATCCATAAAAATAGTAGGTAGAAAGCTTATGAGGCTAAGGCACTCTACCCATATCTACTCCCACACAAGTAGAAGAAGACTAGTTTAGAAAATATGTTCCACTTACGTCAACGTGATTGAATTTCCAGTTGGTTTGGAGAGCACAAATCTATCTTCATTCTTTAGGAGAGCTAGCTTTGGATTGATTCCATCAAATTTTAGAGTAAAATCCCCTGCTCTCTCCTAAAAAATTTACTTCCTACCTTCCTATCTACCATAACAATGAATTAGGACACATGAAATGAAAAATTTTCCTTCCTCTCCACCATAACAATGAATTAGGGCATGCGAGATGAAACTTTTTTCATTTTAATATAATGAAGCCCGTGTTGGTCAAAATTTTGACCAACATGGGCATGGATTTTTTTTTAAAAGGACATTTTTCCTTGCCTATTCTGACCAATTTGACCCCATTTTAATAAATGGTTGAAAATTTTGGTCTTAAAATTGGGTCAAATGTACTAGTGCAATCATAGACTGCAACTGAAGATAGCGAGGCGATGCAAATGACTTGGTGAAGATGTCAGCAACCTGAGCATCAATGGGAATATACTCCAAAGAGAGAACACCATCTTGGATCAGCTAACTAATGAAATGTATATGAATCTCAATGTGTTTAGTGCACTAATGTTCCACCAAGTTGTGTGAAATATGAATAACACTCTAATTATCACACCACAAAACAGTGGGACAATTAGGAGGAAAACCAAACTCAATCATCAATTGTCAAAGCTATAAAATATCCTGACTAGTGAGTACTACTACTCTATACTTAGCCTCTATAGATGAAAGTGTATGAACATGCCTCTTCTTGCATGACCATGTTGTTGGAATTTACAATTGGGAAGATTTACTTCTGAGAGGGGGGGTGAATCAGAAGTAACTAACTTTAACCATTTCAAAACCTTTTAGTTGAAATCATTCACATGCATCTAATAAACATAAAAGTAAGGACATGCATGAAAATAGATAACACAAAAATTTGGTGACCTAGAAACCCTCCAAAATGAGAAGGTAAAATTGGGATGGGGATGACACCCACAAAATATTACTATAGCAATATGCAACTATTCAAGGTTACAAAGTTTGAACACTTCCAATGGTTTGCCCTATGAATGGCCTATCCTATTAAAGATTTTGCATTCTATTAAAAGTGACCTTGTTAAAATATTTATAAACACTCACTTGGAATGTTACCATGTTAAAGGATTTAGCACCTTGTCTAAAGGCTTACAACATGGCTATTAAACCAACCTATCATCATAGGATTTTCATTCCTAATACAATTACTAGAGAGTATTAGAAAGTCTTGACTTGATGACTTTCAATCCTTAGTTGCTAATTCTAGATCCTTGTTCTGCTCTATCTATTTTGATCCTTGCTTGATCTAATATGTCTCTCTTTGAAATTCATAAACTTTTTTCTAAATCAACTAGATTCTACAATGTTTCTTTGTTCTTCTGTAAGTATTTACACCCTCCAACACTTCACTATAATTCACCCATACACTCTTCCTCATGCTCACATATAATGGGTTTCATCCTCCTTTTAAAGGTTTCAAAGACTTAGGGTTAAGTATGAATCTACAATCAATATTCACTCTTCATTTCCCACTCAATTCTTGCACTTTACCTATTGGTTGCATGCCTTCTCTCCATTTTTCTTATTGGCTACATGCTGATTACATAGGTAACACAAAAAATTTGATCTTGTCTTCAAGATCCTTCAAGATTCATCCTGTGTCAGTTCAAAAATGGTTTACAACTGAGTTTGTGAAGATACAAACTCATATGTTGATTTTGTGTTACTCGACACTTTCTAGTTGTTGATGCTCGACACATATATGAATTCTATCTCACTCAACTCCTAAAGCAATTATATTTTTCTCAACATCTATACTTTGATTGGCACCACTTATCACCCACTTTAACTTCACTTGGCACCTAAAGTTCACTCGACACCTATTGAACTCTTTGGCTTGGCACACACTGTAGCTCGACTTCTATATTATACTCGACATTAACTGAAGAATTGGTTAAGTGTGTTGACACTCAATTGTCAAAACCAATTTGAGACCAAAAATCTCCCCCTTTGACATGAGTGGCAAAAACACTTATCTAAACACTATGAATTTGATCTCTATGAGTACACTACATATTCTATTTGGCATATGTACAAGACTTCAGAATCTTGTTCAAAGATTTTGTATACCTCAAAAATATTGTAACCCTCCCTGAGCTGAAGTGCCAATTCTATAACCAAAATTCTATTCCTACAACCAAAGACTCTTGTGCTAAATTTGTCTCATGCTAATGTGTCTGATACTCTTTGCCTTGTTTGTGCTTTGTATATGTTTTTTGTACTCTCCCTTTGTTTTTGCTTCCCCTTTCACATCTTCTTGTAGTTTTTGCATCCTTTTGGCTTTATTCCCTTATTTCTTCTTCAAAATTTGAATATCTCCACCTTGGATATTCTTTATTACTTCCTTCAAAGAATGTTGTATCTCCCCATTCTTATCATTTCCTATCTTTATCTCCCCCAAAATATTATATCTCCCCCTTTTTGACACTTATGCCAAAGGGTCCTAATAATGAATATAATATTTAGCCAAAAATGTTTTTTTACCTCCATTATCATCTTTAGAGAAGCATCACAATCGTCTAAAGCAATCTCTAGTGATTTTTGTTGGATGGTTGTCTCTACTGCAAGATGTACTAGGCCTTCTAGGGTAGAAATATTGGGGTCTTTCTTTAAAAAAAAAATTTGCATAGGCCATTTCCTTATGGAGTACTTCTAAACGTGGGGTAATGGGAGATTGTATCTATATCAATTTGGCCTTGACATTGGCCTCTTTTTCTATCAATACAACTAACTCCTTCTAGATGTGAAGCGTAGTTGCAAAATGCTTCTCACTTTGAGCTAGATCTTTGGGTAGCTGTGTGCTAGAAATCTTAAGATTATGTTCCAAGCTCAGAATCCTTTGGCTAGTTTCTTGTGTAAAAAATGATGAGTCACACAATTTGGAGTATAATGAGAATATATTCTCAAGTACTATTTTGACTTTCTCAACCTTCTTATCCAATTCAACTAGTGAAAGTGCTATCTCACTAGATATCTTTTCATTGACTTTCATTTGAAACTTCTTTTTAGACCATTC
Source organism: Cupressus sempervirens (assembly GCA_028749045.1). Classification (NCBI taxonomy): domain Eukaryota; kingdom Viridiplantae; phylum Streptophyta; class Pinopsida; order Cupressales; family Cupressaceae; genus Cupressus; species Cupressus sempervirens. The sequence continues at coordinate 368,917,078 of CM053791.1, read as the reverse complement.
TAATAATTTAACATTTGTATCAAGGTCTTCATTTTGTACCCAGTCCACTATGTTGGACAACTACTCCATGATGAGCTTGGTTTTATTAGGTACTAGTAAGCTAAATGCATCAAGGAATATGTCTTTGATTTCTACAAGTGCTTGGTTCTGTCTATACTCAATTCTGAGTATCTCCTATTTCTTCCTTCTCTCCAGTGCCTCTTGCACTTCATTTATCTGTGATATGTTCATTGTCTTAGAGTCATAACTAGGTATGACTATTTCCTCATCAAGTGTAGGGTCTCCATGGTGAATTACCCTTGTTACCTTGGTCGAGCTCAAGCTTGGTACTTTTTGGTAGGACTCCCTAAGGTAGGCAAGTTCACCAATGTCTGTATTTCCTCTTGCTCTTTTTCTTTAGGGGTTTTCTCCACTTCCTTCTCTTCTTCTCTACTACCTTGATCAATAATAATGATTTGAGGAGGTGCACCTTGGCTTTGTGTTGTAGGAACATCCTGTCCTATTTGTTCCTTTGTTGGCTCCTTGGTAGTTGTTGTTGCTATGACTATATGATCAACCTTAGCAGTTGTATCCTATGCTTCTTTCTTTTTTGGTTGATCTATTGTAGATGTGGAAGGTTATGAAGGTGGTTCTTGTGTGTTCAACTTCTCCCTATTAATCTCTTCTACAACCTTTTTCAATTCTTCCACACTCACCAAAATAGGATTTGTGCACAATTGTAATTGCAATGTGGTTTGGCAAAGGATCTTTTTCAGATCCTCTATAGTTAATAGATTGATGTTCTAACTTAAGGTGTCAGGAACATCCTTAACTATCATAGTTTCTGTAGGTGTTGTATGTAGAGGACTTGGTGGTGGTAGTTGGGTGTCTTGGACACTTTTTTCTGGTTGTTGCTCCTCAATTGTTGCCTCTTCACATTGTGTCTTTTCAACTGTTGCCTCTTTTTTTTATTTCTCTACCTCTTCATCCTTTTCATTCTCCTCTTCTTCCTCATCATTTCTTCCTTCAAAGGGGTCTTCCTACCCTTCCTTGATAGTTTTCAATCCATAAATAAATTTCCACATTTATGTGGACTTTTGCACAACATCTTCAATTTGGTTTTGCAAAATTCTAAAGGCTCTATATTTAGTTGCAAATTTTCTCCCATGTTTCTTACTAGCCTTAGTTATTTGACCTTTTGTAAGGTTTGGAATTAAATGTGCCAATGTTGACTCCCTTATTTCCTTCTCCATTTTAAGGCAGTAATGCCATTTATTCTCTACAATGGAGCCTAGCTCCTTAGGCATAGAGTTGTCAAATTCAAGTGGGGTGGTCTTGAACTTGGCCATCATAGTGTAGATGGACTCTTCCACCCTGTTTTGTTGTTCCCTTAACAACTTATTGAATTCAATGGTCTTTAAATGCATTATATCTAATGTTATTACAAACATTTTCTAATTTAGACTTGGTAGAACATCTTACCAATTTGAATTGCTCATTATTAGATTCTGTCCTTTCTTCATCTAATTCTGGGGGTGCAACATATTTTCTTCTCTTCTTCTTTTTTGTAGGCCCTCCTTCCTCTATTTATTTTTGTTTCCCCTATTATTTTTCAACTTGGGTTGTTGCCCTAGTCTCTACCCTTGTAGTTGGCTTGGATGGGGTTGGCTTTGTTGCTTTCTTCTTCCCCTTTGGCTATTCAACTAGTTGTTTTTGTGCTTTTCTTTTCTTTGGCTTTGGCTTTGGTGCTTTTTGCTTACCACCTTCCTCTTCTTCTGCATCCTCCCCCATTCCTTGGGTTAAAGCAAGTAGTTCATGACCTTGTTCCTTTTCATCATCTTTGGCTTCTTCACCTTCTTCTTCTTCTTCTTCCATGCCTTCACCAAATTTTTCCTTTAACTTCTTTACAAGTTTATCTTTCTTTTTTAGTTTGGAGGCAGTATTTAACTCCATATCCACCTTTGACCTGACCACATCATAGGTTCCAAAATGTGGTACAATTTTGTCCACTTCCTAAACTAATAATGTTATTATAGCTACTAATGCCTCATCTATATTTATTTCATATCCAAGAGGTCTTAACCATCTAACTCTTGGTATGGTAGCTTGAATGTATGTATAGTCAATATCTTCAAGAAAACATACATCATTTATATGCTTTTCTACTAATGAAACTAGTATTCTTAGCCTTTGATTCATTGTCTTCTTGAAGTCTTCAAAATAGCTAGTCATAAGGGTCTCAAAATTAGCTCCCATTTGTTCTATATATTCATTAACTTGAGCTATGATAGACCTATTTGCTTTCCATACTACTTTACGAAAAGAATGAAACTCGTTCTATACAAAGAAGAATATACAAATCAAAATAGCACCAAACTTGCATTGGGCTCCCTTGGTTCTTATTGCTACTAAATTTTCATTAATTTGTTGCAATTATAGTTCTGTAAGATCATAAGTATGATCCTTTTTCACTAATTTGTAACCCACATCCACTACAATGCAAGGCACACTGTTAAGTCTATTGGATTGGTAGAACTTATGTGCAATGACTCTAATAGAAAAATCAACAAGAGGGTCTTGAATGGTATCAATTGTCATCCCTCTCTTGTTCCACTTAGTTCCAGTGTTCTTCTCAATTGCCTACTTAGAATCACTCCTAAGGGTCTTTGGCCAATCTAGGGTCAGGTACCCTATCACTCTATGCACAATTCTTTTTGTGATTTTTACTGGACAACCTTCCAACTATAAGCTTCCATCATGTATTCTACTAAGCACTAGCCTAATCCATTTAGTCCTGAAAATTGTAGGGAATTATTAGGCTCATGTCAAACCCTTGTTCTCAACAATCTAATACTCTTCTTTCAACACCCCATTTTCACACAATCTCTCATAAGCTTCCCTTGTCTCCATATCTCCTATGGCTCCAATCTTATAGTTGTAACATCTTCTTACATCCTAAACCATAACTACTTTAGGGGGTATGATAGATAGGGCTTTGGTTGGTTTGTACTTATATGCCACTTTAGGGATTGGCCAAAAAATAGGTTGTTTCACTTCATTGGACATTAGTTGGACCTCAAATGGTTCCTTCTCCTATGTTTTCCTAGAGCTAGAATCCATTTGTGTGATCTAGGGTTTGAAGAAAAAGAAAAATATGAAACTACATAGCTTGACACAAATGAAAATACCTTGAAATCAATGAAATCATGTTGAATTGTTTTTGAAATCTGCTTAAACACTAGATTCTCTACTTTAAAGTTGCTTTGCACTCTTTTTTATCTTTTATCTTTTTTATTTAATGCTTAGTGCATTTATATATGTCCACTCAACTTCTTAAGGATTTTTGCATTACTCAACTTCCATTGGCTTTTCATCACTCAAATTCCATAGGAGGATCATTTACTTAGCTTCAATTGAGATTTCTCTTCACTGGGCTTCCATTACCAACTTGACTACAACTGATCATTTGGCTCCTACTAATTTTGGCAATCAACTTGGCTTGTACTAATATTTTACTCAGCATCTGGGGGCAACTTTTCTAACTCAGCAATACTGATGAAAATTTGAAATTTTAAATTTTGTATCTTTATTCATGTTGATCTCTTCTTTTTAGTACTTACTTGTTTAGGAACTGATGTTTGATAAAGATTTGTAAATTAGTCCCTCATTCTTTCTCTTAATTTAGTTTGATAAAGTGTGACCATTTGACCTTTTAGGTAAAGTGATCCCTTCATTTGATGAGCTACTCCCATCTTTCTTCTTCCATGTCTTATTCATTTCTCCTTTGATGTGTTCAACATCTACCTTTTCTTTACCTTTGTTATTCTTTGAGTTGGGTGCCTTCGACCTTGTTGGGCAATTCTTGTTGATATGACTAGTCTTCAAGCAACTGAAACATGTGGTTTGACTCAACCATCTACTTTAGTTACCACTAAAATGTGTTCTTATGCAATTTTCAAAAATGTGTCCATATTCTTGATAGTAATGACAGCTATACCTAGTGTTGTAGTCCCAATTATAGTGATGTCCATGGTTATTTCCTCTTGCTGGCTGATTAGGTGTCCACATAGGCTTTGATCTACACTCAAAAGCTCTATGTCCATACTTCTTGCAATTGTAGCAGTGACCTTCAAATCTTGGTGTTCTAATAGTCCTAGTCTTGTAGTTATGTGCTCGATGTCCTTGCTTGTTGCACTTATGAAAGTGACTCACATTCTTAGGTTTTTCATGCTGATGAGTTTTCTTGTTCTTGCATACATTAGAGGTATGTCCTTTTTTTACCACAAAAATGACAAGTAGGTTTAGTGTTCCTACCTTTGATACTCCTTTCTTCTACAGCCTTGGAGGACTCTCCTTGTTCAATGCTGGTGTATCCTAGTCCTAAAGTATCATTGATATCCCTTGGTGATTTCAATAGCTACTCAAAGTACTTGATGGCCTCATTAGGTTTTTTGAAGCTCTCTGCAATCTCCTTCTCTCTTTTTGGGTCATTTTGTAGTTGTTCATTTTGCATCTTTAGTGTAGAGATATTAATGTCCTTGACATTTAGATCATGATGTGCATTTATCATCTAGCTTAGGGTGTCTAGCTACATGTTTGAAATTCTTGCAAGTTCAATTGACTTTTCTTCTAGTCTATTGGGAAGATTTCTCTTGTCTTCTTCTAGCATAGTCTTATTTTCAATGGCTCTTTTCTTTTTTTCAGTCACCTCACAAAGCATCATGGCTTGTGACTCTTTTTCAAGCTTGAGTGTTCTAATTTTGTCTGCTTGAGCTCTATTCTTCTCCATTAGGTCTGCTATTATTGCATCAAACTCTTTGGAATCTCCATTTGTAAATAGTTTTGAGGTGTCAATTTCCTTGTATTATGTATCATTCTTAGCTATTACAATCTCTCTTCTTCTCTTTAAGGATTTTCTCAGTTCATCCCTAGCTTCTTCCAAAGCATGTAAAGCAAGTTGTATATCAATTGCCTAATTATTTATGATCTTCCCAAGTTTGTAGACTTCCATTTCTAGATCTTTTCTCAAAGCTATAAGGCTCCTCCTTGTGAGAACTTGGCTCTAATACCAATTATTGGAATTTACAATTGGGAAGATTTACTTCTAAGATGGGGGGAGGTGAATCAAAAGTAACTAACTTTAAGCATTTTAGAACCTTTTAGTTGACATCATTCGCATGCATCTAATAACCATAAAAGTAAGACATGCATGAAAATAGATAACACAAGAATTTGGTAACCCAAAAACCCTCCAAAATGAGAAGGTAAAACTGGGGTGGGGATGACACCCACAAAGTATCACTGTAGCAATATGTAACTATTCAAGGTTAAAAAGTTTGACCACTTCCAATGGTCTAACCTGTGAAAGGTTTGTCTTGTTAAAGACTTTACAGCCTGTTAAAAGTGACCTGGTTAAAGGATTTACAAACACTCACTTGGAACGTTGCCCTATTAAAGGATTTAGCACCTTGTCTAAAGGCTTACAACATGGCTATTAAACCAACCTATCATCATAGGATTTTCATTCCTAATAAAATTGCTAGGGAGTATTAGAAAGTCTTCACCTAATGAATTTTAGTCCTTAGTTTCTGATTCCAGATCCTTGTTCTACTCTATCTATTCTAATCCTTGCTTGATTTGATATGTCTCTCTTCAAAACTCTAATACTCTATTCTCAATCAACTAGATTCTACAATGTTGCTCTATTCTTCTCTAAGTCTTTACACCCTTAAACACTTTTCTATAATTCACCCATACACTCTTCCTCATGCTCACATATAATGGGTTTCATCCTCCTTTTAAAGGCTTCAAAGACTTAGGGTTAGGTATGAATCTACGTTTAATATTCGCTCTTCATTTCCTGCTCAATTCTTACACGTTTTCTATTGGTTGCATGCATTCTCCATTTTTCTTATTGGTTTCATGCTGATTACATAGGTAATGCAAAAGATTCGATCTTATCTTCAAGATCCTTCAAGATTCATCCTATGTCGGCTCAAAAATGGTTTACATCTGAGTTTGTGAAGATACAAAATCATATGCTAATTCCGTGTTACTCGGCACTTACTAGTTGTTGATGCTCAACACATATAGGAATTCTATCTCACTCAGCTCCTAAAGCAATTCTATTTTTCTTGGAATCTATAATTTTCTTGGTGCCACTTATCACTCAGCACTTGAACTTCTCTCAACACCTAAAGTTCACTCAACACTTGAAGTTCGCTTGACACCTATTGAACTCTCTGACTTGACACACACTATAGCTTGAATTATTTATTATACTCAACATTAATTGAAGAATTGGTTAAGTGTGTTGACACTCAATTGTCAAAACCAATCTAAGACCAACACATGTGATAGGACAAGAGCCAAGTCAAAAAATAAAGCCATAAGTAGACATCTGATCATCAACATCACTAGCCTAATCTGAGTTAGTGTAGCCAACAATGTGAGTCCCTAATGTGTAATGAATGCCATACATAAGGGTTTCCTAAATGTATCTCAAAATATGCTTGGAAACTTTTCAATGACTCTCATGAGGCTCATGTGAAAATTTAGGGACAAGACCAACTACAAAGGAGACATCAGGATGAGTTTGGGTCAAGTACAACAAGTTTCCAACTAATTGCTGGTACAATGTGGGATCCACTGAAGGCAAAGTTCAAGAGGTATAAAAAGTGACACCTAATTAAAATGGTGTGGGAGAAGGCTTGTGGTCAAACATGTCAAAGTGATGAAGCATGTCAAGAGCATACTTTTTCTAGTAAACAAAGATTCTTGTAGAGGACTGAACAATCTATAGACCAAGAAAATAGTGTAAGAGACCAAGATCAGTCATCTCAAACTATTCCATAAATGCTCACTGAACATCCTAAATTATAAAGAATGAGCTACCTATGACAAGAAGGTCATCAACATATAGCACAAGGATCAAAACCTTAGGCTCAAGTTGTTAAATGTAGACTGTAGGATCAGAATGGTAGCATGTGAAACCTGTAGAAAGTAGAAAGGAGTCCATTTTCTCATACCAAGCTTGAGGGGCATGTTTGAGACCATACAATGAGCATCAAAGTCTACAAACCAAGGAGGAATCTTGCACAAATCCTTGAGGTTGCTCCATGTAAATCTCCTTAGTAAGATCACCATGCAAGAATGCATCCATCTAAAAAATGGGCCATCCATATGAAGCTGCAAGGGATAAGACAAGGTGAATAGAGTTCATCTTGGCAATAGGGGAAAATATCTTAGTGTAATCAATACCCTCAACCTGTGAAAAACCCTTTGCAAAAAGATGTACCTTATGCTTATCAATAGAACCATTAGCAATAAACTTAGTACAATACAAACATTTTCATCACACTAACTTTCTTCCCTTAGGAAGAGAACAAAGATCCCAAGTATGATTCTTCATCAAAGAAGAATACTCCTCTATTGCACTATCCCACTCAAAATGTCATGTTGCTGCTGAAAATGTTTGAGGATCATCACAAATAGCATGACCCACAATATGAGATCAGGTGTGATAGGAAGTGGAGGGTCACAAGCTAGAGATCCTACAACCTCAATTGTAGCTTGAGCCCATTTAGGCATCTATGAAGGATCTTGTGGCAAAGGTAAATGGGGATCACCAAGATCATCATCCTCATCATCCAAAAAAGAGACTGGAAAGGATGAGGGAGTAGTGGTAAGTGAAGTAGATTCTAAAGATAGGGTATCTATTATAGGAAGGCATTCATCAAACTAAACATCCTATCTAAGTAGCACCTCTCTAGAATCAAGATCAAACAACTTATAGACCTTAACATCCTTATAGTAGCCAACAAAAATGAGGTGTCAGCTCTTCTGCTCTATTGCTCTCCTTTGAGCATCAAGTACAAATGTCCATGCTTCACTACCAAAAACTCAAAATGAAGATACATCAAGCTTGACATAAGACCAAGCCTTCTTAGGAGTCATATGTCAAATAGCCTTATGAGGCATCTAATTATGAATGTACTTGGCACAATAAATAGCCTCTACCCAAAAGGATGAATCCATGGACCTAGTCTAAGTCATACAATTAGCCATCTCCTAAAGTGTTTTTTTCTTTCTCTCTACCACACCATTCTGCTGAGGGGTGTAGGGCACTAAAAAATGATGTTGAAGACCATGTTTAGAGAAAAAATCCCTAAAAGCTTAGTTCACATATTCCCTCCCATTATTTGTGCATATCCACCGAAAAGAAAGACCAAACTGCTTCTCTACAAATGTCTTAAAGACTTGAAATGAATCAAAGACATTAGACTTGTGCTTCAAAAAGTACACCCATGTATATCTAGAGAAGTCATCAATGAAAGTAAGCACATATCTAGCACTAAAAAAAGGAGTGGGAAACAACATGAGGTCACTATGAATCAACTCCAATGGTGCCAAAGCACAAGTGGCTTTTCCATGTGGAAAAGGACCCCTATGTTGTTTTCCAAGAGCACAACCCTAACAAACACCATCTGTGCAAAAAATCTAGGGAAGCCTTATAAAAAGTGCCTATGTTCTCATCTACTAAAGATATCTATAATTGACATGGCCACATCTACCCAACCTAATTTCCATCATAGAGCAACTCCCACCCACCACCACTCACTGTTGAGCTTTGCTCAACCACCACCAACTATTCCCCAACAATCAACATCACACAACTAGTGGCTGACATCATTATCTTGGTGGTTGACATCACTCTCAGGTAGCTGATGTCACTCTCATGTGTGTTAATGTCACTCTTAGGTGGCTAGTGTTAGTCTCATGCATGTTGATGTCATCTTCCCGGCACCCTGATGCCATCATTTTTTTGTAGGGTAACGTTAGTTTCTAGCTGCTGACATCATTTTCTAATAATCAATTTTTTTTGACAACAAACAGGTTACAATTGTATGACCGTCAATTTTTTTCCCATGACTGTAATTTTCTAGTGAGCTTATTTTTGGAGCAATAGTTCATTTTATGGCAATAACTTGTGCATACAGAGGTCTTTTTTCAATCCAAAAGAAGCATTAGAAAGTTGGTTCTAAGATAGAGACAATGATGTTAGTTTCATTTTGTTCCAAGTCTATTTGAGCTCCCATTTTTGGAATTGAAGTAGAGGTTTTAGTTTCCTTCCTCTCTGCATCTGGCGTCCAGGTTTTTTTTCTCAATTTTTATGCTTCTAGTAGTTTTTTTTTGGTTTTTGAGGGAAATTTTTTATGTTGTGGGGGAACATTTTATTTTCTATAACTTACTTTAGAGTTGACCCTTTTGCTTCCATTTTCTTCTCTCAATGTTGGGCCCCTGTGTGGCCTGGCTAATGCCACACAACTATCACAATTGGAAAGCACACATGATTCAACTTCTTATGTCATGTGGCTTATGGTCATGTGTGAATGAGAATCAAAATATCCTAGAGTGCTCTTTTAAGGTTCTTTAGCATAGGAACAAAATGGATGAAGCCATGGGATTGATTACACTAAACATCTTTGATAATCTATTGTTTCACTTGGATGGTTTGACCACTCCTAAGGCTATTTGGACCAAGTTTCACAACTTGTTTAGCATAGCAAATGAGTTCTAGGCACTACAACTTGAAGCAAAGTTGACTTCTTTGACACCTACCAACTTCTCCACCATTGAGAACTTTTTGATGAAGTTCAAATCTTTGTGTACAATTTTGCAAGGATGTGGGCAAAAATAAAATAGATGATGAGTGTAATTTTTTGATACTCTCAAATTTGCCAGGACAGTATCAGATCTTTTCTTCCACTTTCTACTCCACTATGGATACCTTGGGTAATAGACATCAAATGCCTTGTTTTGAGACATTTTATGATTGGTTGACATGGGAAAAAGTAAAGATCCAATAGATGGATGCCTCTAGCTCTTCCAACCAAGCATTGGTTGCTCACACTTCTTAGAGGAAACCAAAACAAAAAACTAAACCGAAGAAAGATACACCAAAAACTAATTCTAGACCTCTAGCTAACCCTTCGAAGGGTAAATCTACTTCAAAGACTAAGAAGAAATCAACTAAGACTTGCAATTTTTGTGGAAAGGATGGACATCCCATTTCTAGGTGTTGGAAATGTTTGGAGGCTTTAGAGGAAGCCATGCAAGAGCATCACATTTCAGCTCCTAAGTCTTCATCCCCCCGATAGGGAAAGGTCATGCTCTTATTGCACAAGCTATGACTTCTAGGCCTACCTAGATTCTTGATTTTAGTGCCTCTCACCATATGAAAAACACTTAGAATTTGGTTACCTCACTTGCCCCTTATGCTACTTCATATATTGTTGTTGGGAACTCATCACATCTTTTACTTGTGGGTTTATGTTCTATTGAATTAGCTAGGGGTTCTCTTCAAGATGTTCTGTTTATCATGGTGGAGGTGTTGTGGCTAGGCATGGGTGATGCTCCAACAACAACAGGGTGGCCAGAGGATGGTTGCTGGATGGAGTAGCCTAGACAACCAAAATTTGAATTTTTTTAATTTTTTTTTTTTTCATCCATACGGCCCTCTAGGAGGCCAAATTTTTTTTCTAGAAGCTATAGTGTCCAAAAATTAAAAAATTTATATGAATTTTGATTGTACTAGGCCTTCTAAATGTGATGGCAATGTCCATTGTTTCCCAAAGTGCCCCAAAAAATGCACTTCCTCCCAATTGAAGAAAAAACATTGAAAAAGCTAGGGTTTGTGTCTCTAAATCATGGCTTCAAAGATCTTCAAACCAAGAAGCAATAGGGATGCTCTGATACCATGTAGAAGGATTGAAACCAGCTTTATAGATTGCTAAGAACACCTGATTGCAAATAACCTATACTGAAGAGAAACCAAAAAAGGAAAAAGTAGAGCTTGAAAAATCTCGATAGTGTGAGAGTGAAATTGTATTCCAAGTTATGAAACAATAAAAAATACAAAATTTCAACCTTAAAGTTGAACAAAACCCTAAAGAAAATAAAAATAGGTTTGTGCATTATATTTAATATAAAATATTAATTATATGCACTTAAGAGTAAGCTTAAATAGACTAGAGTAATACATGTCTTAATTAATCAAATCAACATGATCTAATTAATAAGCATAAATAAATAGTTACTTTAACAAAGATCACTAATATGAAGTTGAACTTGAAGGATGATGACAATAAATAGATTTGATATCCAATCTTACCAAAGTAACAGTTAAGCTTTAATCTAAAAGGTTGTGTTGAGCTATCATTTGGCATGATGTTGAATGACAGGGATTCTTTCAAATCCCTCTCTTGAACACTAAGGTTCCAAGTGGGTTTTATAACCAATCAAGTAACTCAATTGAAGATAAATGTGTATATTCATGAGGAGGTCTTTGTTGGTTCTATACCAATCTATATAATCTACTTTTGTTTGAAATTTAACCACAAAAAAGATATATTTTTTGTATTTTATGTTTTATGATGAATGCAATTTATCGATGCAATAGATATGAATTCCTATTTTAACCAAGTGTTTGAAAAAAAAATACAAAATAAAGTAATGAGAGATTAAAGAAAATTACTGAAAGGGAAATTCTTAATAGACATAAACCAAAGTAACAACACATCTACAAATTAAATTATCAAAAGGATTAGGTAGGAAACCAATGAAATGAGGATCAACACTTCCTCAACTCCATTGATGTCATCATTGATGAGAATTTCAAAATAACCATAAGATGTTTCACATTTCATCAAATCGCAAGGCCATGGAAAGAGTGTTCACACAAGAAAAAATGCTATGCAAGAACAAAGATGATCCTTTCTCCAATTCATCACAATAGTGGAATTTGTTAACATTAAGAAAACACCAAAACTAAAAGATCACATAATCATAACAACATAATAAAACCATTGGCTCCATTATGATTTATGAACATACATTCACAAAAATAAAAAAATCTAAAAAGAATAACTACGTTCAGAATGAGAGCACCAATAACATATATTATTGCATCAAAATAACAGTCTAGCACCATTTCTATTGAGCTATTTTTGGTTTTGGTTCAATGTATATCTTGATTTTATTATTCAATCCCTTCCAAGGAAACCATGGTTGATTAAAATCAATTGATAACCATCCTCTTAGAAATTTTGTCCATTCTCTACTCAGTAACAATCCATACATTTCAAAAAAATTCACCACATGTATGTCTATGTTATCTTGAATTTGGGGGTCTTTAGTCAACTATATTCAAACATATTTCAATACTCGAATAAATTTTACTTCCATTTTATCAATTTAAATCACCATTCAATTTGAGGGTTGCAGAGTGACTCCCAACCTTTGAGCTATCAAAAGTGGGCTTTATTCTTTTTAAATATTCCACTGTGCTATATTTTTCAGTTGATGAAGAAGGATTCTTCAGTATTGTAGGTATGTTTCCTTGGTTCTAATTTTGTTATCCAACATAGGGTGCTCGAGTGGGCATTTGATTTTTATTTGCTCTTGGATCTAGAGGTGCTGTTTGTAATGTAGGAGGAACCCCATCGGTCATGGGTCCTCTTCAATTTTGCAAGTTGTAAGTATTTTGATTGTCATTCTAAAAAGAGAACATCTCTTTTGGTTCAAATTCTAGTTTAGGACTAAATGGAAAGGAAAGTTCTTCATTGACTTATTCTTCCACTCTTGAATTTTGTGGAGAATCATAAGATTCTAATAACATAGTTTTGAACTTCATAGGGGGATCATTGTTAGTGACTTGTGAACTCTGATTCACTTCTTGATTTCCATTAAAATATGAGCTACCATCATTTAGTATATTTTGAATGGTGTCAAATTGATCTATGTCTACAAATTAAGCATTATTATCATTGTCTACAAGGACACTTCCATTTTTTGGATGGGTATTCCATTATTGATTCTTTCTTGAGAAACCATTATTGTGATCTGGAGGATTGAAATTATTTCCTGCATTGTTATTTCCAATGAAATTCTTGTTACATTTATGACCATAATTGTTGTTGTATGGGCATGCATTCATTCTTTGAAAGTTGTTATTTTGCCCTGGTGACAACCTCAAATAGGTTTAGCTCATTGGTAATCTAAGAGATGGGCTTCTTCATTTGGCATAACTCTATTGTAACATTATTATCCACTTTAGTAGATATTGCTGCCTTTTTCTCAAAGAAAGTAGCTTTTGGAGGTTTGTATTCTAGGTAAGTTATGGCTAGTGCCTATTGTGGTGGAATTGGAGTTAGTAGAATGAATTGAATAGGCATCACTTATGCTCTAGCATGATATGTTCATATTATTGTACTAGCTTGATTTAGAACCATCAATCCTCCTCCATTGGGATTTTCCTTCTTAGTAAAGGTAATTTCTACTTCAAAGACTTTATCCAATGTATCGATCTCTAAAATAGGAAATCTTCTTAAGAAGATCATAGTGAGGTGGTCCATAGCATTAAGATAGATCTAGATTGCAACTTCAACTAGTATAGTATAGGGTGTTTCCAACTTGTGGTTTTCCATGTGAAAGTGATGATTGAAATGTGAAATGGTCTTTGCTAGATCCCTTCTAATTCATATAAATTGATGATGTGTTACAATTGAGTTAACAATTTTTTTGAAATGATCTAAGAATAATTTTTCAAAGGAAGACTAGTTCTGAATATATTGTGGTGGTAATTTCATGTACCAATTGAAGACAAATTCTCCCAATGTGTATGGGAATAAATGAAGGACCACATTCTCTTGTTGATTTTTTTTTTGATTACATATTTCTTTGAAGACCTTTATATGATCTTTAGCTATTTGTGTCTCTCTATAGATGAACCTTGGGAAGAATATCTTAGGATTCTTAGGAAGGTCATTGAGTGCACCTTGCAAGTTTATTGGTGAATATACACCATTTTAAAAGAAGGCCATTAGTGGAGGATTAGGTGGAATGATAGGTGGAGGTAGATTCAGAGGTGGAACCAAAGATGACAATATTTGGAATGGAAGTGGAAGAATTTTAGGCATCCATTTATCATTGCGAGGCTTGTAAAAATGATCGAGTTCTAGAAACTTGTGTCCACTAGGTGAACACCTTAAAGCTTACTGAAATGGACATGGTGGATCAATATCTTCTAGTTTGTGTTGATTCCAAAAAAGTACACCTCTTCAAAAAAAACACTTGCGCACCTTTTTGATAGTGATAAACAAAAAAAATTTAATGTCCAATAACTACATAATTTTCAAACAATGACTTGTTTTTCTTAATCCAAATAGTTTTTCAGGCCCTCCTTCTAGTGCCACTTCTATTGAGCTATCATTTTTCACAATACTAAACAATAGGAATCCTTTCAAATCCCTCTCTTGAAAAGATAATCAAGGACCAACTCCAAGGTTTTGGGTGGGTTTTTCAACCAACTAGGTAACTCAATTGAAGATAAATGTGTATTTTCACAAGGAGGCCTTTGCTAGTTCTAAACTAATCTACATATTCCATTGCTATATGAAATGTAACCAAAAATTTTATTTTATTTTAAAATGTATTTTGGTTTTATGATGAATGCAATTTATCAATGTATCTATATGAATTCTTAGTTTAACCAAGTGTTTGAAAAGAAAATACAAAGATATAGTAACGAGGGATTAAAGAAAATAACTAAAAGGGAAATTCTTAATGGATATAAACCAAAGTAACAACACATATGTGAATTAAATTATCAAAAGGATCACATATAAAACTAATGAAATTAGGAGTAATGCTTCCTAAACTCTAGTAATGTAATTCTCAATGGGAACTTCAATAATAACCAAAATATGTTTCATGTTTCATAAAATCATGAGGCCATGGAAAGTGTGCTCACATGAGACAAAATGCTATGCAAGAACAAAGATGATCTTTTCTCCAATTTGTCACATCAGTGGAACTCATTAACACAATTAAAACACTACAAATAAAAGATCCCACAATCATAACAAAAAATTAAAACTATTGGCTCCATTATTATTTACGAACATACATTCACAAAAATAACACACTCTAGTAAGAATAACTACACTCAAAATGAAACACTAATAGCATATATTTTTGCATCAAAATAATGGCATGTAATACTTTTTATTATTATCAGTAAATAGTTGATGCCTAGATTAATTATTATTATTTATTTTAATTAATTATTTTTTTGTGTTACGAAAATTCGAACCCAAGACCTCCCACATGAGAGGCTCACAAGTTACCATTGTGTTGTAGGCTCATGCCTGGCCTAGAGTAATATTACATCCATGTATTTATAAGAAATTATCTCCCCCATTTTTTAAGGATTGAGAGCTCTTTAAATGAAAACTTATGATAAGAACTAATAAAACAAATCTAATTATTCATAAACTAACTCTCTAAATGGTGCTAAGTAGGTCTTCACCCTTGTTTATATCCATTAATGGGTGCATGAGCCTTTACATGACACAAAATAATTAAAGAATAAGAAGATATGAAGAAGGAAGCTGTGAGATGATTTGGAAGTCTTTGGAAGCTCTAAAAATGGAAGCTTGGCCTTCTTTAAGCATTTCTAGGAGTTGAACTACCATCAAAATGTGTTTTTGATGCATGAAATTTTCTAAATTAGAAACTAATAATTAACTATCAATGCACTACTTCTTCTTCAAAGTTGTCAATGCACCTCTATGAAAAGTACATTGCACATGTTGGTGACAGGTTCCAAAAAACCAAAAAATCTTCTAAGTGTCAAAACTAAATTTCCTGCATCTAGGTTTTCTCCCTCTTTACACAAAAATGATGTTTGGATGTTTATTTTGAAAATTCTATATCATCATGTCTACTTGACTAGTTTCTATTAAATCTAAAGCCTTATACATATTCCTTACTATCTATTGATAGTTGCCAAATTCTATCCAAGTCTTTGCAAAATCCTCAAGCTTGGTGTCTAGTTCCAACAATGTCTCTTTAGTTATGAATGCTTGTCTTATATCATCTTCTAACAAATTTTTTTCAAACATTCTTCTAAATTGTTGGACTACTAGTTACACTAAAAAAGGATTAGTGTAGTGCCTCTCCCATTTGACTTTTGTAAGTCGTCCTGGTGGATGCAATCTTGATGATCTTTTGTTGTGATGGATCATGATTGTGACCTTGAGTGGTCTACACCATTGAGGTGTTTGGATTTATGTTTCTGTATTAGTTGCTTTGATTATGCTTTTGATTGATCTTTAAGATTATGATGTGATTTTTGGTTCACTGAGGTTTGTGCCAGTGGTTACCAAGATCGATGTGGTATCATGAGGTTGTTTTGTGATTACCCTAAGATGTGTGCAGAGATTGCACTATGTTCTATTACCATGCTACACTGGACTAGATTCCTATAGCAGTGGTTAGTCATGTTTATGACTGTGTTTTCTTATGTGTTTTAAGTGCCTTTTTAATGTTGTTTAAACAATCTTTATTAAATGCATTAATGATTAGAAATGGATTGTTCATGTGGGATTATTTGGTTATGTGCTGCAGACATTACCTTGTTATATTTATGATTAGAGAGATATTTGTTACTCATGTTATGTTTACATTTGAGAGGACCTGAGGGTCAGACGTTACACTTTGATTCTAGTATCATGGATTTTAGACTACTAAGTTGTTCAGTTAATCATATTGCATGATGATGCCATTTTGAGATGATAGTGTGTTTTATGATGATATATGGTTATCTGGTATTTGGACATACCTCTAATTTTGTTATGTGATGGAACTAATGCTATGGTTATTTACTTCATTCATGCGTTGTTATGCTTTATGCGAATGTGAGTGATGTAAATAGATTATTTTAATATAATTAAATAAATGGTTAAATTAGGTGATTTAATGCATTTATTGCTCCGACTATGTTATTATATGCAATTGCACTTGATCGTGTTGTTTAGTGTGCAGGATTTATATCCTTGGCAATGGCACATGGAGTTAGTGATCCAGCCGTTCATATTTTACCAATGTCATCCTTGTATGGTTGACATATCCTTAATTAAATATTTAATTAAAACCTTTTGGTGATTATTAAATCCGAACTCATTTGCATTATGTGATTAGACCAGTAAGCATGTCTGTGCATTTAGAGGTTCGCATTTTTGCAAAAGTTGTTAAGGAGATTTTTGTGTTTTTGGGTTTTCGGGCTTTTTAATTGCTTTATTTTAATTTTTGGCAGCTTTTCCATAGATGAATTCTTATTTATAGGAATAGCCTATTTTCGTTTGGGTTGATTCGAGGTTTAACTAGATTGCCTGGTTAAATGCCCTAATCAATTATTCACCTAAAAAGTCAATAAGTATCCAAAAAAGAATTTAATTCCTCACTTCTCACTTTCAAATTGGAAAGTTGGAGAGTAAAACCCAAAATCCTCTTCATGAGGATTTACTGTTTTGTTCATTGTGGGAGCTACGGGCGTGGGATCATCGCGAGGTTGGGCTCGTTGGATCTAGCTCAGGGAAACCTTGGATTGCCATGATTTTCAGCTACTTCTGCGTGATATTTATTTTATGGTTCAGATTTTTATTTTGCCCTTTTGGCTATGAGGTAGGGCTTTCTTGTTTTATTGTTTCTTCTCCGTTTCTACTTCTGTTTTGGTAGCCATTTGGTTGGAGGCTGAGAACTAGTGTTCCCTTCTATTTTTGTATGCTAGTTCTACTCGGTTGGGTAGGTATGAACATTTCCCTATTTTTTGGGATGAGGGTTTGGGATTTTACACTGTTATGCTGACCATTTTTGCATATGGTGTTTGATTCCATTTATTTTTGGATTTTTGGGGTTTTTGAACCCAAAGGTCAAATGGGTTTTAATTTTGGAATTTTTCTAAAATTTGGAGTTTTTACCTTATTTTGCGTGTCACCCTATTTTTTGAGTTTTCTTGGCACAATGTGGGTCATGGAATTGGATGATCCATTTTGATATTAGTTAGACCACTTTTGCACTTTTATGTTGCATTGGGATGCGTGTTACATCTGTACTTTTGACTTTGTGTTCGGTTGAGTGATATGTTACCTATTATGGTTTCTTTTGGACCTTTGCTTTTGTTTCGTGAACGCTAGGATTCATGTAGAATCCATACTCTCAGATTAAGTATACATTGACGTATATTTTAATATATGTGACAAATCATTTGAGATAGGTTTCAGACCTCTCAGAGATAAGTTATGGATTCTAGGAAATTTTAGGGCTTCAAAAATCCAGACTTAGCCAATTTTCAGGGCTTCAGGATTTCAGGCTTAGCCAAATTTTAGGTTTCTAAATTTTACCCCAACTTGATGTTTTGTTGATGAGTGGTTGTTTCTTGTGCCCTCATCATGTGCATTTTTGTTGTTGGCTTTGTTTGTGTGTGTCAGTTTGGTAGTGGTATTTGGAGATTTGTTGGTTGTCAGGATGGTGGTGAAGTCTTTCATTGTGATCATTGTGATCCCTATATGATGTTGTCATGTGCATTCATACTTGTAAAAAAAATAAAAATTATTGGCTTGTATTTCATCCTTGTTTCCAAGGATCTCCGGGCAGGGCATTACAATTAGACTTTGACTCATCCTCAAAAATATCAAGGCTATTAGCATTATAGTACCTTTCCACTTCAAAAAATTGCTCTTGATCTTTTCCCTTTATCTGCTAGATTTCCTCATCTAATCCCTCCATTACTTTATTATTTGCTGATATCTTTTCTATCTAGTCATCAAGCTTATCAAGCTCCTCTATAGTGTATACCTCCATTAACATCTGATACCTCAAACCCTTTATTGATTACAGTGCTTGTAAGTCCTTGGCCTAGGTACATACTTCATCCATTAGCCCAAAATCTTGGTTCACTATGGAAACCAACTTGTCAGTATTTGATTGTATTATGTGCAATAGGTTCAAATTGCCTTGTATTATCTACACACCTTTCTCCTAAAAAATGCCATGCCATTGTTGACATGCTTCCAAAAATGAGTCCAACTATGTTCCTACCTTTTTTCTTCCTAGTTCATCTCCAAGAGTGACCTTTGGATTTTCTAGGTCAATAGGTCCCACAACTTCATTCAAGTGGCCTCTAAGTAGCTCATTCTACTTTTATAATGTTATCAATTCATATTCATGTTGATCCATGTGTCAAAACACCTCCTTGATGTATATGGTGATCATCACTTTGGTTGTGTAAATAGTGGGCTTTCCCAACATGACCTTCTTGATTTGGTAATCTTTTGGAGTTAGTTCTTCAGTGTCAACATGAGGAGGAGGAATGGCAATATGAGCTATAAGGTCTTGGCCTTGATTCTTCATTATGAAGGAAAGTTTTCTAGCATCACCCTTAGGTGGCTCAGGCTTCCTTATCACTTTGATTAATTCCTTCATTCCCTCCTCTTTGGTTAGCTCCAACTACTTCTTCTATTGAGACATGACCTCCCTCTTAAGACATGAAGGTGTGATCCCCATAGGTGATGTGTACTTGGTTGAGGAGGTTGGTCCTAAAGTAGGCTCCTTTCCCTTATCACTTCTTTCTAGAGTCTTCTTATGTCAAGGAAGATCTTTAGAAGGATTTTTTGTGCTCTATTGGGCTAAGGATCTAGCCTCTATATCTGGGGAAGTTTGTTGAGTTTCTTATAGCTTACCCTCTTTAGATACTTCATTGACATGAAGCTATTGGTATTCTCTCTCCTTGGTCTCTTGATTTTTTGATTCTTCTTGTATCACTAGAGGAGGTGGAGCTACTGACCCTTTATCCAAAATGGTGGTGGTAATGGAATTCCTAGAGGTCCTTGAGGCAAAGGAAAAAATTCATTCCAATCCTCTCCTAATGGTTTTCTTGTGTAGTATCTTGTATCTTCTTACCCACCATCTCAATGCCCGATTGCATAAAATTAAATACTAAGAGGTTGAAGACATCTATCCCTTCACCCTCCATCTCTACTATCCACTTTTTTTGTTCATCTTCTAAATTTTATACTTCAATAGGTTCTCTTAGAGTGGATCAAGGTGTCTATGTAGAACTTCTTCTTCTCTCTTCCTCTATGGCTTTGGTTGATCAAATTCTCTAGCTCAAGTTGACAAACTATATATGATCCCCTCCTTCCTCATGTTCTACTTCTAAGATGGTCTCTAGAACTTTTAGGGAGGGAGTACTCTTCTTTTTAAATCTCCTCCTCTAAGAACCCTAATAGAATATATAGTTCACCAATATAACTAGGGGGCGAATCAGTTATCCAACTAATATCAAAATTATCAACCTTTTTAGACTTTAACCATATGAGAAATATAAATAGAAACCACAACAATATACTCATGCACAATAACACTAGATATGTTAACTAGGAAAACTACAGTGGAGATGGTACCCACAAAATGATGTACTAATATAAATATTCCTTGTTAGAGGATGGACCCTATTAGGAGTCTATAACAACATTTAGTACATATCAGTCCATGTTAGGAGACTTTGAATCCCTGTTAGGAGATTCCAACCTTGTTAGGAGATGTAGAAGACAGATGGACCCACTCTCCAAATAGTTTCAAGAGCAAGACCAATGAATCTACTATCCAAATTATCTATGTATTATTCATTGCTAAATAATAGAAATGAATAGTACTTCTTTCCTCTTTCTTTTTCCTATCAACTAGACTTCTGCTCCTTCTAATCTCGTGACTAGATCACAAATCTTGCATCCAATAATCTCTTGGATTTCTTACTTATGTTCACCAAAAAATCTACTTCTTTTTTCACTTTGCATTCAATGCAATGATCATACACTTCCTCATCTGTTGAAAACAAGGAAAACATCTTTCCTTTATACCTTATCTTCAAAATAATTCCTTATGTTAGCCTTGAGGCTTTTACAATGAAATATACTAAGATACTTTATTTATTCACTATTACAATAGCATCGTCAACTCACAGTCTATACAAATTCTCACACATGTGACATTAGGGCTTGCACATTTTTTTATGTCATCATTAGATTGTTTTATGTCACTAGCTAATCGCACATCTCAATATTATATCTTTGTTAGAAGATAATATACAAACATCAAAAATTTCTTATTAAGTACTTTGTCTTTGTACCACTCTTTGTAAATTAGATATATCTTCCATACATCTTTGACTTAGGTACTATGCATTGAACCTTATCATCAAGACACTATATAGAACATGTCCACAAATCCACATTGCTAGAACATCAAAACATTGTCCATACCACTAAGATCTCTATCTTTTGATTTGTCGATCTTTATAAACTTATTATTATGTTGACATCAATTAAAAACATAGGAATGAATGCAACATGTCAATCATGCTGAAAAGCTCCCCAAGTGTTTTAACAATTATTAGGATACTCCCCAAAAGGAATACTATTAGCATTCATGCTAACAATCTCCCCCTTTGGCATTCTTACTACTTCCATTCTAGCTACAAGGGCATATGTCACCTCATAGTCTATTCCTTCTTGTTGTAAATATCCTTTTCACACAAGCCTAGCCTTGTTTCTTACAACTTCTCCTTGCTCATTCATGTTATTTTTGAATACCCATTTGTTTCCTATAACATTCTTGTCTTTAGGTCTAGGAACTAATTCCCATGTTTCATTCTTCACAATTTGATAGTTCTTCTTTCATTTCTTGAATCCACTAATCATCTTTGAATGCTTCATCTACACTCTTAGGTTCTACTTGAAAAATTAGGCATAATTCTTCATTAACTCTATTTCTTGTCATCAAACCTTTATCTTTTCTTATAATTATCTTCTTTGGAGGGTAATTTTTTATCATGTTTCTATTAGAGGTAGGAGTTGCTAACTTAAATCTTATCTCTTCTCTTGTTTTGGATCTTTGTTCTCCTTTTTGGTCAATTGTTGGTACATCATTCTGCACATCATTTTTAGTCTCAAAGAAAACTTCTACATTCTATCTAACAATTCTAGTATTATCTTCTTCATCATCAGAATTGTAATCTAACATGTTTTCCTTAGTTCCAAACTTTTTCTCAATATTTACATTTACACATTCAACTATTGTCTTAGTTCTATTATTAAAAAATTTTCATATCTTGATTTTCAATGAATAGCCAAGAAACATACCTTCATCACTTCTTGGATAAAACTTACCAATATCATCATCTCTCTTAATGTAACACTTGCTCCCAAATATTCTGAAATACTTGACTAATGGTGAATGACCAAACTATAATTTATAAGGCATCTTGTTCATACCTTTTATGATTTGTACTTTGTTCATAGTGTATACTGTTGTATTGACTACTTCTCTCTAAAATGTCTTAGAAACATCATTCTCAAACACTATTGCTCTTGCTACCTCTACTACTAATCTATTTCTTCTTTTTGTAATTCCATTCTATTCAAGTGTCCTAGGTGAAGATAATTGTCTCTTGATTCCATTATCTTCACACAACATTTTAAACTCTCTAGAGGTGAATTCTCCTCCTTTACCTAATCTTAAACATTTTTTCTTAACACTAGATTTATTCTCAACTCTTTTCTTAAATATCTTAAACTTCTCAAATTCTTTAGACTTTTGTTTAATAAATTCTACCCACATCATTCTAGTGAAATCATCAACAAAAATCATGAAAAATACCTTTTAGTATAGAATCCTCTTGTTCTAGAGGGACCACTCAGATCTCTGTGTATAATCTCTAGCTTCTCTATGGTTGTGAACTTCTTGTTGGGAAATGATACCTTCTTCTTCTTATCCAAAATACATTCTTTGCAAACAACATTAGTATGCTTTATTATATTAGGTAAGTCTCTAACTGCAAATCTACTACTAACTTTTACAATATTATCAAAGTTTATATGACAAATTATTCTATGCAATAACTAGCTATTATCTACTTTTGCAGCCAAACATGTCATTTCACTAGGATTCCATTGAAATACAATACATATAGTACTAGTTCTAGTTCCAATTGTCTTACCATATTTATCCTTGATTTTGCAAGTATTTTCTATGAATTGCAATTGATACCTTGTGTTCACCAACTTTCTAACACTCAACAAATTGTGCTTTAATCCGTCAACATATAAACATCATTAGTTTTAGTCTTTCCATCTAAAGTAATGGATCCTCTTCATGCCATGCAATAGGTTGAATTATTACCAACTCTAACAATACCTCTATCATTGTTCATGAATTTAACAAACTTATTCATATCACTAGTCATGTGATGTGAACATCGACTATCTATTATCCAATCATATTTCTTTTCAACATGAGAAACTAGAGACTTTTCTTCTCTAATTTCTCTATCAAGGTCATCTTCCTTAATAGCTACAAATTCTAGCTCATCATCACTTTCACTCTAACCTTTTTCATCATATCACTAATACATTTAACCCTAAATTTTGACCTCAAATTTCAACCATCAAATATAAATTTCTTGGTTGGTTGTCATTATAAAGGAAACTTTTTTTAAAAAAAAAAAAATATGCCCGTGTTGGTCTCAATTGTGACCAATGCTTTATATTTTGTGTTGGTCTCAATTGTGACCAACATGGGAACATAAATTTTTTTAAAAGGGTGGCAAATATTAGTTGAGTATTTCACTTGAGCATTTGATTTGAGCATTTTGAGCATTTCTTTGTGTCTACTGCATCATTCATGAATTTCATTTGAGGATTTCCAGCATTTCATTGCATCTACTACATCCTTTGAGTATTTCATTTGAGCATTTGGAAACCTTGTGAGAATCTATTGCAGCCCTAAACTTGAACTGCCAGCTGTCATTCGAGCATACATTGTAGCATTTCATTGCATCTATGACACGAACTCGCTTGGATTCATGTAGTAACTAGTTGTAGCACTCCCACTATTAAAAGTATTCAATCATTGGGGAAGCCCTAATTTGATACTTGCTAATGTATAAACAAAATTTGGACCTGAAAAAATATTTTACCTTTATTTAAGAAAAATTTAAACCCTCATTGTCATTTTGAGTTCAATGTTTGTCATGGAATTGATGTCAAGTGTCAGTGTCCAAAACATGTTTGAAAAAAATCTCTTCAATAGGATGACAATAGTAGATAGCCATAATTAGAACAACTAGTGACTAAAGTCAAAGAGGAATCTTCAGTAAGAAGAACCTTGGTAGGAACTAAGTGATAGTAGATAGACACAATTAGAACAATTGGTGACTAATGCAAGAGAGATCTTCCATAATAGAATCTAGAAATGTGACATAAGCAACAATAGGTAGAAATAGTTGAAACAACTGGTGACTATTGTAAAAGAGATTCCATGAGGAGAATCTTGAAAAGGGTGATACTAGCGATAGTAGGCAGACATAGTGAGGACCACTGGTGATTGTTGCACAAGAGATTTTGTGAGGAGAATCTAAAAAAGAGTGACACTGGCGATAGTAGGCAAACACAGCCAAAATGACTGGTGACTATCACAAAAGAGATTCTATGAGGAGAATCTCAAAAAGAGTGACACTAAAGGGGGATGCCTTCGAGCTGTGAGAAGACTCAATACATGGATACATGAGCAGAAAGTGGGAAAAGTAGTAAAGCAATTGTACAGAGAACCAGAAGATGCACTACAAGATGGAGAATTGGAAACAAGAGGTACCTATTTGCTAGTTTTTCACCTTCTTAGCAAAGCTTTAATTTTTTGCTACCATTATGCCTGTTTCTAGGTTTTCACCAATGGCACTTTTCTTGTTTTTTAATTTTTTTTGTATTTTTTGTTTTTTGATTTTTCTTTTTGAATTTTTTATTTTTTCATTTTTTTGGTATCATCAAGGTGCCTATTGCTAGTTTTCACCAGGATAACAATTTTTTTTTTAGGACATTTTCTGATTTTTGATGATTTTTTTCAAGGCATATAGATATGTACAAAGAGCTACTGATATCAAATCAACTATAAAAAAGCTTCAAGTGGAGAGTGTTGATAGGTTCCTGGAGCACTTCTCCTTCGGTTGTGGAAAGCTGATAGGCACTGGATCCATATACTATAGTAATGATGTAAGGACTAAGCCAGTTTGGTTTAAACTTCCCTTTTTGGACTTGTTACTACTGAATCTTAGGATTCTCTCTCAGGAAAAGATCACCTAGCTAGAAGTCACTTGGCCTAACCCTCTGATTGTAGCTTCTTGACATTCGTTGTTAATATGCTCACAGATGATCACATGCCACTTGTCAACATTCATCTAGTAACACTAGCTCTTAAAATTGAGCTATCCTGTAGTCATCATCAGTAATAAGATCCTTCATAGAGATTCTCAAGGTAGGAATCTCAACCTCTATTGGAAGCATAACATCCACTCCATACACCAAAGCAAAGGGAGTCGTGCCTGTTGGAGTTTTGATGCTTGTCCTATACACCCATAAGGCTAGATTAATCTGGAGGTGCTAGTCTCTCCTTGATTTTCTAACTGTGTGATGAAGAATTTTGAGGATCACCTTATTGGATTCTTTAGCGTGGCCATTACCCTAGGGGTAATAAATGGAAGACCAATGTTGTGTGATTTTGAATTTCTTGCATAGTTCCTTGAGGTCTTTATTCTTGAATTGTCCTCCATTATTAGTAGTGATTGAGGATAGCATACCATATCTAAATATGATGTAGTTTTTGATAAAAAGAGCTATAGTTTTTCCACTGGCAACTATGAGAGGTACTACCTCTACCCACTTCATGAAGTAATCTATAGCTGTGATAATGAACTTATGCCCATTAGAAGAGGTTGGGTGAATCTGACCCACCAAGTCAAAGGCCCATTGTTGAAATGGCCATGTCGTAGTAGAGGGAATCAAATCTCTATCTAGAGTGTGGATTAGGTTCCCATGAAGCTGACATTGCTTGCAAGATCTAGCATACTTGATAGCTTCTTGCTCCATTTTAGGCCAATAGTAACCAGCTCTAAGGAGTTTGAGAGCTAGTGTCAGGCCATTTGAGTGTGATCTACAAATGCCCTCATGAACATCAATTAGTGTATATTTGGACTCTTTGGGTTCTAAACACGTAAGGAGTGTTCTGTCAAGACCCCTCCTATACAGAGCATCAAAAATAATGACATAATGTGAAACATTATAGATTAAGTAACATATCTTATTCTGGGTCAGACCTTCTAGAATGGTTTGATTTTGAAGATAGGAATAAATGTGATGGTAATAGGATGATTCTTGTCCTACAATAGAATAGATCATCCTAGAATCAAGGGTTTCATAGGCTGGGTAGTGTAATGCTTCCACCAAGAACTCATGTCAGAGATCATTTTTAGGCATCTGTAGTAGGGAGGCTAAAGTAGTCATGGCATCAACCGCTTTATTATTTTCTTGTGGAACTTGTTGGAAGGTAATGTGCACAAAATACTTCTTCAAGTCATCAACCATGTGCTTTCAAGGAATTATTTTTTCATCCTTTGTTTGGTATACATAATCATCCTGATTGATGACAAGTTTAGAGTCACCAAAGATGTCTAACTGATCCACTCTCCATTTAGCTACAATTTTTTGCCATTGATCAAAGCCTCATATTCAACAATGTTATTTGTACAAGGAAACATAATCTTGTATGTTTTGGGTAATGAGTATCTCTATGGTGTTATGAAGAGTAATCCAGCACTAGATCCTTGTTGTGTAAAGAACCCATCGAAGAAAATAACCCACATTTGGTGTGTGAGTGTCAAGATTGACTCATCAGGAAAATCAATGTTCATTGGTAGAAGACTCTGCATAGGTGCATCAACCAGCTGATCTATAATTGCATGTCCCTTAATAACTTTGTGTTCAACATATTGGATGCCAAACTCACTGAGTATCATAACCCATTTAGCCAATCTTCCTGTGACAGCTGCCTTACTAAGCAAGTACTTTAGTGGATCTATTTTAGCCATGAGCCACATAATGTGGGCAAGCATGTAGTGTCTCAACTTCTAGGAAGCAAAGACAACTACTAGGCAAGCTTTCTCAATGATGCTATAATTCTTCTTATAAGATATCAGTGTGTGAATCAAGTAGTAAATAGCTCTTTCTTTGTTGTCATTGTCTTCTTGAGCCAATAGGATTCCTAGAGATGTTTCAGTTGCTGAAATGTATAAAAGAAAAGGCTTCCCATGGATAGGAGGCATTAGGATTGGTGGATTGGCAATATATTGTTTGATCTGTGTTAAGTTTTGCTCACAATCTTGGCTCCAATTGAATTTCACACCCTTATGTAAGGTTTTTGTGAAGGGTTGTGATCTATCTACCAACTGTGAGATAAAATTGCGAATAGATTGAAGCCTTCCTTGTAGACCTCTCATCTGATTAATGTTTTGAGGTGGTGGCATATCTATTATTTCTTGTACTTTCTCTAGATCCACCTCAATTCCTTTTGCAGAGACAATGTATCTTAGTAACTTTCCTGAGGTGACACCAAATACGCATTTCTTAGCATTGAGTTGCGAGATAAATTTTTCCATGCGATCTAGGATGGGTCCTAAATCTTGCAGATGAGTATTTTGTTTGGTGCTTTTGACTAGGGTATCATCCACATAGTCCTCCATGGTCTTATGCATCATGTCATGGAAAATTATGGTTACTACTTGTTAATAGGTTGCTCTAGCATTTTTCAAACCAAATGGCATTACATTCCAACAAAAGGTTCCCCATGCACATGTGGAAGCTATTTTCTCCTGGTCTTCTGGCACAATTTTTATATGATTATATCCAAAAAATCCATCCATAAGTGAGTACATCTCATAGCCAACTGTCATGTCCACTATCATATCAATATTAGGAAGTGGAAAATCATCCTTAGGACATGCCAGGTTGAGATCACAAAAATTAGTACAAACCATGATAGATTTATTGTGCTTGGAGATTGGAAAAATATTGGATATCCTTTCAACATAATCAATTGCATGGATGAAACTAGCTTTTAGAAGTTTCTCTAGTTCTGCTTTGACAAGCAATGCAATGTGAGGATGCATTTTTTGAAGTTTCTATTTAACTAGTTTGATTCTTGGTGCTATGAACAAGTGATGCATGATAAGATCAGGATCCATTCCTGGCATGTTTTTGATAAGGTAAACAGGTTTTAAAGGGTCCTGAAACCCATAAGTTTAACAACAAGAAAGGCTGAAAATAAGCGAAAAATCGCCCAGCCAAATCATAATCCTTATGGTTGAAAATAAGCCCAAAGGCCCAGCCCAAAATAGCTGCCCACTAAAAAGGCCAGAGAACCAACCAGAAAAAATGGAAACCAGACAAAAAGCCAAAGCCAGGAGAAACAAAAACCAAAGGACAGAGACCAAACCAAGCAGACTACTTCTCCATCTCGAGCATGGTCTGGGCAGCTTCGGCGCACTCTTGTTGCTCTTCTACCTTATGGTCCTGGGCGTTCATCAGATCCTGCTCCATAGTGCTGTCCTTGGCTTTATCCACATCCAGCCTATCTTTGTCTTTGTTTTGTTTATCATCTTCCTCCATCTGGTTCCTGTCTTTGAGATTATCCCAGAGAGAGAGGATGTTGTTGTTGATCGAAGCGAGGAGGGAGATCATTTGACTAGCCAGGTTGTGATTGTAGTTCTCAATATTTTTTACTCTCCTCTCCATCAGAGTCTCCCAACTATTCCGGTCACCTTGGCTTTCAGCACCTGTCTTGCTCTTGATTTTTTCCATTTGGGAAACCCTATCTCTGACATCCTCAAGCTCATGGAAAATCCATTTAATCGATCTGAAGTTGTCGATCATGCTATTGCGGGCATTGTTCAACAGATTCATACCCGTTTCTCTTGCATTATCAGAAATAGCCACCATAGCTGGGTCAATTAGCTCATTGAGTCTAGGCTTCTCGAGGTCGTCCACCAGGAGTTGGGGGTTCATCGCCTCTCTGTAAATTCCCATAGTGGCCGTTCTCATATTGAAGTTCTTCAAAGCCTTCCTTCTGTTATTAACTTGCACTTCCCCCTCAATCTGTCCAGAGTTTTCATTTTCCTCCAAAGGAGGCTGGGGATGTATAGGGGAGAGGGGAATGGGCAGAGAATCCTTTCCCTGACTGCTGGATCACTCCATGCTCTCTCCTTCCCTCTTCTGTCTTTTTCTCAGTTTCTCCTCATCCAACTCCTCCTTTGAAACCTTGTCAGAATCATCAGTATCCATTTCCTCCTCCTCCTCAACAGAGCCAATTTTAGCTGGGGTATGACCTCTAGGGCTCTTTCTGCTGGGTAATTTGATAGAGGGGTAATCCTTCTTATGGCTTTTAGTCTTCTTACCAGAATGCTCAAAAACCTCATCAGAGCTGATGCTCTCGACATCGTCAGAATTTGAGGAAAAACTGGAGCTGCTCTTGTCAACATCTGCCCCCTGGATAGGGTTTTTGCTAATGGTTTGAGCGTGGAAATGCTCATGAATCAGAAGCAGAAGACCCTCATGCAGAGCCGGGTTGACGGTAGCTTTCTTTTTAAAACTAGAAATGGCCTTGTTCATCGAGTTAAAAAGATAATACGGGAAGGAGATCTTACTATCATGCCGAAAATGATTCAGAATCACAAAATGGTGAGTCCTAACCCTATCAAACCTGGGGTCTAAGGTTATATATTCAATGACATCATAGAGAACATACCTCCAGAGCTTCTTTATAGTATCCGTTACAAAAAATGTCTCTTTCTTGCCCAGCTTGTTCAGCTCTTCAGTGTTTTTCACAAAATCCTTGATAGCATTAGAAGACATCTTCTTGTCTCTGAAAAATTTATGCCCCTCCTTCGGAATCCCCGTGACTTCAGCAACCACATCCTCAGTAATTTGAAAGTAGACCCCATTCACCTTAACCTTTCCATTATTCCACGAATTCACCATGCTGTTAGTGATCTCAAGATCCGAGCCATGAAGTTTCTCGAAGAAATTAGTAACCCCACCCTTTTCCAGCTCTCTCCAAACTTTGGCTTTGTTCTTCCACTTCTGAACTTCCCCCACCGGCTCCTTTCTGCTCCTCTCACCTGTCATGTTTACCTAATCAACTTCCACAATTCTCATGAACTCTGATCTGTGCAAGTTATTTGCATTCGAAAAAATGGTAATGTTTCTTTTATGATACCCATGAATAAACCCTTTTCTGAAAATAATGGTATCGTCCTTTTGAACGTGTCAAAATGTCAGAGGAAACCCCTTTTGCTGGTGCAAATCACGATGCCAATAATGGCACTTACCATTTAATAAGCAATCCTTATTATCCATAATTGCATTGGATTTGAGCTTTCCTTCCCAAGATATTATCTTGGTCGATGAGCAACTTTGCCTCCGCCGAAAAATCTTTTCCAGCATGCCAGGACAGATTATTGGTGGTGTTAACCCCTTTATTAGCAAACCAATCAGCGACTGGGTTTGCCTCTCTGTAAACATGAGTGACATGGACTTCATCGAACTTTGTGAGAGTGGCGCAAGTCTCAGCAATTATGTTCACAATCATCCACGAGGGAGGGGAAATACCATTAATGGTATTAATAATGTTTTTGGAGTCCCCCTCAAGCCAGAGTTTAGTAATCCCGGCTTCAAAAGCCAACTTAACCACCTTACTTGCAGCTCTAGCTTCAGCCAGATGAATAGTCTGGATTCCCAGCGGGGAAGCAAAGGCAGCTATTCCCTCCCCATAGCTATTTCTTATGATTCCACCGCAGCCTGAAGGGCCTGGGTTACCCTTGGAGGCCCCATCAAAGTTGGCTTTTGACCAACCATCTGGGGGGAGAAGCCAGCTAGCATCCTGCCTTTTGAGGTTCCTGTCTTTTTCTTTAGCTATCTTTCTGTCCCCTTCTTCTTCTTCTTCCTCCTTCAGCACTTGGAGATTTTCCTTTATATTCTTCGAGACCTTCCTGCCAAGGATTATAGCTGGCTCCTCTCTGTCTCTAAATATTCTATTATTCCTTTCCTTCCAGATTCCCCAGCAAAAATGGGGTAAAATCCAGTCCGAGTGATCCTGCCGACCAGCAATCTTACAAAGACCTTTCCACTAATGGAGAAAATCCATGAGATTATCTGGTTTGCACCAGAGGGTTTCATTATCATGAGTGATGACATTCCACACCTCCCTGGCATAGTCACATAAGATGAAAATGTGATTTCCGGTCTCAGCCTGATTCTTACACAAGGGACATCTACTGGGCATAACATGTCCACGCTTCATGAGATTGTCATGAGTAAGGATTTTGTTCTGAAGAGCCAGCCAGTAAAAAATGTTGATCTTTGGAGTAAGACCCAGAATCCAAGCCTCCGTCCAAGGGGCCTTCTCTTTTAAGCTCCAAAGGGAATTATAGCCTGAGGCAACAGAGTATCTTCCATTAGGATTATCCCTCTAGACCAGCTCATCCCCCAAATTGATAGGAATCATGGAATTGAGCATAAGCATTATAGGAGTCAAGTCCTCAAAGATGAGGGATAGGTCACTCCATTCCTGGCCATTCCAATAATCACAAACTTTGGACCCAATTTGATCAGTACAAGCTGTCATCCATCTCTCAAAAATAGGGTTATTGATAAGTGGATCTTGGGAAAGCCATCTATCCGACCAGAACTGGATGTCCTTCCCATTTCCCAATTTCCATGATATCTTGGCCTTAGCCAAATCCCTGGCTTTCATGATCCCATTCCAAATGTTCAATCCTTTTGGGATATCTTCATTAAAAAGGGTGAAAAGAAGAGTGGGTCTTCTAAGGTACTTGTTTACCAGGGTGTCCCTCCATTCACCGGTGCTACTGAAGATCCGCCATATTTGTTTAGCTAGGAGAGCCTTATTGAGGTGAGTGATCTTTCTAATGCCTAGACCTCCGTACCTCATAGGGAGGCATACCTTCTCCCAAGCAACAAGAGGATATCTTTTCTTCCCTTCATTACCATTCCAGAGGAAGTCTCTCTGGATTTTCTCCATTCTTTCAGCTATTTTCCCCGGAATTCCAAAGAGGCTTAGGGCGTAGATTGGCAGATTTTGAAGAGAAGATTTGACTAAGAGGCATTTCCCCGCTTGACTAAGAGAGACCCCTTTCCAACCAGCCATCTTCCTATTGAATCTGTCCAAAATATCATTCCAAAAAGACTCCGGGGGTGAGGATCCCAAGGGAAGACCAAGATAGGTAGAGGGGAAAGAGCCTACCCCACAACCCATAATCCTGGCGATTTTACTTTGTCTAAACTCAGAGGTGTTGGTGAAAAAGAGCATGTCCAAGAAAAATTTATCTTCTTTTCTCTAAAAAAGTTGATCAACTGTTCCTTTTCTTCAGGTGACAATGACTTTTCTAGATGTATCATATGAGGATGTTCTTCTATACCCAGGTTAATTGGTTGTGTTAGATCTATCAATACCGATGATCTCTCTTGAAAGTGACTTGGAAGGACATCAAATATCTCATCCGTGGGTGCCTCAGAGAGGTTTTCACCATTGGATACATCTTTTATTTTTACTTTTTTGGGTTCCAACACTTCCACAATGTGGTTTTCACCATCAGACCTTTTGCATTTTTTCTTTCTAATTATATGAATGAGGTATTTCATGTCAGCCTTAGTGATGTTGATACTCTGCTCATTTTTGGAAGACATTACAAGTTTGATAGCATTTAGGTGGAAAGCGAGAGCATAGTCATTCTAGAACATAGGGAATTCACTAGATGCATTAGGATTCTAGTCTATAAGCTCGGGATGTGTGAGTGAAAGAGTAGTGGCTAGTCTAGTTGCATTCATTGAATAGTCATTAAGTGCTTGGACCAGCAATTCAAGACCTATGAAAACTTCATCCATAGGAGTGTTCAAAAGCCAATGAGTACTAATGTCAACAATTGATGACTCTAGGACACTAGTCAAATCAAACCCATCTGACCTAACCCTAGATGTTTCACTCGCTTTGATTTGGTTTTCATAGACATGCACTCGATCAATGTCTTTATTAGTAGTCACTTCTAAAAGAGAGTCAAACTCATATTCCTTAGAATTAGTGCTACATGGTGAGAAACTATAGAAATCCCCAATAGTGATAGGGACATACTCACCTTCATCATTTGGGTTCTTACATAGATACTCAATATGTAATGACTGACTAGACTCTTCCTTTTTTTAATGATCTTTGGGTTGCTCAGTATTGTCCTCAAAAGAATCGCTAGTATCATCCATAGTGCTAACATGTGGCACAAAGTCATCTAGCTCAGTGAAGAATTTAGCAAGATCATGAGGAATAGGATAAGGATAGGGATCCTCATCATCAAATTGTTCCTCTTGAGTGTCTGACTCAACTTGTGACTCATTTCTAGATGAACTCTCAAGTTCTAGTATGAATTTATTAGGTCCCAAATGGAAAGGAACCTTCTTAAATCCTAGGCCAGTTGTATCACTATTGCTTCAAGTTGTTTCCTTGATAGGATCAATTAGGCTATTGTTATTGCACCTAATAGGGCCAGTTCCCTTGTAACCAAAATACTTCATAAGCCTAAGACCAGGTCCATATTTTTCAAGAGTGATTTCTTGAGCTTTCTCTGCTAAGTCCACTGGAGTCTTTTCTCTATAAAGCCATCTAGAAATGGCTCTATTTTCACTTTCATCCTCTAGGGGATTGGAACTGTAGCCTTGACAAAAGTGCCATTATAATTGGTCTAAGGTGTCAGCAAAAATGACTTCTTTTCCTTTGAGGGTCTCCCATAATGACGAGGAGAATTTGGAAGAGATGTTAATGACAACACTAGTTCAATATGGTACTCCCCCATGCTAGTTTCTTTTAGTTTGAATGATTTCTTGATTTGTTTCAACTTATTATCATGATAATCAATGAATTCTCGATTAGTAGGGACAAAAGTTTTAGCAGCCTTGAGTATATTGTAGGTATAGCTAGTAGTGGTAGGTATAGTAACTTTGGAACCATGAAACATGAATTTGATGCATGGTGATATGTTAAGGGCATAGTGTGCATCTCATGTATCCATGGTTGTCCTAACAGAATGTTATATGCCAAGGGAATGTTGAGCACCTGACAAGTGACATCCCTTTCTATAGGACCGACATGAATGGGTAAGACCATAAGACCTAGAGACTTTCATTCCACTTTGTCATACGCTTTGATGGTGATCTTGCATTGAGGATCAATAGAATCCTTAGAATAATTCAATTGTCTAAGTAGAGCAGTAGAGACAATGTTTAGGCCAACACTATTATCAATGAGTACTCAACAAACACATGTCTGATGTATCATAACCTCAATGTGTAGATGTTGATTGTGTAGGTGACTCAGTGAGTTATCATCCTCCTTAGAGAAGGTCATAAGATAAGGTGAGGTCAGGTGACCTACCATGGATTAAAATCACTCAAGATCAAGATCTTGAAGAACATTTTCCTTAGTGAGGGCTTTTTCCAGAATTTGCCTATGAGCAGGCGAGGTTTTAAGCAGCTCAAAGATAGATATCTGAGCATTAGTTCATTTTAGTTGAACAAGAACACTATAACTAGTTGTTGTTAAGTTCATTGTGAGTTTTGCACCTTTGCTAGATGGACAGCAAGGGCTTTGTCTTTATGTTGTTCAAGATCAAGAGTAAAAGTCATAGGACCTTTGAGCACCAACTTGGCACAAGAGTGGGTAATAGCATTAGCACAGTGGTGCGAAGGTGTGTTATCCATTATGTTGGAAGTAGGGACCCTCAAGAAAAATGGTGTCTTTAGTTTTGTCATTATCTTGTTTTCCCTTAATGGTAATGATGTCATAGTATTCAAAATCCATAGGTTCAACCATGTTAACCATGTTATCATCATTGGAATATGCATAGTTGACCTTGTTGTTGGGTTTTGGTTTCAAAGTTTCTCCTTTTCCATAGGTTGGTAAAGGCTCTTTGAATGCCTTGTGATTCAAGTTTTTGTTATGTCCATCTAACACAAGTTCACTAGCATCAATCATGTCCTGGACTTTATGGTGCAAGTTTATGCAGTTGCTAGTTTTGTGTCCCTTATTTTGGTGATACTCATAGAATGAGGTTTCATTCCACCATGGTGGGCATGGTTGTGGATGATAGGGATGAGGGTTGTCCATTGGTGAGATAAGCTTGTGTTGTAGCAATGTTTTGTAAACCACATCCAAAAGTTCACCCAAGGGTGTATACTCTCGCTTAGGGTGTGTGGCCCATGAGTTTCTTGGTTTGTTCCTAGATGTCTTATTGTTAGGAGGAGGCTTCTCAGAATTTTTGGCCACATTGAGGCCATTTGTGAGATTAAATACCACCTTAGTAGGTTTTGGAGTGACATTGTCAACAAGTCCATCATGTATAATTTCTTGGTTCTTGTTGACATATTTGGTTTTATCCTTGTTGAAGGTGTAACCTTGTTTTGTGTCCTTCTGAAGAGTGAGTTCACCTTTCTTGACCATAAATTCCTGAATGCAGATAGCCTATGTAATCATGTCTTCAAAGGTACGTGGACCTTGAAGATGGACTCTATATTTGAAATTAGTAGGAGATTATTAGTGAAGATGTCAAGCTTTTCTATTTTTGGAATTTTGCGTAAATACTTAGTGTAAAGTTTTCTCCACCATTGAAGGAATGTCAAAAAATGTTCTCCAAATTTTTGCTTAAGGTTGCATAGATCTTGAATGTTGACAGGGTGTTGAATGTTATGAGAATACTATTGGACAAATAAGTTGATAATTTCATTGAACGTCTTGATACTGGGAGGTAAGTGGGAGAACCATTCCAAAGCCTAACCACCTAGGCTCCTGGGAAATGAACACCTTAGGTATGTATGATTGTGTATAAACTCCATAGACAAGGCACCAAATTCTTGCAAGTGATCTTGGGGATCAGTGGTGGAAAATTAATTGTTGTACTTAGGTAGATCTATGCCTTGTGGGAAAGGAGGCATGTTTATGCTCTTGTCAAATGGAAATGGACAAAGAACGTCTAATGTGTACATTTTTGCAAGTTTCTCTTTCTCATGCATCATTTGAGCCAGTTGTTCTTGCATAATTTTCAATTATTTTTGGAGTTTGGAAGTCTCAATTTCTTCTTCAGGCGTGATGATGGTTTCCAGATTGAAATGAGAGGGTAGCTTAGCTCCCTCTTGGGAAAGTTTGAGAAAGCACTTTTCTTTCTCTTCATTGAGTAGGATTCCCATGACTTTTTGAAAGTTTTTGTCTCTTTAACATTTTTCTATGTGTTTAGGGAGTATTTCCACCTCTTCTTGTTCCTCATTGGTGTCATGGTCTTTCTCTTTCTTTTTGTCATTCCTAGGTGGTTCTTGATGTCTACTGTGACTACCATGTTCAGGTTCATGATTAGTCATTGTAGGAACGTGTTTAGTTTTAGTATGTTGTGTTTTGAAAGGTCCTTTGAAAAGGAAGTTAGACATCATGTTTGGAGATATAGGACCTCTACCTACCTTAGGATCCTCTTGATACAAAGGATTCCTAGTTTGTTGTAAATTTATAGAAAATGTTCACTGAACTCGAGGTGAACTGACGGGTGAGGGAGATCATGAAGATGCCTCACTAGAAAAATTGGATGCAAGCTTTGTAACAAAAGGTAGGCAACCTCTACCATGATTATGACCCCTAACATTACCTTGTCTAAGTCTAAGAGGATAAAACACATTGCCGTTCCTTGTTCCAACAGTCATAGACAAGGTCAAAAAGAAAGAACTTGGACAAGGACCGCACTAAAACTTAGTCTTAATAAGATAAGACAAGACTATTGTATACTAAGGCACAAGTAGTCTAATTTGAAGGCTAGAACAACCAAAAGTTATTACTAATGTAATACGGAGTATGAAAAGCACTAAAGAATGAGAATCTAGAGAACTAAAGACAAGACTAGTCAAAAATGCGGATCGTAAATCTTCAGTTAAGCTAAATGACACTATTCAAGACTGTGTACAGATAGGGAAGAGACAACTTAATGCAAGAAATAGACTGAATGTAGGTTGCAGATTGGTTGAATAAGTTGATTTGACAATTTTAGAGCAAGGTCTCACACGAAGATTCTCTGTGAGCTGCACGACAAATTTTAATGGGTTAGGTGAAGACTCAAAACAACAATTTAAATTTGCACAAAGACTTTCTTTGGCTTGTGCAAAGAAGTGATAGGACAATAAAGATAGTTGGCAAGATATCGCACAGGTATATGCAAGATCTTGTGCGAAGACCTAAACTGGCTCATGCAAAAAGGTGAATTCTCATGTGAGAAAATACAAGTCTGTGCACGAAAATCAAGACCAAATTGACAAAAACATTGGATTTTGAAGAGATTTCTTGATTATTTGGATCGATTGGAAAAACTAGTTGGACTAATTTATTGGATAGACAACAAGGTTAACTCTAAAAATTGTTTGGACTAATGTTTCAAGTTGCAATTAAGGCAAAGTGTTTGAACAAGATAGTGGAAAGCAATCAATAGTAAAATACAATCCAACTGAGGGTAACGAAACTTAGAGGGATAGGGGAGTCTTGACTCTTAGTTTGTTTGAGGAAGTTTGGACATTTAAAAGACTCGATGACAAACACGCTTTATCCCTATAAATAGAAAATGGTAGAGAAGGAAAAATCTTTGTTCCACATCTTATGCCCATGTGTGTACCTCACACAGCCATGTCACCCCCTTGAGGGCACCCGTGTTTTTGGTATATTCAAAGGACTCAATAGTATACATTGAATGAGCACCCTTGTGGTAGGGGATGAGCATGCATACCACATTCAAACATCTAGTAGCATGCCTATGGTGAGTTCTATAGGAGAGATTCTTCTCCCTCCTTGCACAAAGATTATGCCTCCTTTTAGAGGTGAACCAGGTAGCTTCTAACTAAGAAGTTTTTACCTCGCTTCCATTCAAATTAACACCCAGTGGCTTTGCAAGTGGAGTTGAGACCAGCAGCCCATGCTAGCATCTAAAAGTGCACACTACTTGCTTAGCAAGCCAGGGGTTGATGCTAACCAGTGCACAAACAAAGCCTCTTCTTGATGTGAAATATCAAGAGTGAGGGAGAGGAAATTAATCTAGCCTTGGAGTCTTTCACTCTACAAGGCTTCTTTATTATAGTGAGTTGGAATCTCTAGCAAAAGGAGTCTACTCACTTGGGTCATTCTGGAAGGTTGGATCACTCTGACAAGCCCTCTAAAGGATTGACATAGACTGGTGGTCTAGATTTAAGGGTTCAAGTTTTTGATTTCCCTCAAGGGGAAAGAGCATAATCCTCTACCTTATTTCCTGGCCCAAACATGTAGAATAGATTAATTACCCACTTAGTTTAATCAATCCAGACTCATCCTTCTTAAAGATTTTGATTCCCTTAAAAAAGGAAACCATCATCTCATCATAGAAAATAACAAACACTGGAGAACCACTAAGCTATTTGCCTCCCTTAGAATGTCATCTTTTGGAAGTGTCTAGGTTTTTGATTCACCCTTGGTCATGACCTCCAAGTGGTGAAGAGCATAATCCCCTATTCTTCTTTCTTGCACCCTAAGAAGTTCACAAGCCCTAATTAATATATGTTTTGAAAGCAAGATAGAAGACACATTATTTTGTGGGTTTTAAAAGTAGTCTTCGTCAAACGTATCTTTGGAAATTGTCCTATAAACAAGGGTTAGTTTCTGTTCGAGTGGGTTTTATAAAGAATCTTCATCAAAAAGTCCTGCAGAAAATAGTTAAGCTAAAAAAAACCAGAGAAATAGAACAAAGATCCAGAGAAAAATATGTTAGCAAAATTGAACAAATAGAATGCTGAAAAATGCTGAAATTGAACTTGTTGTAGAATTTTGCATAAATCTTGTGCAAAGTCACGCGAAATATTTCATCGAGTCATGTGAAAAAATGATGTGTTGCATGAAGACTTGCACAATGGGGCTTTTTTTTGCACGATATGGTTTAAAACTTCACACAAAAACCTTCAAATCCTCATGTGAAAATGGAATGTCTCACACAAAGATTTGAGTAATGGTACAAAATAGTATAGACAGAATGCTAAAATAATAGAAAAATGCAGATGAGTCCAGAGAAATTGATTTCCTCGGCCCCATGGTGGGCACCAAAAATGTATGTGTGGAATGTGGCCTCCGTTTAACACACACACTTCAACACGGTCCTTGTATGTGGATTCATCCTAGAATGAACATGAGATTGTTCACCCAAGAAGAGTCCTGCAAGATGACATGTTGCCTTCTATCTAGAAGGATTTTACCTACTTATACTCTTAGATTCAAGATACATATAATCAGACCCTGCTAGAATGAAGCTTTTAAAGAAGATTAATCTATATGCACATGCAAGTAATCTAAATGATTATGCAATTATTCTAAGAACTTGTAAAACAAACTAGATTAAATGTGTGCATATTAAAACTATATGATATTAAGCTAAGAAATGAAAGTCTATTAAAATATAATGAGCTTGGATGAGTATGTCATTCAGCAATAATTCGATAGCAATAAATTTCAACCTCCCCTCTTTTTGAAATGAGGAATTGAAAGCTTCTTAAATAGAATCCAAGAATTGATCAATTGTCAAGATCAATATGGATGGACGGTCGAGATTAGAAATGAGATTCAGTTAGAACAGAAAGTTTCCTTATGAAAAGGAAGTTAACTGATTTCTTTTGAGTGGAATAAGGAGTTAACTAATTAAATTCCTTTTATTATTTCAGTCAACTAAGAGTTTCCATTTTTGAATTGAAGAGAGAATATTGGAAAATATATTTGATTTAAGGAAATTAAATATGACCTCATAATTGAGTATTCTAAATTGAACAATTAAATTCAACAATTAGAATGAGAATATTTAATTAAATCAAATATATTTAATTCCTCATGTATATTAGCTAAAAGGGGTGAATTTAATTTAATTAAAGTACTAGGACTTATAATTAAATTAATTCAATTAAAAGGTTAATTTAGCCAATTCAATGAATATTCAGGAATTAATTAAAGTAAGTGATTAATACATATTAATGATTTTCTGCATTTGACACTTAGGTCGAGTAGAGATTATCAAAAGCAAAATTTCCTAGTGAAATAGGGCTTTAGACATGATTAAGATAGACCAGAATTGGTCGTCATGGCATTGAGCCAATTTTGGGGTATTACAATATGCACTATCAACTAATTATATACAATGGAAAGAAAATGATCAAAGTAAAAGATTTTCTATGTACATTGATGGGAGACCAAAAGCAATAGGTAATATTGCAGGTTTTATAAATAGTAGATGACCTTCCTCAACTAGTAAGCAAATGAATTGCATATTCAAGGCACGTGAGGGGAATGGAGTTTTTGTTTGTGCAATAAAATCAATAAGTGCAGGGGAAGAACTACTAATAGATTACCATTTAAATCACATAGATACAAACAAAGTTACTATCATGAGGGTTGTAAGTTCTATATACCATTTTATTAATAAGTTTTTTTTATTGTCTATTGCTTTCAGTTAGCTGAAGTTTTTATGTTTAATCTTTGTGATAGGACGATATGGATCCCACACATGATAGAGGCCACAAGGATGCTACTCCCACCCATTCTTCAGCAAGGGTAAACCTTATTGAAATTGTACAAATTAGATAGTTGAATTTTTTATTTTTATTTTATGTTATGTTATTTACATTTTTTGAGTTTTTATGATAGTTTTACTAATATTCCTCTTACAATTTGATGTTCAAGATAGGAGGAAAGCACCTACGATAAGTACAAAGCCAATAGCTACCCCTTCTGATGATGATATTGCAAAAACACCTAATGTAAGAATTATGTTGAAGAAATTTTTGTAAAAAAATTAATTTAGAAATAATGAGAATTTTGGATGAAGAAAATATTCCATTCAAGGAGATGATGAAGAGGCTATCTGATTTGAGAGCGCAAGCTCATTGTTATGAAGTAAGCAGTAATGAATCTTTAGTTATAAAAAAAGTTCAATAAATATTTATATTTTATAATATTTGATGTTGTGAAGTAAAATATGTAATATGTGTTCTTGTTCCAAGATTTTTTGGCAACTGATCTAGAACTTGGTCAAGGACAGTGCAGTGATGTTGGTACTAGCAGAGCTTCAACCGCCACTGGTAAAATAATCTTTTAGTTGACAAGTTACAAGGAATTTTTTATTTTGAACATTCAAAAACTTCTTAAGTTAACTCTTACTTTTATTATTTCATAATGTCTTTGCTAACAATGTATTGTTTAGGTCATCAAGTGCAAGAGACTCCTAGGAGGTTAACAGATGTCCATACAAGATTGTCGAGTGCAATGTCAACAACAAGGTGACATCCAGCTAGTAAGTCCTTTTTTTGCTATATTTGGTTTTGTTTTAATTATGAGTTGATAATTTTTACTTTGATCTTGGGTGCATCACATAGTGGATTATTTTTTTTGCGATAGGAGATGCATCGTCTTGTCATGCCCAAAATATAGGGCAAAACACATGCAATTTATTTTATTTTTTATTTTTATTTTTAATAATTCAACTTAAATTCACTAAGATGATAAATTTGAAATTGAATAAAAACTAAATTAAATTCAAGGCGAATGCAAGGTCTTTGATTAAACTTTTAAAGCTATGACTCAGTTGAAGGCCCCATAAGGAAAAATGTTGATAAACATTCATTGCTTAATTAATTAATTAATTTAAACAACTAGATTCGATTAGCTAAAGGACTTAACATTTTATTAATTTTAAATACTCTCTCACTAATACATTCTTAGAATGATGGCAACCATAATTTACAATAATTTAATGTCCTATTAACTTTATTTGATAGCAACCTATTTAGGCAAAAGTACATGAACAACTTAATTAATTGATTTAGATATTCCGCTATTATAAAACTAATTGTTCAAATAGTTTAGAATAACTCTTTAACTAAAATGACATCTTTCACTTAATTACATAATCTTTGTCTTAGGAACAATTTATTTAAGAACAATATAACCACTAACCTTAAAATGGACTAATTACTAATCTCTTCAATTAATTTTTATTAATATGAAAATTCCAACTTAACTCACACTAATTACTATCACCATGATGTAAAAAAAAATTATCTCTTTAACCAAATAGATAAGTCAACTAACCTTTAAACTAATGCATTCTAGCACTCATGTCTCGGGGACCCTGCGTATGGGGATTAACCCACCACCTGCCCTCTGTACGATCAGCATTGGCCTGAGCTCATGGTCAAATTGAATTTTTAAAAAAAAACATTTTTTTTTACTCCTTTTAACCTCCACCCCATCTTCCCAAACTCTTAACTTGAGACTTGTTCTGCGCATTCCCCCCCCCCCCCCCCCGCGCCCGAATAATTGAGAGGCGTGAGAAGGTTCGACATTGACGGGATTCGGGACCGGCTGGAGCTAGAATCCCATTGATGTCCAGCCGGTGGGGCCATGATCGATTAGTTTAGTTCGAGAGCAGAACCGCACCTTGCAGAGGAACAACTGATTGATTGGTTGGGAAGGAACGTTAACTAAGATGGACTACTTATGAACGAATGAATGCCCTACTCTTCCCTACCTATGAATGAATGAACATCTTAGAGATAGTAGTGGTTGCCCATAGAATTTTAAGACCTTAAAATTATATGGACTACGCGGCGGCCCTATCTCTACCCGGCACTATACCTACAAGAGAATTGTAGGGATCTGCCCATACCTCAAAATTATAGGCTAGGGAGGGCACCCGCGAGGTAAGTGAAATGCCTAACTAATCGGCCTTGTGCATGCATCAACGGCGAGGTGATGCAGAAGGTGCCTATCTATATATCTAAAGATTGATGCCCTATCATTTTATGGGCAGGGGACGGAGAAGAGCCGGTAAGGCCCAAGTGCCGTCCAAAAGGTTCGGTCCGGTATCGGTTTCTTTAGGTCATTTTTAGGTCATTGATTCCTATAGTGCCATGACTATGGAACAAGGGTGGGTGGGAGCCCATAGAATTGTAGGGAGCGGTTAATCTGAGATAGGAAGGGATGCTCCGGTCGGTATTTAATCGACTGCCTACTTATCTATAGGCCACCCCTACTTATCTATAGGCCTTTGGTGGAGGAGAGCGAATCAGCGGTTTAAAGGATGAGTGAACCTTTATCGGAGTGGAGATATTGACCCGGGGAAGAATGGAAGCAGCTTCTTTGGTCCCTATATCTCTATATGGTGTTTTATCTATATTGATTTTCTGGGAATCTTGAATGGATGGAACATGGCTCCGCCAAACAACGAAAGGGCTCATGCTCCCCTCTATCTACGCTTTTAGTTGTTCATAGCGAGAAAGAAGCTTGGAACTTAGAAGGGCCTACCTTATAATAGTAGGGATAAGTTCCGTGTGTGGGGCAACCTATAGCCTCCCACCTCGGGGCTAAGTGGGGCAGCAGGGTGGGGGGCCCTATCATTTTTTAGGCCGGGTGGGAATCAACTATAGCCTCCCACAATAATCTAAAAGAGGGGTCCGGGCCCCATAGAATTTGAGGGGCCTATATAATGGTAGGGGCCCCCTATAGAATGGTAGTGAACACCAGGAACTTAGTCAGGTTATCCCAACCTTTAGCCCGCATATAATAAGGGGGGCGAACGCAGTGAGAGCAAGGTGGAGACTAAGGTAGTCGGTAGCCCTACTATTCTATAGGCTAGGGAACTCTAGTTGGATAGCCGGGGTTGCTTCCCGCCCTGACCCGCCAATATAGAGATAGGGCAATATAGGGATCTTCAGATAGGGGGGGCGGGACTAGATTCTAGATTGCAGCCAGATTCTATACGTAACATGGGGTTAAAGTTTCCAGCTTTGAATGGTGGGTGAATAATCCCCGGCTATTTTAAGGGAAGGGCTATTCTAAGGTCCCTACTATTCGCCAAGGGCAAGGGCTATTCTAAGGTCTATTTTAAGGGAGGGCTATTCTCAGGCTCTATTTTAAGGGAGGGCTATTCTCAGGCAATAGATATTTCTTGGGCTCGACCCCTACTATTCTAAAGCCCTACTATTCTACAGGCACGTAATCTTTGAACGCAGCCCTTATTATAAAGGTTGGGGCTGGTTGCCCCACTCATCCAATAGAGCCGCAAAATAAGACTCAATTTGAACAGAGCCCTATCATGCCAACAATTCCAGGGGTAGGAAGGATAGGGGTGGGGGAGGCCCTTAATATCAATGGGGTAGGGATATTACGTAGAGATGCGATAATGCGATAGCTGCTCAAACAAAAAATTATCAACTAAGCTGAGGAGGACTTTCCGTAAAGTGAGAGCGCAGCTTGCTTGGTCCCCACCGACGAATGCGGCGGGGGGCCCCTGCCGGTGAACCCTCTATCTATCCTACCAAAAGTAGGGTAGGGGAGCAAGATAGGTGGGTTGCGCCCGAAAAGTGGAAGCCACCTAAACCATATTATAGATTATATGGCCTAAAGAAAATAGGATAGAATCCGACCCATCACGCACTATGTTTTTGA
Organism: Cupressus sempervirens; assembly: GCA_028749045.1. NCBI lineage: Eukaryota > Viridiplantae > Streptophyta > Pinopsida > Cupressales > Cupressaceae > Cupressus > Cupressus sempervirens. The sequence continues at coordinate 368,872,777 of CM053791.1, read as the reverse complement.
GGCTAGACAAAATACCTTTCTTTGGGAAGGTAACTTGTCCAGCTCAAAGCACGCATTGGGAAGGAGAGAGTAAATAGTGTGTCAGTCCATGGCTATGGCAAGGGTGGGGGGGGCCCCTCTTTTCCATTATTCTAGCTCGAGACGACCCCATAGAATTGTAGGGCTCATCGTTCTCAATAGCGGGAGACTTTGCCTATCAAATTGTAGGGCAACTCCCCAGTAGGAGGTAGACAGGTAAGGGAGCAGAGTATACGGTGAAACAATTCTATAGAGTGGGGGGGAATTTTGATTGTGAGCAACTCAACATTGTTTTCTACAAGCTATAAAATAGGGCGTAACCGCTTTGCCCTATATATCTTAGTTTAGGCGGCCGGCGGCCATAGAATAGTAGGGCATGGGGCTCTCGGGAATGGAGGAGACCCCTTTGTTTTGAATACCAAGATGGTATCTTTGCCCAAGAGAGTATAGCCCAATCTATTTTTCCACTTCTATGCGCGGAAGGTATAAAGCCTGGTTTAGCACTGTTTGTTGTCCCTCCTGAGTCTGTTCCCCCCCCCCCCCGCGCCCGAATAATTGAGAGGCGTGCCTTCAAATTATATTAACCTTCAAGCGAACACAAAAGAACACAAAAGAATTTCCTTTAAGCGAGGCTATGTAGCCATGGCTAAATTCCTATAGCAAGCTTCCACTGGCCCAACCAAACAATCTCTTGCATCATGTGCACAAGTAAATATGCCAAAAAATATATTAGAAATTGAATACTTGAGCAACAATCTATTTGATAATAATGTGCATGACATTGCAATGTAACCTATTAATTGTGACATAGATCATATGCCACATCATGAAGCCCCTGATGTGCAGTGTACTATCTATGGAGGTGCTCATTTGATATTTAAAACTAATTATGTAATTATCATTACAATTTAACATCTTTAATTGAAATTCGTGTAACCTTTTTTTGTATATTTTAGAGGATATAGAATCATGTCATGTTGAACAAGTCCCAGAGGATGTTCAGACTGATCAACAGGTAGATCATGTCAAACATTCAAGTAAAGAAAATCTATGTTTTGTTCTTTTAAATTAATTTTTTTATTTATAGTTCTTTTACCTAAATAAAAACTCATAATTCACTAATATAAAATGGTGTAAATTTAACTCATGAAGTACTTGTTATTTTAGTGGACCCCCCTTCGGTGCAGTGGCCTTGTGTTCTTGAACAGATGGGGAGACATGCATTGCAATTAGAACCAGTAGAGGAGGGGGATGATGAGGGCATTGATATTCCTCTTAGAAATTTCATGAAAAAGAAAAAAAGCAAGAAACCCAAAAAGAAATGATTGTTGTGTGTAAATGAATTTTATGTGTTAATGAATTATTCATGAATGTTGTGTGTTAATGAATTATTCATGAATGTCGTGTGTTAATGAATTTTATGTGTTAATGAATGTTATCATGTGATTATAATGATTGAATGTTATATTTTAAAAATGGATGAATGAATGAATGTTATTAGATGTTAATGGGGAATTTAGAGTGATGTTGGGGGGGTAGGGGAGGGGCCAAATGAGCTTCCACATTCATGTGGTTGGCCTTGTTTAGTAGATAATATTAAACTATTCTTCAAACCAAGTCCAAATGAAGTTCTTCGTTATAGATACCTTTTACGTTTTTAAAGCACAATGTCATGTTTGAATATCGTGTAGTTTTTTTCTTAAGTCAAAGTATTCTTTTACTATAAGAACATAATTTATGAGCATTTTAGTAACTATTCTAACATCACTTTATGATAAATCCTATTTTGGTAAAGATGGTGATAAGTGGTGCTATCTATTCATTGGGAGATTGGATTGCATAGGTTTGTATCTCAAAATCATTTGCATGTGGTAGAAATGCATATTTACAACCATTTCATTCTACATTTAAAACATTGATGACACTCTGGACACAAAATAATGCTCATGTTGTTGACTTTATAGTGCTATGAAGGAAAACCAATTTTTGAATTTGAATTAACCTGGATGTTCATATCTAGTCTCCTTGGATTTAGTCTTCATGGTTCTTTGTCTCATTGTTACTATCATCCTGGTGAGGTAACACCTTTGCCTTCTTTCTTAGTCTCTAATAGTTCATACTTTTTTAATTTGAATAATTTTTGAGTTCCTTGCAAAAAGGGTATGACAAAAAAAATGGTTATATAGGCTCTATTTCCTTTACTTGAACTTGATGTTATGATTTATCATTTGACATTTTATTATTTTGATGTTGAACTTGAAGCATATGATGATATGATGGTATGATAATGATGCTATGATTACAAGTTTATGGTCTTTTTGTTGTTTATATGATATTATGTGACATTCTAATCTAGATTCATGCTTATAGCCTATATCCATTCATAATGTTTCTCCAAATCATCCCTTTGTTGCTGCATCTTTGCTATCAATTTGTCTACCATCTTCTATTGAGATTATGGAGATAAGTAATATCAAGGTTCATGAACTTCTAGAGCTTAATTTCTCCATATGGACCTTGCATGTGTAGACATGCAAAATTTGAAGAAGGATTTAGATGAGCTATACTCTAAACCGATGCCAATCTGAAGTAGATATTTGGCTATGATATCATGACAACCAAAACTCATTGGTATAGGAGCACCCACTCCACCATCATGTAATCAAGGAGTTCATTAAGGTTATTAGGACCTTTAATCATTCTTAGGAACATTAGTTTTGTCTTTGTATCACATTGTAAGACCATAGTTCTAGGATTGGCAATTTATAAGCCCCTGGCTAGCTATTGGTCATAAATGATCCCATATATTAGGAATAGGTGTTATCATGGTTATTTTTCATGTATGTTTAGATCCATTAGGGATCAAAAAATAAATTCTTGGACCAAGTTTGGTCACTAGGGGCATTATGATGCACAAAAATGCAAAGTTGGTCAAAAAGTTGTTTGACAACTTTTGAGCAACTTTTTAAAAAGTTGTTAAACATTAAAATATCTTCCCTAGATGACTAGTCGGTTAAAACCAACCTTGTAATCATATTAGATAATTATTGATAAAAAATCCTAATCTATTTTCTGAATACTTAATGATAATTGGATCTCTATACTTGTAGACTGGCCTTTTCTACCTGCAACTTGGTAATCTATTGGTGGATGTTCCACACGATTCTAGTAGAGGCATAGACTGGATTTTTGTGCCTCACATTCACTTCATAGACCATGTTGTTCACTACATCTCTCTCATCTCCATTGGAATTCCTTCCAGCATTTTTATCATATTACTCACTCCAAATACTCTGTAAACCTCTATATACCTAGCCTCTTCGCTTATGTATGGAACAAAGAAAATGTAGTGTTCTCTGTTAATATAAGCTCTAAAATTGTAGTGTTCTTATTTGTCTTAATTAATTCTATCTTAAGAAAAAGGTCTTATCTTTGCCTTTAGATTTATAGTGGAGGTTTGGTGAGACCACTGATATATTATAGTTCTTGTATGTAGACAAAAATATACATGGGGAGGTAATTGAATGAGTCTTTGTTATCCATATGTATGGCATAATTTTTCTTTGATTCTATCCACAAAGTTACTATGTTCCAAACTTGGTGGTAGGAAAGAGCTAATAGGCTCAATGATTGATTATGTTTTAATATTATGTCCTAGATGCTCTTGCCAAGGAATCAATCAACAAGTAGCCAAATAAGGGGTTATAGTTATATATTCAATTTATGGCAATGCCATATGACAATTGGAAAGCCCATGGCCTCTTGCCTAAGGCAACCATTGCCAGTGAAAGTTGAATAGGATGATGACAAGTTAAATAAGGGATAACATTTATTCATTCAATATTTATTTCCTTTTTTTCAATCTAAATTTATTAAGATTACCTACTAAATTTTTCTTGGTTGATCAGCCAAGTAAAACCGGATGACATTAGAAGTATTGCTAAGAAACAGGTATAATTATATGTTGCTTATGTTCCAGATTCATAAAATTTGTCTACTATTAATATGTTTAACTTCCTTCATTTTTCCTGCTAATATTTGCTTGGCCATGCAATGTTTGTCAGTTAGGAAGTATCAACATATATGAAGGACCCTACAAGTATGATGAAGAGGATGCAACTTATGCGCTCTTCTATTGATGTGATTGGGACTGTAAGTTCTTTTGTCACATTTATCTATTTGAAAAATAGAGATTAGTTAGTGTCATTGGCTTTCATTCCTGATAAATAATTCTTTCCTAATTTTATTTTTCCCTACAGTCTTCACAAGCAATGGTGTCTCAAGAAACAAAGTTTCAAGAAAAAGCAGTTGAGGTTTTACATTTGCATAAGGGAGGTTGAGTTTAGATGACAGTTGCTCATTTCAAATATTTTTATTGGGAAGATAATTGATCTCTAAGACAAGACTTTCTATCTCAACAATCAATTATATTCCCAAGAAAAAGATTTGGAATGAGCTTGCACGAATCTAAACTCAACTTCTTGTACATTTATGGTTCATATGTGATTGTTTGGACTAGTTTGGTGAGAGTTTCCTTGAGTAAACAAAAAAATACTCAAGGAAACTCTCACCAAACTAGTCCAAACAATCACATATGAATCATAAATGTACAAGAAGTTGAGTTTAGATTCGTACAAGCTCATTCCAAATCTTTTTCTTGGGAATATAATTGATTACTGAGATAGAAAGTCTTGTCTTAGAGATCAATTATCTTCCCAATAAAAATATTTGAAATGAGCAACTGTCATCTAAACTCAACCTCCCTTATGCAAATGTAAAACCTTAGCAAACTAGTCCAAACTCTCACCAAACTAGTCCAAACAATCACATATGAACCATAAATGTATAGGAAGTAGAGTTTAGACACATGTAAAAGCTCATTTCAAATATTTTTCCTAGGAAGATAATTGATCACTAACAACAACAATCAATTATCTTCTGAAGGAAAAATTTGAAATGTGCTTGACGTGTCTAAACTCAACTTCCTTTATCGCAATTACAAATCAATCTTTGCAGAGAGGATTTGGTCTGATAGATGAGGCCAAGGCTCTACTGGAGCAGCATTCCCCTGGGGTGGTCTCTTGTGCTGAAATTTTGGCACACATTGCTAGAGATGATGTCTTTGTAGTAGTGAGAACTAATGACTTAGAGCACTCCTTTTCTTTTTCTAATGTTTCTTTAATGTGGATTTTATATAATTCATTAGTTCATTTTACTATCTGCTATAGAATAAGAATCTATATTGATACTTCTTTGACTAACAACTAAAAATAAATAATATCCATAAAAATGAAAGAACAAAAATTATACAAAACATTATCAATTATTGTAAAAGCTTTGTTCTCATAGGAGCCTTTTAAACTACACAAAATTTGATTATAAATCATAATTGCTTGGTAGAGGCTCAAGATATCATGCACATTTCTTCCTCCTTCCCATTGTTTTGTATGAAATAAATCATGTGATGTATGAAAAAATGGTGTGGAGGTAGAAATGTGCATGATACCTTGAGTCTCACACTGAGCAATTGTGCTTTAGAATCAAATTGTGTGCAATTTAGAAGGCTCCTATGAGAGAAAAGCTTTTGCAATAATTGGCATAGCCCGTCTAAATTTCTACCAATTGTTGGTCTCAATTTAGATGAACATGTCTTCCCTTTGCCGTCAAATGTATGGTAGCATCATAGAAAATTAAGGGGTGTTTGTCAAAATTTTGACCAACAAAGGTCACACATTTTGACGATAGTTGGTCAATTCTATTGTCCATGGTATGGCACCACCATAGAAGATTGAAGGGGTCTTAGTTGCAATTTTGGCCAACAAAGGTCACAAATTTTGATGATGGTTCATCATTTTTTCCATCAAACGTTTGGCTTCACCATCGAAAAAGTCAAGAGGTGTTGGTCAAAATTTTGACCAATAATGGATGCAAATGAGGAAATAAGAGTTTAGGCTAGACTAAGAAAATTGATGAACCTCTCTTCAGTAAGTCGACCTTTATAAAGTCAAAATTTTGAAAAATGATGATTGTGAAAAAAAATTGACTAAAAAGATCAATGGTAGTTTTAGTCATCTATTTGACCAACTGTGGTCAAAATTTTGACCTTTTCTCATCAAAATTTAGGGCTAAATTTACTAGTGTATTCCTCTTCTTCATTAGCATACAAACAATTTCTAGGTCTTCTAGGATTAAATTTTCCCTTATACTTTTCTCTCTTTTAGAATATATAGATAAATAATGACCAAACTCATTACAAGTCCAACATTTAAAGGTATTCTTACCATCTTTTTTCTCTTCTCACAAGAAGGGCTATACCTTCTTCAATCTTCTTATCTTCATCAAAGATGGTTCTCCCGCCACTAGAAAAACCTTTATGTGTACTTGCACTTCTAGATAGACTTGGCCAAACATTTAGGGCACTGAAGGTTGTCTCCACTCTTTTTAGTTCTCTAGATTATCTCAAACCTACTTTTGTTGCTTCCAATCTTCCAAGAAACATTTCCCTAGTAAACCCCTTAGTATAGGGTATTAGTAGTTGAATCATCTCAGCTACTTGCTTGAATGATGGTGTCAAAGTCTTTAAGATCTTTCACACAACCTCATCTTCTTCTTTGGTTCCACTACATGTCTTGATTCTTACAACAAACTCTTATATCCTACCAATATAGCTTCTAGTAGATTTATCTTGCATTATTTTAGCATCCTAAAATGCACATATCTAATTCTACAATATTATTCTTTTTGTATGTGTATCACCTTCAAAAATAGATTCTAATATTGTCCAAATCTTATGAGAGATTTTTGAAGTGACTTTACTTTACTATATTCATTCTCTAGAAGAGCTTCTAGTAAAGCTTCTCTGACTCTCATATTACACATAAATAGATCTATCAATCCTACACTACATTCTTCAATCTTCTCTTCTTTTACAATTTCCTTTTCACTTTTAGTCAAAAGAATAACCTAGACCCATATATAGTAGATGAGTCTTCATCTTCTCCTTCCAACTATCATAGTTTTTCCTATCCAATCTAGGACTATCCTTTTTGAAAATATTCACCATTGATCTTCCATAGTTGTTAAGATTTTCCTTCAAGGACTTGAAGCTCTAATACCAATTATTAGAATATATAGTCCACCAATATAACTGGCGAGGGGGTGGGCACTAAATTGGTTATCCAACTAATATCACCATTATCAACCTTGTTAGACTTTAACCATACAATCAATATAATAAAAAATCACAACAAGATACTCATGCACAATAGCACCAAATATGTTAACTAGGGAAACCCTTGATCAGAGGGAGAACCCCAATGGGGATGGTACCCACAAGATGATGTACTAATATAAATATTCCTTGTTATAGGATGGACCTTTTCAGGAGTCTATAACAACATTCAATACATTTTAGTCCCTATTATGACAATTTGAATCCTCGTTAGGAGATTCCAAACCTATTAGGTGTTGTGCCAACCTTGTTAGGAGTTGTAGAAGATAGATGGAACCACTATCCAAATAGATTTAGGAGCAAGACCAATGAACCCATTATTAAAATGATATATGTATTATTCCTTGCAGAATAATAAAAATGAATAATACTTCCTTCCTCTTTCTCTATCTTATCAATGGGACTTTTTCTCCTTCTGATCTTGTAACTAGATCACAAATCTCACATCCAGTAATCCCTTGGATTGCTTAGCTGTATTCACCAAACACTCTTCTCCTTTTCACACTTTGTATTTAATGTAATGATCACACACTTTCTAATCTATTACAAATAGGGAGAACATTTTCCCTTATATCATATCTTCAATATAATTCCTTGAGTCAGCCTTGAGGCTTTCCCAATTAATTATAATAAGATAGTTAATGAAATTATTATTACAATAGAATTTTTGGCTCACAGTCTATACAACTTCTCACACATGTGGCACTAGGGCTTGTTCATTCACTAATGTCATCATTAGACAATCTTATGTCACTAGCTAACTGTGCATCTCTAGATTATAACTATGTTAGAAGATATAATACAATCATCAAAAATTGCTGCTTAGGTATTCTATCCTTGTACCTCTCTCTTTAAATTAGGCATATCTTTTGTAAATTTTTGACTCAGTTACTATGAATTGAACCTTATCATCAAGACACTACATATAACATGTTCATGAATGTGTATCACCAAACAATCACATAATCATCTGTACAAGTAACTGTAGGACTAGAAAATGGGTTAAACATCTAACATACTATGAGAAATTCCTAAACTCAATCAACATACACTAAAAACCATCTAGTCTACCTTGAAAGCCAACCAAAATAAAGAAATAAATAAAAAATAAGAATTCCTCTTTAGTTGTAGCTCCCATGTCATTCTTTCTTCTCCATATGATGTAGCAAAAATTGCCTGTAATGAACACAATTGAAAAGAAAAAGTCTATGATGGGATAATGGTATTGAGAATACTAGAAGAAGTAATTTGAAGCATAAAGAGACCAAAGACCAAGGGACTTTAAAGATTAAGCATCAAGGTCTAGAAATGAGAGCAAAGTGGCTCATTTATAGCCAATACACAAGAGGAGAGCATTGAACTTGTCACCTTGGATCTGCAACTTGGCAAGAGATTCCTTAGGAAATCTATGACATATATGACATAAGATGCCAAATATAAGATTGTATGATGCATGGAAGGTAACATGCCTATAAATGGAAGAGGATCTATGATGCATCATGTGACACCTCAAAGACAATTAAAGCCAAGAATCTATAATGATGATGGCTAAATATAGATATGCATAAGGAATAAGAATATATGGATTATGACATATCTTAGCCAAGTGTAATGATAGAATCTATGATGTAAGATGTCCATGTGACACAATGATGTCAAGATTATGTGGAATATTTGAACTAAAAATCCATTATTCACCACAAATTGAAATTAGGAATTTGGAAATTAGAGGTGGAAAATATGAGTTAGGAAATTGAGAATTTACATGGTTTGTAATTAATTAATTAATTAATAATATTATTTAATTCAGAATATTAATTAGGAAGAATGATTAGCAATTCAAGATGAAAAGTGATTGAAATGACATGGCATCAAATCATGGGTTATTTAATCTTATAGAGAAAATTAGTAGATGATTGGCCAATTTGATTAGATCAGTGCAGGATGAAATGCGATGATTATGTAGATTGACTACGGTGATGGTGGATAGATCAAAGCCATGATCAAATTTATTGATTGATTCAAATTGATAAGATGTCAAGGACACATGACATGTATTAAAGACATGTAACATTTAAATGCCATTGTTAATGCTAGAAGATCAAGATTGATTGATAGGATTGATCATAATAACATTGATTGACACTATCAATGTTATTAAATCAATTTGATGATGTTATGATCTAACACAAAGAGACTCAATAATGTCAATGATTGGGTGATGTGAATGATAGTTTGACCTACCACTAAGAGCCATGACAGTACTAAAGTAAAATTTGATAGGTTTGATAGATTTCCAAGACTCTGAGAGACATAACAATTGATAGGTTTGATAGATTGCCAAGACACTAAGAGACATAACAAATGCCTAGGGTTGGACAAATGATGATCAATTTGAGATGTTTGACATGTTTTTGGATTATTATGGTTGGTTTGGGGTGATTCCAAGTAGATTTGGTATGATTTTGATGATGTTGAAATGGTTTTGGTTTGATTAGAAATGATCTGCAATTGACGTGAAAAAGGATATGAATGATGAAGAATATTGTTGACACAAAATCATGTTGGCCAAAAGATTAGAATTAGTGAAAAGAGAAAATGGGATGAGTTAGTATGAAAATGTGATTAAACCATAGACACAAACCATTTTTGAGCATCTACATTTTTCCTCTCTTTGATACAATGTGATTTAAAACATTATGGGTTACCTCTTGAGAAATTGATTGAAATATCTACATGATAGGTCAATTTTTTGAAAATGAGAAGATAAAACCATAGCAACTGACAAATCACAAATCAAAGATCAAACATGATAGCTATGGGGTTCAGAGTGGAAAGTAGGGTCAATCAAGGCTCAAGAGTAGTTTCATGGGTTCCCACTCAAAATAGTGACCAAATAATGAAACTAATATGTTAATTTGTTTACAATGAAGATGCAAATCCAATGTAGCTAATAGATTGCAAATCAGAGTTGAAATGCAAAAGTTATGGGCTCTAGAGTGTAAAGAGGGGTAAATTGGGGACTTGAGAGTAGTTCTAGGCATCCAACTACCCCAAGTGCAACATAACAGCCCCAAGTGCACCCTAAGTGCACTTGGAAAGCCCAACTATGCTTTGACAGTGTAGACTACACCCTAGAAGGCTCCAGGGCTTTGACAGTGTAGACTTGAAATAACCTCAAACTTTGTGTGCATGCCCAAAATCATGGAAAGAGGTCATAACATGGGTGAAATTAATAGAACATGGTCAAATATGGTCAAACTTGGTCAAACCAAAGGTTCAAGTAAGGCTAGACTTAGTGGAAAGCCATAAAAGGTTAACAAATAGTGTATGATGATGTAGGAATGCATGAATGCAAGATGAAGATGATTTGGTGTATTGGAATACATGATCATGGTGGTGGATGAAGAGATGAATGATAGAATACTGAGGAGATAAGATGAGGACTGGTTAGAATGAGGTGAGGACTTTTTCTTTTTGTAAAGTGCACTATATGTCAATGGAGCTTTATTTTGATATGGTAGATGGAATGCAACACATCATAGCATAAAGGGCTAGAACACAAATACAAACCTTTTGTATAAACAAGCATGGTATAGACAAAAATGACCTTGTCCTTATTGAGGCATATATACATGCCCCAAACTCTCAAATATACATTTGAACATATAGAAAAGAAAAGTTGACCATGAACCATCCTAGCCACTCTCACAGATTAGTTTATATCATTGAGTGGCATAGGAACATGATCAAAGAAAAAAAAAGAAAAAAAAATCACTCACTAAACAATGTGAGCCAAAAGCTATTCCTGTCTATTATTACTTGTTTTTTTAGTGTTTTGGGTTTGCAGATAATGTTTGACAAGTTGATCATGTGATAGGTCTATTTGTTGATTCAGTTGATAGGTACATAGTGACACATTGGATTAATTTTTGGCTCACATTGCTTAGATAGTGTGATTGTCATGGAAGTGCAATTCTTTGAGTTTCAATTTTTGAAAGTGTGAGTGTTTAAGAAAAAAGGGTGATTATCCATAGTGAGCTTTTACAAGGTTCTGTTTCAAATTTTTGGTAGGTTTTGTGATTTTTAGGGTTTATGAGGATATTTGATATTTTTGTGTGATTCATTGCTTTAGGGCATTTTTACAATTTTAAGGATTTACTTCAAGATGTTTTATGATCTTTAGTAGTTTTTTAGGATATTATATAATTTTTATCAATTTATTCAGGACATTTTATGATTTTTATGAATTTGTTCATGACATTTTATGATTTTTAGTGATTTGTTCATGACATTTTATGATTTTTATGAATTTGTTTAGGATATTTTATGATTTTTATGGATTTGTTCATGATATTTTATGAATTTTTTCATGAAATTTTATGATTTTTATGAATTTGTTCATGACATATTTGAATTTTTATTTTAGGATTTTTTCAACATTGTATTTGAATTTTTAGGATTTTCCAGGATCATAAAGGATTCACAAGCGTTAGCTCCAATATGATATGCAATAAGTCTAATGGATAAAATGTGCATAGGGAGATGCACCCAGTTCAAGTTCAAACTCATGCATTGTATAGGTAATATGCCCCTAGACAATATGTAGATTGTGCACAAACACCAAAGACAGAGTATGTATAGATTGGTGATGCTTGGGTAAGATAACAATTGACACTAATGAGTTTGTGGGCCATGATCAAGGACTAGGTATGTCTTGCAATATGAAGGATATGATTAGAGAATGACAAAAGGGGTAAAAACTAGATGGAATCTCAATAGATGGAGGAGCAATAACTAAATGTACATGGTGCCTATTTGCCAAGTTTTCAACATGGTACTTTCCCAAAGCACCTATTTTCCACATTTTCACTTTTGGATGAAACTTTTCTCTTGACTCAAATTTTCATGCCAAGATGCCTATTTGCTAGGTTTTCATCAAGGCATCCATTTTTTCATGACTTTTTTCACATTTTTGTTTCTTTTTTATGACTTTTTTCTATTTTTAAAATATTTTTCAGGATTTTTAGACAGAATCATGAACGTTACTGAGGAATGCTAAGAAGAAATCTATTGTCAGTGTTGCTAGAGAATAATCTCTAGACCCACAACTAACTATAACTACGTAGGATTCTTTCCAAGTTTGTAGCTAAAATCAAACCACTGGAAAGGCCTCAAGATATATTATTGTGTACTATATGTAGGAGGGTATCTACTTCTTGCAAATCAAGGCATCTAAGAATAAATGGGTCAAAGGATTCTTTATATAAGATGTCACTGATGATGACATACTCAAAGGTTTGCTACATAGAGGTTTGATTTTGGTTATCAGGTAAGTTAAGTAGTAGGACTTGAGTATAAGTAGTTGGATATAAGAAAGTGCTACGATGATTGAGACCAAGGAATTCCCACATGATGACTGATTAAGAGAGCTCAAAAAGACTTCATGGCATGTTGAACACTGGAACATTGATATTCATGGCATCATCTTTTTCATTTTGTATCCTTGGAAGCTACTTAGCTTTTGATTTTTCATGGCCTAATGTTGCCTTTTGGTTTTCACCAAGAGATCTATTCTTGTCATTTTGTTCTATTTTTTTCAATTTTTCAATTTGAAGATGGAGTTGACTCCTCAAAATATGCCAATGTGTTCACTTCAGGAGAAATTTCTTCTTGTTATGGTTTTCAATCATAATGCCTTCATATATTTCAAAGTTTTTTTCATAAGAGACTCATCATTATCAAATTGATAAAAAATTGGTGGTCCACACTGGTCCCAATCCAATAGTTTAGGACAACTTGAGGGTATGTCATCATCAATGTTGAACGGGCTCTTATTGAAGGTATGTATATGGATATCAGATTTAGTAGGATTATTGGGGTCAACAAAGATATGGTGAGCTACATAAGGATTAGACTTTAGGTTGCATGTCCTCAAATGCCTTTTCATCATTTGAAACATTCAAAATCTCACACATGGGTACCTTACTCAATGATTTGAATCCAATCCCCAAACTAGGAGGTCATCCTTTTGTGATGATAGGTTCAAGTATTCCTTGTTTTTGAGATTGAAGACCATTACATACATCATACCCCTATCTCTGTATGATAACAAACCCAGGTCCATACTTGTTAGGAGATATAAAAGTGGGTTTTTTTCCTTCTTTTCCTTTTTCAATATAGACAAATGTATTCTCATAGACATGTTCTTTATATAGGTCACCACTACTAATGAAGTTGATAAAAGTGGCATTTTGTGTATTGATCCTAGAATGTTGTGCTTGCAATAGTTGTACTTTACCATAAGACTGGGGAGAAACTGTTGACTCCCTAATGTGAGAGATTTGAGACACAAAGTATTCTCCACATCCTTTATCTTTGATCTTCATCTTTTTCTTGACCTTACTGAGGAGTATATCAAGGTTCACATATTTGGAGGAATCTTTTAGTTGTGCTTCATTGTTTGTTGGGACTTGGTATGTAATAGCTATTGGAAATATAAGAGGAGTAACTGAAAGGGGGGGGGGGGGGAGGGGGGTTGAATCATTTACCACTAAAATAAATCTCAGATTCATTTAGATGTTAGTACAAAATAAACTCTAAAAACTAAATACTATTGATGCTTAACAAATACACATAAAATGTTGTAACTCGATAAATACTGAATATACTCGGTAAGTACTTAACATGAAAATCTATGATATTATCTATGATTACCATTATTTTAAATTAAATGTAAACACAAAAGAAAATAGCATGAACACAATTGACACTAGGATTTAATGTGGAAACCCAATTTGGGAAAACCACCAATTGCAACTAGTTATTCTTTTCACTCTTCTAAAGTGAGCCTTGTTAGGAGCCAACCCTATTAAAGGTTACAAAAAAAATTGTTAGGTGTGACCCTTTTAAAGGATTTAATCACCTTGTTAGGACTAGCCTTATTAGAGGTCTTTACAAAATTCAATAGAACTACCACCTTGTTAGAAGTTTTACAAATAGCTATTAAGCCAACTCTGTTAAGAGATTTAGATCACTGCTACAATGGTTAGAAAGTAACAATGAGATGACCTAATTTCTGATGCAACTAAATTATTAATTACAGATCTCTATTCTGGCTTGTACTTGATCCTTCCTAATTGAATATATCTTTTCAACTTCACAAGGATATTGTTCTTATCCTTCTAATTTGCTTCCTTGTTGCATCATTAGATCTTTAAAATCTTCCATGCATTCACACTATTACACACTTCCAAATTCTCAACTTGACCTTATACTTATATCATTCATATTGTCAAGTCAGCTCATATACAACTTATAATAACTAATATTCATCACCTTAGTTAGGTAGAACCAATAGATAATTAAATTAAACTTAATATACCAAAACAAGAAAATCCTTTGTTAGCCAACCATGTTCAGTAGATACTAACTTAGAAATGATTTTCCTATGTTAACCCAGTGAACTCAATTAACACTGCATATTTACAAAGATCCTTTGGTACCTGAGTGAGATTGTTAACACTAGTTCCATCCAACATTTCCTTCATTAACCTAGTGAGCTTTGTTAACACTCATCTTCTATAAACTTTCCTTTGATGCACCCAAATGAACATGGTAGACACTGCCTTCTGAACTAGGCAAACACATGAATGCTCAGTAGACAGAAAGCCATCTTCACTGCTCAAGTGAGCTTGGCATGTATTGATTGATAATGATATGAAATTGGTGTAACATCAAAGACAATACACAATTAATCAATAGTAGCATCTTTGGAATTAGTAGAGAACTAAAAAGGATCTAGGTCACTAGGGATGGTAACCTCCACATTGTTGTAGGTGAACTTCAAACACTAACGATATGTAGATGGCACTACTTTCATAGCATGGATCCAAGGGCATCCTAGTATCATGTTATAATTCATATTAATATCTAGGACCTAGAATAATATATTCTTAGTAGCTAGACCAACTCTGATGGGTAATATGATGATGCCCTTGGAGAAGCATTCACCATCTTCATTTTAATTCTACAAGAGGGATCCACTTCTTCTTTAGAGTTATCTAAACCCTTGACAACTTTAAGGGTATAGATGTTCAGTCCCACTCCTCTGTCTATCAAGATATGGTTGACCTTGGCATTATGGATGAAGACTTCAAGATGAAGGGGGTCATTGTGATTGGGTATGTCTTTAGGAATATCTCAAGTATAAAAGGTGATATTCTATGATGTGGATAGGTTCACAACCATGGCCTAGAACTGGGCAACTTCAATGTTATCTAGGACTATTGAATCTTTAAGGGCTTTCTCCAAGATTTTCTAATGTTGGGGGGATGCACTCAATAGGTCCAAGATGGATATTTTCATAGGGGTCTTGCTGAGCTGGTCAATAAGGCTATAATCAGATGAAGTAGGAGCATTATTGATGCAAGAACATCCTAGGTGTAAGGGCACTCTTGCATCACTCAAAAATATTTTATTTTTAGTCTTTTCTATTTTAATAAGGACTAGTAGCCAGGGTGGTTACTATTTATGGGAACTTACTATTTTTAGTAAGTTGTCATATGATCTCAAAATATTCTAATTTTCTATAGGAAGGTTCATTTTAGAGTTGTAATCCTACCATAAAAATCTCATTTCTCAAGCATAAGTATTGGAGAAGTTATTGTGAATTTTTGGTGAAAAAATTTGCAGAAAATTTTTCAGGCTTACTGTTGGAGGCCTTGGAGTGCCCATATGAGGTCTAGAAACTTGATGAAAGGGTGCTAGCATAGTTTTGAACCTATATATCACGAGCTAGAATTTCTACAAAGTGGTTATAATAGCCAATTAGAGCAATGATGTGTGATTTATGGCCTGCAGAATTTGGGCTACCAAGATTTCTAAAATAATTTGTCAAAGATGTATTTGGCTAACTCTACGTATATTGTTAGGGTCTGTCGGCCCTAGGTATTAAGTTTGAGCATCTAGAACCTTCCCGGGTGGCATAAAACTGCTTATCTAAGAAAGGCCCAAACATTGTCTAGGACTGCTCTGGTGATAATTTGGAGCTTGTCTTGCAATTTTTTTATACTAAAGGTGCCCATGTGGGTTAGCATATTGTATTTATGAATTCTATAATTCTACATTTGTGGTGGAAATAAGAAGTCCATATTTTTTTCTTGCATTTTCTATTGTTTTTATGTTTTAGTTATGAGTTTATGGTATTAAGGGGAGCTCCCTCCATCAAGTTGTATCAGAGCTAGCGTTCTTAAGTGTGTGGATAGATTGCCAGCTGTAAGGCAGGTCACACTAGGATTATGGTTTGGGCTGAGTGTTTAGACAAATCATTGATTGTGAGATAGTTTGCACTAGGGTTTTAGCAGAAGTGTGAAAATTCCTTCATGAAGAGAGCATGGAAAAAGAGTTGTAGGTGTTACACCTAAGGGTTTTTGAGCCCTCCAATGACAAACGCAAGCATTGGAAGAACAAATTTGTAGAGGAATGAATATTCCCATAGTAGATGAAAGCAAGGATGAGGATGAAGTAGAAGAAAATGCTAAAGTAGAGGTAGTTCTAAATCTAGAGGAAGAGAGGATTTTTAGGGCCATCTCCAAGATTAGAAAAAGACCTAAGTTTGAGGTTCCCACATTTTTAGGAAATATTAACCTAGAGGAGCTGATTGATTGGATAAATGAACTAGAGGAGTACTTTGAGTTTGAAGATGTTGATGATCTTGCAAGTTTTTGAAGGAAAAACTAAAGGGACATGTGAAGATTTGGTGGCAAGAGTTTCAATTGGAGTGAAATAGAAAGGAAAAGGACAAAATCACTAGATGGTATCAGATGAAAGATAAACTAAAGTGATAATTCATTCCTATGGATTATGAACTTGATCTATTGAAGAAGATGTAAGGGTTAAAGCTAGCAGGAAAATCTATTCAAGAGTATATTGAATAGTTCTACTGAGTTCTCATTAGAACCGGCCATGCAGAAGTTGATAAGGAGAAAGTCACCTATTATCTTAATGGGTTAAGGAAAAGCATTTAAGATGAGCTAAGTTTCATTTGAATTAGTAGTATTAAGGAGGCATACTAGTTTTCCCTAAGATTTGAGGAGAAACTAAGCAAGAAGTTTGACAATAAGAACAGTGGAAGAGGTCATGACAGAAGATCTAGTGGATGATCTTATGGTGGTCATAATGATGATCAAAAGAAAAAGGATGAGGTTGGAAGTAGTAGTTAGAACCAGAGGGGAAACAATTTAAATCATTTCCCTGATCTAAACAATAGAGATAAAAGATGAAGAGGTAGAGGACAAGGATCTTGAAAAGGAGGCTTTCGTGGAAAATGTTTTCACTACAGAGAAAAAGGGCATAGAGAATTGTAATGTACCCAGTGCCAAGGAAGGACATATCAAAGAATAGAAGGTCAAGTGAGAGTTGAAAATGTTGATGTAGATGCCAAATCTTTACATTCTAAAGATGCTAAAAGAGGAGAATTCCTAGTTAACCAAAGAGTTCTCTTGAGTGGTGAGAATGAACTTGAGCAAAGAAGGAGCTTGTTTCGCATAAGGTGTAGATGTGAAGATAAGTGTTATGATGTGATCATTGATGATGGAAGTATTAACAATCTAGTGTAAAAAATGATGGTCACCAAGTTGAAGCTAAAGATGTAGAAACACCCACATCCATAGTGTGTTACTTGGGTGCAAGATGACCACAAGGTCATGGTCAATGAGTAGTGCTTAGTGAAGTTCAAGATTGGAAGCTACTAGGATGAGGTACTATGCAATATCATACCTATGGACATATGTCATATGTTGTTGGGTAGGCCATGGAAATTTGATAGGCATGCTATACATGATGGGTGAGAAAATACCTACACTCTAACTAAGGATGGAGTGAAACATAAGTTGAAGTTGTTAAAGGATAAAGAGGAAAAGGTATGTAGTTCTACCAAAATATGTTTTGTTGATGAAAAAGATTTTCTTAAAGGTATGAAACATTATCATGTGTTTTTCTATAATTCCTAAAGATAGTAAAGAAGAAGTAGAGGAGGTACCTACATAATTTGAAGTTATGTTGAGAAGTTTTTGAAAATAGTATCAGATAATGTACCTGAAGGATTGCCCCTAGTGAGGAAGACTAGTCACTAGATGGATTTGGTTCTAGAAGCCAATTTTCCAAAAAAGGCAATGCATAAAATGACACTAGTGGAAAGTAAAAAGGTGAATAGAAAAGTCCATGAGTTGTTGTAGAAGGGGTTGATTTGAGAGAGTTTGAGCCCATGTGTTGTACCAGCAGTATTAGCACCAAATAAGAATGGAGGATGGAGGATGTGCATAGATTCTCATAATATCAACAAGATCACAATGAAGTATAGATTTCCATTGCCAAGGATGGTTGATATTATAGATTGTTTGAGTGGAGCTAAGTATTTCAAAAAGATATATCTGAAGATTGGGTACCATCAAATTTGTATTAGAGAAGGTGATGAGCGAAAGACTTCTTTCAAGATAAGGGAAGGACTATATGAGTAGTTAGTCATGCCTTTTCGGCTGACCAATGCACCAAGCACTTCCATAAGGCTCATGAATGAGGTACTGAAGTTTCTGGGTAAGTTTGTCATTATTTACCTAGATGATATATTGATCTTTAGTAAGACATTAGAGGAGCATTTGATTCATATTCACAAGGTGTTTGATAAGTTGAGGAAAGAAAAGTTGCTGATAAACCTAAAAAAGTGCATTTTTGTAAAGAAAGACTTGGTGTACCTAAGATTTTTAGTCTTAGGAGAAGGTCTGAAAATGGACCCAGAGAAAGTAAAGGCTATCCTTGAATGGCATACTCCAAGGAGTGTGATAGAGGTAAGATCTTTTCATGGACTGGCTACATTTTATAGAAAGTTCATAAGAATTTTTAGTAGTATTTTTGGAACCTTGATTGAAACAATGAGAGGGGATAGGAAAGAATTTAAGTGGACTGTAGGAGTAGATAAGAGTTTTAAACTGTTAAAATAGAAAGTTACTGAGCAACCGATTTTAGCACTTCCTAATTTTAACAAGGTGTTTCAAGTAGACTATGATGCTAGTGGTACTACAATAGGAGCTATTTTGAGCCAGGAAGGTAGACTTGTTGCTTATTTTAGTGAAAATTTGAATGATGCAAAAAGAAAATATTCTATTTATGATCAAGAATTTTACGCTATAGTTCAAGCAATGAAGAAGTGGAGACACTATCTTCTTCCTAAGGAGTTTGTTTTGTATATTGATCATCAAGATTTGCAATATTTGAATAGTCAAGCAAAATTGAACCAAAGGCATTTAAAGTGGGTTGAGTTTTTGCAGAGTTATACATTTTTTTTTGAAACACATGAGTGGGAAGTCTAAAAAAGTTACAAATTATCTTAGTAGAAGACAACTTTTTCTAACAAAAATGCAAATAGAGGTGGTTGGATTCAAGAAACTCAACACATTTTATCCAAATGATCCTGATTTTGGTGAAGCGTGGAAGGCTTGTATAGAACCTATTACACTTGATAGGACAAAGTGGTTGGATTTCATGATTTAGGATAATATGTTATTCAAAGGAAGCCAGTTATGCTTTCCTAGAATTCATTGAGAGAGAATCTCATCAAGGAGAAGCATAGTGGAGGATTGGCTAGGCATTTTGGTAGAGATAAAACCATAGCTTTGGTTACTAAAAATTATTACTAGCCAGAGTTATAGCAAGATGTGATGAAATTTGTAGAAAGAAGATGGTGAAAGGAATGAAGTAGAATATAGGGTTGTATTAGTCATTATCTATGCCATAGAAGCTGTGGGAGGATAACATGAATTTTGTTCTTGGATTACTAAGGACACAACGCAGGCATGATTCTATTTTTGTGGTGGTTGATAGGTTTTCAAAGATGGCACATTTTATTCCTTGCTAGAAGACTAGTGATGTTGTTAATGTAGCATAGTTGTTTTTCAAAGAAGTGGTGAGATTACATGATCTACAAAAGAATATAGTTTCAAATCGAGATACCAAATTTGTTTGGTATTTTTAGTTTACATTATGGAAGAAGTTGAAGATAGATTTGAAGTTTAGTTTGTCACATCATCCATAGACTAATGGATAGACAGAAGCTGTGAATCACAGTTTGGGAAACTTGCTAAAATGCTTGGTTGAAGATAAACCAAAAGGATGGGATATATTTTACCACAGGTGAAATTTTCATATAATGATTTTCCAATAGGAGTACTAGTAAATTGCCATTCAAGATTTTATATGGGAGTAGTCCTAGATATGCTTCTAAACTGAGGTAGTTGAATAAAGGAGATATAAGTGGTGCTAAAGCAGAAGATTTTTTTGAACATTTGAAGAACATCTATGAGGAGGTGAGGAAGCACATCATAAATATGAACACACAGTATAAGGCTAAGGTAGATGTGAAAAGAAGATATAAGAAATTTTAGATTGGGGATGAAGTCTTGGTTCATTTGAGAAAGGAGCATTTTCCAATGGGTACATATAATAAGTCGAAGATGAAGAAGTTTGGACCATGCAAGATAGTGAAGAGGCATGATTCTAGAAATGTGTATGAAGTGGAGTTAACTACTGAATTAAAAATTTCACTAGTATTTAATATTTCAAATTTGACAAAGTATTATGAAGATGAAGTTGTAGAATTGCAGTGGAGCATTCTAGCTGCTAGTTTGACTAGAAAGGAGAATGACGAGATACTAGACAGTTGTGTTGGAAAAAGTACCAAAAATAGAACTTATAAGGAATATCTGGTCAAATGGAAAGGTAGACCAGTTGAGGATTCATTGTGGCTAGTAAAGGAGGAGGTCAACCATCTTGGTTATCCTTTGAACACCTAAGACGTGATGGGGTCACTTCTCAAATTACCCTGGCTGTTTAATGCAAGAGCATCTTGGGTGTAAGGGCAATCTTGCATCACCCAAATTTTTTTTTATTTTTAGTCTTTTTTATTTTAATAAGGACTAGTAGATAGGGTGGTTACTATTAATGGGAACTTACTATTTGTAGTAAGTTTTTCATATGAGCTCAAAATGTTCTTTTTTTCTATAGGAAGGTTCATTTTAGATTTGTAAGCCTACCATAAAAATCTCATTGCTCAAGCATTAGTATTAGAGAAGTTATTATGAATTTTCGGTGGAAAAATTTGCAAAAAAATCTTTAGGCTCACCATTGGAGGCCTTAGAGTGCCAAGATGAGGTCTAAAAACTCAATGAAAGGGTGCTAGCATAGTTTTGAGGTTGTAGATTAGGAGCTGCCATTTCTGAAAAGTTGTTATAATAGCCAATTGGAGCAACAGTTTGTGAGTTATGGCCTCTAGAAGTTGGGCTACCAAAACATCTAAAATAATTTGTCAAAGATATATTTGGTTGACTCTATATGTATCATTAGGGTTTGTCAACCCTAGGTATTAAGTTTGAGCTTCTAGAACCTTCCTGAGTGGCATAAAATTGCCTATTTAAGAAAGGCCTGAACATTGTCTAGGATAGCTCTAGTGATAGTTTGTAGCTTGTCTTGCAATTTTTTTGTATTGAAGGTGCCCATATGTGTTAGCATATTGTATTTATGAATTTTGTAATCCCATATTTGCAATGTAAATAAGAAGTCCATTTTTTTTCTCGCATTTTATATTGTTGGTGTGTTTATGTTATGAGTTTATGGTATTAAGCAGAGCTCCCTTCATCAATTAGGCCTACTAGGGGGTGTAGGTCTAGTAGAGGTAGTATGTCTAGAAGAAGCTCTAGGTAGGGTGGTCTTGGTATGACATGTAGTGACAATATAACAAGGTTCTTCAACCTTTAAGGTGAATGTGGATATGCAAGAGTCAAACTCATTGAAGAAATTAATGTTGTAGTCATATCTAGTGCATGTAATTCACATTAGCTTGTGAGTTTGAGTTTGAAATAGAGGCCTTTTCTTTGTCATGATTACCCAAAGGATCTTTAAAAAATAGCACGATTAGAGTTGGATGCTAGTAGTGAAGGATTCATAGTAATTATACCATCATCAATGAGGTCTTGGATTTCATTTTTGAGATGAAAACATGGGGTAGTCTTGTGTCCTCTATTGCAATGGTAATCGTAGAATTTATTGCCATCCCACCAAGAAGCCCTAGTTAATGGTTCATCTTTGATTAGGGGTAACTACAAGAAGTTATTATTGAGTAATTGTTGTAGTGCAGTATCAAGAGGTATCCCCAATGGTGTGAACTTTTTGTCTTTGGTTCTAGGATGTCTTTGAGGTTTGTCCCACATGGAAGTTTCATTTTTTTATTATTGAGGTGGTGTTTGATTGGGGGTTTGTAAATTTTTAGAGTTCACACCTTTTAGAGTCAATTGAGGTTGTGCTACACTTATCATGCATGCATCCACAATACCATCATTGGTTACATTCTTGTTCTTGAAGAATTTTTTCCCCTTTTCATTAGATGAGTTGGTGTTTATGTTTTCCTTGTTTGTTTTAAGGATTCCCTTATAGATGAGAACATTTTCAACACTAGCCACTTTTTCATCAACTTGGAAATGGTGCTTGGAATTTTGATCTTTAGTTCATACATTAAATCTAGGACTAGATTTTCAATGCACAGATTAACTAGTTTTTCCTCAGGAATGTTCAATGAGCATTGACTAACTAAGTTTCTCCAATGTAATAAGAATGTGATAAATGGTTCTCCTATGTTTTGTTTAGTTAAGCATAAATTAGAAAGTGTCACCTCATTTCTAATGTTTAAAGAAAAGTGGGAGATGAATTTGTTTGCTAATTCTAACCAAGATTTGATGTTACCAGGAAGCTTGGAGTACCATTCAATGGCGGGCCCACCAAAAGAACTAGGGAAAAATCTCATGAGATAGGTGGGCTCATCACCAATTTTGGTACAAGAGGCAAAAAATTCCTTGATGTGATTAATGGGGTTTTCTTTTCGTCGATATTTTCAAATCTAGGTGACTTGAAATGTTTTGGGAATGGAGGCATATAAAAACTTTTATCAAAGGGATTAGGATGTAAGTCCCTTTCTATGTATAGAGTCTACTTCTTCTGGACTCCCAATGCCTTGACTTGTTTGGATAATTATTTGAATTGTTGCAGTAACTCTTCATTAGGGTTTTGGATGATAGTCTTCTCTTTGAGACTTTTGTGTCTACGTGTAGATTGTTTGTTGTGGTGAGAACTATGTCTACTTCGTTCTAACATTTTTGAGTTTAACAAATATCAAGAGCCTATCTCTAAGGTAAACCAAACATCCCAGCTTACTAAGCCTACAAGCCCCAATTAACCCTTAAATGTTGTCCTTTTGCATTTTTATCCAAATTTTCCCATAACATCAAGAAAATAAATTTTAGACTCGGATACCCATTTTTATTCTCTATAACATATAAAATGATTAGGTATGGTTGTTTTGGACCAAGTCTCTATTGTTACACCATGGGAAACTTTTTAGGCATAAAAACCCCTCCATTTACAAAGGAACTATATGGAATACTTATCAACCAACCATAAAACTTGGTGGAGTATCTTAATATGATCCTAAATTAAGGATTATTCAATTGGATTGAACCTAGAAACTCTTTATATGTGCTTTTTATGAAACCCTCACCAAACAAGGCCAAAAACTAGGGCCTCTTCAAATCCAACCAGGAAATCACTTTGAGGACCTATTTTTTGATCCTACACTGTGTATATGATGATTAATTTGACTTTTTTATATAAAAACATGGCCTCCTTTGGGCAGATCTCTCACTACTATACCTATGGCATCAAATTCAATGCATTTTCATGCACTCAAGCACTCCAAATTTGTCTAGTTGGATGATTATCTACATTATCTTATTTTTCCCTACATTAGTATGCATAATTACACATGATACATGTTAATAATCCATCCACAAGTCACAGTTAGAATAGAAAGGAAATGGTTACATCATTTTGCTTGAAGGAAACAATGTGAAAATGACTATCTACAACACTTCATCTAAACAAAAGAAAACTTCAAAAAGTAACCCTAGTGATAAAATGTATCAAAAAAAAAAATTCAAATACATCCTCTAATACATTTTATTGCATTTTCATAATGAAGTCTGTACAAATGCTTCCTCAATTCATACTTCTCCTTCTCCCAAGAATCCAAGGATGTTTATATGATGGTTGAGAACTTTCACAACCAAAAATAAGTGGTTAAAAAGTGTTTTAAGTCCCTAAACTCATTTTCCCTCCTAAATGCTCCTAATTGCTAGAATTCAAATATTTGAATTTCTAACTTACATTTTAATTCTCATTCTATTCAAACCTTATTCTAATTTGTTTTCAATGTTGTTAAAGGTAAATATAACCTATATAAGATCCTTTTTATTTATTATAATCTTATATGGGAATTTTGTGCCCCCCTTACATCATTCTTATCGTAAATTTCTTATCAAGACCTTTAGGACTTAGACATATTCTATTAATTTGATCATTACATATGGTCATGATTGAACTTAAAACATTCTAATTGACCCTTAATGATGCCTTTGAACATTCATGTATTCTTGATGTCTTCACTTGATCATTTCCTTGCTTGGGTGCCCCTACACCATGGTACATGTTGTGGTACTTATTGTCATACTTGTTGTCATATTGATCATGATTTTTGTACCATAGATTGTTGTTGTATCACTTTTTGTGGTTGTTTTTGTGCCATTTGTTGTGGTTTTTGTTGTGATACCTCTGTCGGTTGCATGTGAGGCCATGTATGTGACTATTTTTGTATAGGTATCTATTGAGGTTGTTGTGGCATATGGTGTTGTCATAACAAGTGTTGTTGATAGGAAATTTGTTTCTCTAGGCATCTTTGGTATTCCAACTATTGTTTTAGTTGCTCCTATGGTTTAGAAAACATGGCTTGTTGTTGTTGGAATTGTTATTGGTACAATGCATGTAAGTCAAGTGTGTTTACATTAGGTCGTGTGTTAGGGGCATTGGATCCTTGCACCACTTGAGATTGTTTTTGTTGTTGTTGATATTTTTTTTATGCATGCTAAGTGAATTTTGACTTGGTTGTGCATTGGGGATGTTAAGCCCTTGTACCACTACAGGTTGTTGTTGTCTTGAAAGTTGGTTATGTACTTAAGGATTTAACATCATGTTTGGGTCTTGATACTTTTGTGTGTTAGATGTTTCTCCTTGGGAAAACATATGAATTTGGAAATGAGATGTGTTCCTTTAGGGAATTGGTGAAATGTCTATAAAACTCTTTCATTGTATACTAATAGGGTTTTTTGCAATTGATGTTTCACATGGTATACTCATAGAAGGCTCCATAACATTTGATGTCATAATAGTTGGTAAAGTTAGGAGCAAGGGTGAGCTTTGTTGATTTTCCTCCAAAGGGAGTATGTTTGACATCCCTAGAGTGCAAATCCCCTTAGGCACATCTTGTTGTTGCATTATTTGATTGAGGTCAATTCATAACATCCTTTAGGGATATTTTGGATGAGTCTTGTTTCCATTTGGAGGTTTGACAAACAAATGATTAATGTTACTGTGTTCAAACATAATTTGGAGAATTTCAATGGTTGATTTTTGGTGTTTTTTTTCCCTTGTCTAAGTCCAAATTAAATATGGGTTGTATGTTTTTGAGTGTTGGGTTGTTTTGATGTTTGGACTTAGGTCCCTCTAAGTTTGGATTAAATTTGGCAATCTCTTGAGATGCCAAGAGTTTAAAGTTTTTGTGAAAAGTCTTACTATGGCAAGCCCTAGCCATTTCTTCATCATTGATTTCATAATATATGCTAGAATCATTGCTTAGGTCTAAAGTACCTTGTATGTTTAGAGGATTTAGGGCACTTCTATTAGGTTTATTGAATTCAAATGGAAAAGTTTCTTCATCCTTGGCAGTTGTAGGTACACTTCCACATCTAGGAGCTATAGGTATGCATATGGGTTTTTAATTGGGACTCTATTGAACCATTCTATGTGTAGGAGAAGTTCTTGAAAGAAACCTCATAGTAGGTGTGTTATTTAGGGTTGGTTGTGTCATTCTTTGATGGTTATGATCTTGTGGATACATGCTTAAGGGGACAATAAGTAGAGGTTGTAATGTTTCAATTTGTTCTTTGTTAAACTTATGTTGGGGTTTATTGCTCGTCTTTTGTCTTGGAAAAGTTCTAGGTTTCACTTTGGGTTGTGTTTGTACCTCAAAAAACAAGAGCTGATATAGTGCTTCAAGTCTCTAAGTTGATTGAATCCTTGTAAGTGTTGGCATGATACCTAAGGATGTAGATGCAATGGAGAAAACCCTAAATGGACACTCTACCTACCAAGTGCACACCTAAACTACCAAATACACTTAGATAGTACCAAGTGCACCCTTGGTGTACTTGGGGACCTGAAGATAAGTAGTGAATAAGAAGAAGGTATGCAGTTGGTAAAAAGAGGTGTTAGGATGACCAATATGTAGAATGTGAATGATTTGAGTGTGTTTAGGTGTTTTATAGGGTATAGGGATGCAATTCAAGGTGTGGAAATGAATTTTAGGGTTCTGGAACCTCAAATAAAATCCCTAATTACCAAGTGCACTCTAAAACTACCAATTATGCACTAAAACTACCAACTATGCACCTAAATTATGCAGTTGGTAAAATAGGGGTGTAGTTGGTAAACTAGGGCAAAACTTGATAGTCTAGAAGTAAGTATACAAGATATGAGTATTTTTTAGATTTTTAAGTGTTTATTTTTGTTATGTGATGTGAGGAAGTTCCAAATGAACAAGTTTTTTGATATAGAAGGTGAAAATGTCCTAAGTAAAGAATGCAAATGCAAATGTGGATGATGTTTTGGATTTTGACTAAAGGGTATGAAAATGACTCTATGGTATACAAAATGAAGATAAGGGTTGGATTTTGGATTTGGGACTAACGTTAGAGGTTGATATATGCAAGTTTAATTATGTAAAGGGACGTATCCTAAGGTTGATGTGTTTGGGGCATGCAATAATGGGGATATGAGATCGAGAGGATAAGTTGATAGGATTTGATATTAGAAATGATGCCAGGGTTTGGAACAATGTAAGATGAAGTTATTATGAAACTAAGGTAAGTAAAAATGAGATTTAGGGAGACTAGGAATCTGATAAGGCTATGACAAGGGTGCATGCAAGGTTTTGAACTTAGGATAAAATATTTTTTAAGTATTTTGTCTAAGAGTTTAAACTTGTGAGGATGGATTTTGGATCTTGACCGAAAAGAGATAAAAGACATAAAGATCAAGTTGATAAAAATGAAAAGGTCAAATCCATAAAGACATAGATAGAGTTTGACCAAAGAAAAAGTGATAAAAAAGAGAAAAGGACTAGTTAAGATCCATCATCCATCAACATTAGGAGATACTCTAGGACTCAATCTTCTTCTGATTTTTTACTAAGTCCAAAGGTTTTGGGTTCAAAATGAGGTTTAGGGTGATCAAAATGATGGTTATTTTGATCATATATGCAATATGAAAAGGTCTTAGGATGAAAAATGAAGTTTTGGGTGCAAGATGATGTTTTGGGTCATGTGAAGAATGATGACCTACAAAGGCTCCTAGATGCATTTTTAGGATCCCAAAATGCAGTTTGGAAGCCCAAAATAGTCATGTAGGAAACCAAGTGTTCTTTGATAGAACCAAGTGAAATCAAATAGTACTAATTTCACCTATGGTGTACTTGGGGCTAGTTTGAGCACAATTGGTAGTTTCATGGCACAATTGGGAGACTAGGTTGAATGTATGTTGATTCTAGACAGGGTGATTGTCAGATGGATATGCTAGAGAGATAATTTTTTGGGGATAATGTTAGGAAAAGATTAAAGATTTAGAATGGGGTCTATGACCTAATGAATGAGCCTTAAGTGAGGACAATGAAGGTTAGGACATGCAGAATGTAGTCTAGGACATGCTGAGAAAGGGGGACCTATCCAGGCACCTAATGACACTTCTAAAGTCCCAAAATGTTATCTGGAAGTCTAAATTGGGTTATCTAAAAAGCAAGTCTACTTAGATAGATCCAAATATTTCCATGGTGTAGTTAGGGCCACTTTGAGTAGAGTTGGTAGTTTTAGAGCGCAGTTAGTAAGCTAGGCTGAAAGTAAAGTGATTTTGGGTTCTATGAGTTCTAGACTATTGTTCCAAAGAGCCAAATGATAGAGGAGAGTGCTATGACTATAAAAAAAGTGTAAAATGATGGTTTTGAAACATGTAATGAGGGTTAAAGTGTGCAATATGAAGGTTGGGCATGCAAGGATGCAAGTTGGGAGATGCAAGATGCATATTTGGGGTTGAAATACAAAGTCTAAGGGATGTAATGTGACACCTAAGGAATGCAATATGAATGATAAGAGATGCAAAATGAGGACCAAAAAATGTGACATGAGGCCTAGAGAATGTAGGTATGAGGCTCAAAATATGGTGAATGAAAGTGTATGCTATGTAAAGATGGAATCTAAGTCATGCCAAGTATGTCTAAGGTTACAATTTGTCACGTTTTCCAAGTCTTGAATGTTTTGAACCAAAATTTGCAATGTTTTGACAATGTTGTAATATTTTGACAAGGTTTGAATAATATCCAAAGTGTAAATTTGAAAATTTTGTTTGATCTTGATTAATGTTATTCACACATGCAAAACACAATAAACAAGAATCGTTGTTGTTAAAGTGAAAAGACCCACCATAACCTAGGTTTTAAGACTATATCCAATAAATTCCCACTTGTACCAAAGTTTAGTCATGCTTATCTAGAGTAGACAACCTAGGATCTTGGAACTATAGGCTCCCCCTTAAAACACACTCACTTCTCAGGGCTACCAAGGTCTGAATCCCAAGGGTCATCACTTCCCAAGGGACTATTGCCTATACTAAGGACCACAAGTATGTGGGATGTCTCCACAGGCATGGGTGCCCCCTTGAGCCAATGGATAGAAACCTTTTTTGCTTCTAAAAAAAAATATTTAGTGTGGGAATTCCATTCAACAAGTGAATAATGAACTTCCTCATAAAGTCTCCCAACCCTAAGAATTAGGATTTGAAGCACCACAAGTTATTGGAGGAGAGTTATCAAACAAAAATACCACCAACATGGCATTAGTTGTATCAAGTTTTTTTTATAGTGGCTGGAATGTTGAACTAGCTTTGGCTGATTAATACTTTGAGGTCATCCCTTGGGGCTCACCAAGTGGTGAGTCTTGGGTCCAAGGCATGCCTCTCTACATAAATTGCACATATTTCTCTTGTGCCCAAGATCCATGAATAGTGAGGGGAGAGGATACATCCATGCAACTCCTAGGGTTCTAAATAATGCATAAACACCAAGTAGTATAGAAAAGTCATTTTAATACACCAAACAAAGTGTTATTTGATATAGAAAAACCACACATTGAGTTCGAACAAGCACACGAGTCTTCAATAATGTCCTGCAAACAAGCATTAGCAAATTTTTCAATGAATGTCCTCTCCCAACTATCACCACATGCTACAAAAAAATCATCAATAACAAAAAATTATCTACTCTAGGTCTTAGATTGAAATTGAAACCCTAGATGTAGATTCTAATCAAAATAATTTCTTTATGTGAACCAAGTGCGCTCTAACAGAGAAAACTACACCCTAGAAGGCCATAATGACTCACGAGGCCTCTAAGTGCACTCAGATAATAATAAGTATGCCCATGGTGCACTTGGGTCCCAAAAGGGCATAGTTGGTAGTTTCTAGGCACAGTTGGGAGAGTGGAAGCAAGCTATAGGGAAATGGTGACTAAACAAGACCCAAAACTTGAAATTTTGAAACCTACCTAACCAAGTGCACTCAAATAGTGCAAAGTGTACCCATGGTGAACTTGGAGCCTAGAAGGTTGTAGTTGGTTTTTTTGGATCATAGTTGGCAAGATTTGAATAGTAGATTGGGTTATTGTGACTCCTAGGCTCCTATTGCTTCCTAGAGGTCCCAAGTGTGCCTAGATAGAGCAGAGTGCACCCTAGGACAAAAAGCTAACAAAATGCATAAATTAGAGCTTAAAATCATTTTACTAGGCCCTCTAGTTAGACTAGATATGATAAGGGAGAGAGAATGAGCATTATACCCCTCAAAATGAGCTCCTTCCTTACACTTATAAGTACAATCACAAGAAACCCAAGTTAGTTAAGCATGATCTACATGTCGGGTTCACCAATTGTAGGACCAAAAAATGGGTTAAACATCTAGCATAGTATGAGAAACCATTCAACTCAATCAGAATATACTAAAAACCATCTATTCTACCATGAAAGCCAACCAAAATAAAGAGAGAAACCACAAAGTAAAACTACCTCTTTAGTTGTAGCTCCCATGTCTTTCTTTCTTCTCCATACACTGTAGCTCCAATTACCTATAATGCACACAATTGAAAAGATAAAAGTCTATAATGAGATAATGATATTGAGAATACTAGAAGAAGTGATTTGAAGCATAAAGAGACCAAAGACCAAGGAAAGTTAAAAGATTAAGGATCAAGGATTGGAAATGAGAGCTAAGAGGCTCATTTTATAACCAATATGCAAGAGGAGAGCATTGAACTTGTCACCTTGGATATGGAACTTGGCAAGAGATTCCTTAGGAAATCCATGACACATATGACACAAGATGCCAAATTTAAGATTGTATTATGCATGGAAGTCAACATGCCTATAAATGGAAGAGGATCTATGATGCGTCATGTGACACCTCAAAGCCACTGAAAAGCAAGAATCTATGATGATGATGGCTAAATATAGATATGCATAAGGAATAAGAATATATGGATTATGAAATATCTAAGCCAAGTGTAAGGATAGAATCTATGATGTAAGATGTCCATGTGTCATGATGATGTCAAGATTTTGTGAAATATTTGAATTAAAAATTCATTATTCCCCACAAATGGAAATTAGGAATTTGGAAGTTAGAGGTGGAAAATATGAGTTAAAAAGGATGAGAATAATGAAGAATATTGTTGAGATATAATCACATTAGCCAAAAGATCAGAATTAGTGAAATGAGAAAATGAGACAAGTTATTATGAAAACATGATTAACTTGTAGATGAAAATTTGAGCATCTACATTAAGATCTCTATTTATTTCTCTGTTGGTTTTGATAGACTTGCTACTATATTGACATCACTGACAAACATAGTCATGAATATAACATGTCAATCATGCTAATAGTCTCCCCAAGTGTTCTTGCAATGCTTAGGATACTCCCCCAAAGGAATACCATTAGGATTCATGCTAATATACCCACTAGGGTCATTTCTATTCTTTCTCTCTTTGGAGCTAAGGGGAAGGCTTCTTCCTCTAAAATTATTGGCAATGGGGCCCTCTATTCCTTTGGTTGTTCCTCCTCTTACTACTATTTTTATGCTTTCTCTAGAGATTTCTCTTTCTCAACTTGAGGCTCATCTTGCCCTTGTTCTAGTTGTGCTTTCTTTGGAGCTATTTGGGCCTCAGTCATTTGTTTCCTTTCCCAAGGGGCTTCCCTTTTCCTCTTTTTTCCCTTATCTGCCTCAAAGTACTCAACCTCCCACTCATAATGATGTATCATTTCCAACCTTACTAGATATTGGATAGGCTAGGTTGGTATGGTGAGCTTAACACCTTTACCTTTCTAAGGCCTAGTTGTGGCTTGGAGAGGTATGACCTGGGGAACTAGATCCATCTGAAATGGCTTCTAGATCCATTCCCTTGTTAGCTTGACTACACGTCTGGCCTAATGATATATTTCATCATGTTCCTCTCACCCTATCTCTATATTCATGATTGGCCTATCATATATTTTATCTATATTATACAAGGATCCATGACTTTTGGGGGATCCTTTTGTATGGACTTCAAATGAATCTTCATTTTGGGCATATTTTCTACTAGATATGGACTCATCCTACAATAGTACCTTATGGAAACATCATAGTCATATATTGTGTTCATCAAATAATCTTCTAGGGCTTCAACATGGATAAAATCTTTTCCTCTCAGATGTTGGACCATCCTAATGTTGTCAAAATATGGGCAAGGAGAGTTGTATTCTTCCAAGGGATATTGATCCTATTGAATCAAATATAGTAATTTCCTTCTTTCTCTTTACCTTGAATGCCTTGATTGTGATTGGCCAGACTCATGTCTTCTTATGTTATTTCCTCACCATGTCATAAGAAGAAGTGAGTTAGCATGCTATCTCCAGGAGTATCAACCAATCTAAAGGATATCTTGGGAGCTTTTTGGGCATAGAAGAGTACCAACTACCTAAAGATATGTGAATATCTTAAATTGAATGTAGTAGGCTTTTATTTCAGTGATTCATGTTTTTGCCTCTACTAAAATTCTTTTTGCATAATCTCCTTCAATGAATCTAATGATGGAAAAGATGAACCCATCATTAACCACTCTATATTCCACACTCTACAATGGGAGCTTCTTTTTCACTAGTTGTGTGTATACCACATAGGGCCAAGCATTTTCATCTTGCATGCTCTCCTTTCTATATTGCCCTAGATAGTTAGTGATTCTAGCTGTTAGGAGTTACACCATGTATGATGTCATGTAAAAATGAAGGTTTGTCTTGACGACAACTAGTTTCTCATCCATGTTGTCACTTAGGATGGTGGCCCAATCAATGGGCATCTTTGTGGTTCTTATGGTTTCAATAAAGTGAACCATCCATGTCTATAGGTGACCCATTATAGGAATATACCCATTACTCTAATAAGGAGGACAATCTAGTATTTGATGTCATCTTTCATATATCCTCTGGTCATATCCAACTTGCCTACTCTTTGACAGAAAGGTGTCCTTTTGATAAAAATGAGGTATGCACTAGTTCTTTTGCCTCTTTATCATTCTCTTTATACCACCTTTTTGATCCATCATATGAAATATGAAGGTATTGATCTACCCTAGGAAGATGGAATACTTTCTCAATGTTGCAAGGTTGGAGGTAAAGCACTATCTCTATAGTGATGGTCTTCATGACCTTTTCATTTGTCACATAATGTTCTACCAATATCATTATCAATTCAAAAGATTGAACTTATGTACGATGTGATGTTGCATTATCCAATCCACTTCAGATCAATGTAGATATCATCATTGACCTCTCCTTGGGATTTTCATAAATCATCAAAAAGTCATTCTGGTCAATGTGCCAAGCTCTATATCTCATATTTTTGCATGTCCATCCTAGAATCTTGATTTCTTAGGTGCACCTTGGAACTTGAATGCAATGGTTTTGGTGCCATTTTCTCATCCATGGAAGATGATGATGACACCATTTTATCTGCACAAAAGAAGAAAAAAACTAGTTACCATATGGATATCAAAAGGAAAAAGAATGGACTCTACAAGACTAAAAATGATGACAATATGGGTTAAAATTAGTCAAAAAAGACAAAAATGTGGGTTTTCCCCCCAATGGCTAGTGTGCCTTTTAGTGCATCTAGCACACCCTTACAAGGGTACTAATGTTCTTTTTAGCCATTGGAATTTCTTAGTGCATAGTTGCACACCAATGTACATGCACAACCTAGTAAGGTGTGCATGTACACAACTGGCCATGTGTAAAGGCAGAGGGAGAAACTGCATTTCGTCATTTTAGCTTGGGATTTGTGCACATGTGCACCTCGTTGGATGTTGTTACCTTAAGTGTTTTAGGTTTTCTTTCTTTTTAAGTTTTTTAGGGTTTTTGGAGGTGCACACATGTGCGCCTCTTAGGGGTGTGCACGTGCGCACCTCTTAGGAGATTATTACCATGTGTTTGTGTGTAGGGGGATATCATAGGAGTGAAGAGCTTGGGAGTGTGGAGGTTTTGTGTTGGGGAGAGTGAAGAGAAAAGTTAATGAAAGGGAGGTGTTTGGGGTCTTATATAGGCCCTCAAGGAGCTCCTTGTATGCACCTCCATAGGTGCATGCCTCCATGGGCATGCATGTGTACACCCCCAGAGTGGGGGTAAAGTGTGTATCTTCACACTTGGCACACATGTGCATGTGCGCACTTAAAGCACAATGAGGTCTAAAACTTTATTTTCTTTCTCTCTTTGATTTCTTGACCCTTCCTAGTTAGAGACTAGGATTTGAGCTAGACCTCAGGGAGGGTCCAAAATGATAGAGGCTCCAAAGTAGAAGCCTCATAAGGGAAATTAAAAATAGGCGGTCCCTGTTTTGAGTAACAAAATGGAGCATGTATTGTGAAACCACAATAGGTTGTAGTATGTAGAACTTGAGAAGTATAATACTATTATGAAAAGAGAGTTAACTCAATCCAAGAAACATTTTGAGAAGTTGTACTCTAGTAGAGGCAAGATTGATGAGAAGATATTTATACAAAAACCCTCTTATTATAAGAAAGGTATTGGATACCTTGGAGAAAAGTCAACTAAGAATTGTGAAGCTAGGAAAGAATCAAATCTTTTGATCCACCAACCTTAGTATAAGGAAGATATTCTGAACAAGATTGAGTCAAGTCAATTTGAAGAAGTACCTAAGCAAGTTGAGCAAGTTGATTAGCCTAAGAAAGTTGATGTACCTAATCAACTCGAGCAAGTTGAATCACCTAAAGAAGTGAGGAATAAATTAAAAGGTAGATGTTATGTATGCAATTAATTTGGTCATATGAAAAGAGACTTTACAAGTAAGTCATTTAAACTAATCTATGGTTATTGTTATTATAGTCATTATTTATTGTCATTAGTAGTAAATTGTAGAAAACCTAAAATCTTCAGTTGTATAATATTCTGGCCTTTGGGGTGTGTGGTATTTCTTCAAGGGAGGTGGATTTGAAAGGTTCCATTGGAGGATGAGGGTATGTTATTATTGGCCTTGTGGACCTCCCCATTAGCTTGTTCTCAAGCTCAATTCTCTTTTTTAACTCCTTATTGCAGGCCTCAAGAATTGTTTCATATTTACTTTGTAGTTCAAACATGGTCTGTTGTTCCTTCTTAACAGTAGCTAAAAGAAATTGGGATGAATCCACATTCCAATGTGCTACCTGCACATGTGATGTGTCAGCAACTCTCATTATAATTATACTTCCCATTAATCTAGACTCATTTGGTTGTGATGATGTGGCTCTAGATCCTCTTCTTAATGACCAACTGACGAATGTAGCCTAAGCTTCACTAAATGCAGTGCCTTGGAAGTCTTTTTTATTTTGATCTTGCAAATTCAATTTATTTGAAACAAAATTGAAAACTAAGGCATCAACAATGTCCTAATTTGGTAACAATAAAATGTTTGATGCCCTCAACATTTTCCTTCCCTCCTCAAGGCTTATATTCTTAAATTCTTTTATCATTTCTTCTTTTATTTGGTTCTGGATGGATGCTTCATCCATTTCTAGATGCTCTTTTTTAAACCTTTTGCATCTTTCTTCAAAATTATATATATTTTCCCTCCATGCAAATTGATGGAAAGCCTTGGATTTACAAAGCTATCATCAGCCAAAAATTGATGACTTGCCTATTCTAACATAGGGTCTAATTCCCTACCTTTATAATCAGCTATTGTTAAATCCAAACTTGGTGGAGGAGGTTCTTGAGGGTTACCCTCATCTAACTCTACCTGGGTGATAAATACACCTCCTTGCAATCTTATTTGTTCAATTTGCTCACTAGTGAGTTGTTCTTCTCCAATCCTCAAAGGAGATTGACTGGGTGAGTATTCCTCAACTTGAAGCCTTTTTTCCTTCATTACCTTCTGACTCTTAGGAAAAGCTTCATCAAGTCTCTCCTCTTGGACTATACTGGTGGATCCCATTATTTTCTTGCCCTTATCAATAGGAGACTTTTTATTCTGAATTACAGTACAACCTAGTTCTTTTGAACAACTATTTGACTAGTTCCTACATTAGGAGTGAAAGCCAACCTCCTCATGACCTCTCTAGCCGTATCTGGGTATGAATCAATAAAAAATTGTTTCTTCTCATTCATAGCTTCCATTATTTCAAGGAAGGTATTCATGATTTCATTTATTTTATCAGCCTTTGTATTAGCATTATCTAGAGGACTATATTTCTAATCAAAACAATGAATGAATTCTAAAAACCCAAGAATAGACTCTCCACTTTTCCTTTTTAGTTTCTTTTTCCTACAATGAGAAATCATTCCTTATAATGTCCTCTAGATAATATGAGTCATGTTTGACCTATCCCAATTTAATCGTATGTCTCAAGGTCTGATTATAAAACCCCTCAATATCACAAAAATGGGGATGGGAAACAACCATTTTATACCAATCCAAAATTTTATGCAAAAAGAGCCAACCCCCTTTGGTAATCACAAACTAGTGTGTCATAGTAAAAGTATGAAAAATTGACCCTAGTGACCTTTTCAAAAAAAACATCTCCTCCACTCTTCCTAATTGCCACAAAACATTAGCCATTCCTACCTTTAAAGGTACTTTGTAAGGCATTACATTAGAGCTCCCCTTAAAAAAATAAACTCTGAAAATAGTAGAAACAGAGTAAGGAATAATATCTCCCCAATCATGTGAAACTTTCAAATAATGGAGTTATCCATAGGCCTAATGAGACTCATTAGTGCCTTGGGGATTCTAGGATTGTCACTCAATATGAGGCATCTCAACTTGGAGGCAAAATACCTATCAAATCTGATAAAACTATCCTTATCAGCATCCCACATCATATCTACACTCCACAACTAGACTGGTAGTGCTTCCCCATCCTCCTCTCTATTCAACTCCATCTCTTTACCAAAATATGTTACTCCCTTAAATAAAAACATATGCATCAATAGAGAATAATGGCCAAAAGTTTTCTCTACTTTCCCTTTTGCAATTCCAACCAAACTAGTATGAATTTCTTTAGCCAAAAAGGAAGTAGAGTCAAAAATAACATCTACACCAAAAGGAGCAATTTGAACCATCATATACATAAAGCCAATGGGCATGAAATCCTACTCATCTTCACCAAAAACATGACATAAGGTCATGCATATCTCTATAGCCCAGGAAGTGAAAAGACTATTTTAAAAGGTTCCCTAGAGGTTGCAGTGATTATTGGAAAAATTCCTATTGTGCCAATATGTGCCCTCAGTGCACCTCCCCTAATCACATCCTTCTTTGCCTTGTGTTCATTTTCTAGTTCTAGCGGATATTGGCACATGATAATCTATCAATGGCTCTAGGCAAAAAACCTCTCTAATTTCCCCAGGACTAATTGAGATCAGAGGCACACCATCAGTTCTTCTCACCACCCTAATAGCTTGGTCATAATTCTTTGCAATGGCTTCAAGCAAATCATAATCCATGAAAACACTTAGAACTACTAGTTTTCCCAAATCAAAATTCCAGACATTAGCATATGGGGCAAATAAATTTCTCTCTGAAAACCATTTTTTGAACAAAACAAGACTAGATTGTGAAGTTGTTGCATCCCTAACCCAGTTCCCTTTGTCATACAGGTTATAAGCAATCTTATCCCTAAGTTTTAAGGAAATTAACTTCTTAACTTGTGTAGTTTTGGTGATGGACTCTGGGAGTAATTCTAGCAAATCATCACGAACATTTCTATCCATATAATTTACTTGTCTAGAAAATACTTTCTTAGGAGGCATCTTGACTATAATTCTTAGGACTTGGAATGCTACAGGGGTTATAATATAGATACTTACCTAATTTATCAAACTTGTTCTTCTCTGAAGCTCTATAATAACTCATGAATAGATGTGATATTGCTTCATGTTTTTGCTAGGCTTAACACAATATTCTCAATAGACTCTTGTGCTCAGAAAACATGAAATCTTTGTTGGCATGAGATTGGGACTAATGATATCTTTTGTATTATACTCTATTTTTCTCACATGTGAAGCTTTCATTCATCATAAATGCAAAAAATAGAAAAATAGAGTGGCATCACCTTTCTTTTTAAATTTGCACCATCAATCCCTTAAAAATCCTACAATCCAGGGATGAAAATAGGGCTGACTCATCTGTCTACTCAACACGCTGGTAGTCAAACCAATGAAATAATTCCACTTGTACCTTTCTTTCACTATTGGCGCTTTGAACTTTTTTTTGAGGACATGTGTCACTAAATCACTACCTTGCTATAAATAATCTTCGAGCAAATCACCATAGCAAGTTAGCAAATATCATTGATCTGAACTCGATCGAATGATTGCAATTCTTTACCTGGCTCTTGACTTGGAAATAGGTCCACATTTCTTACTAACACTGAGTTGGCTTAACATGTAAGCACATATGTATTATTTTAATCCCTAATGACATCACACCTCCTTGACCTCACCATGTTTATTATTTTTTAGGTGGTTCGCTACATCACTACCAGTGAAAGTCATTAACTTTCTAGTAGTGACATAGTGACCTCCAACGAATTTAGAACTTTTGATGTATAAATGCTTAGTAGGATGCCATTGTGTCATTGGATCTGCACAGCTCATTTCTGATGAATCACTCATTTGGGGTCCACCTTTTGAAACTGTCATTACATCACAATATTTTGGCCAGTTGTTACATCGCTATCAATGAAAGTCATTAACTTTTCAGTAGCAACATAGCAATTTTAAGTGGTTCATCAAAAATTGATGCTAGGAAAAATTAATATATAATAACCATAAATGACATGACTGTCACAGAAATAAAGGCCTAGTTTGCAAGATATCTTCCTTGGGACCCTCAAAATCACCACCCATTTCAAAAGAATGCCATCTTTTGCAATATCCAAGAACTTGCTATGTCGCTACTAGAAAATTGATGACTTTCCCAATCAAGACATAGTGACCTCTGATGAGAACCAAATTTTGGTGATGAAGAAAATATAATCACATTAATTGAAATTTCACCAATTAATACTACTGTCATAAAAATGGTCGTGCACATTTATGAAACTGCATGGGAATTTTATGGTCACCATCAACTTTAAAAGGTTGCCACTTTCTTTATATTTTGAGCAATCTCTATGTCACTACCAGAAAGGTGCATAGATTTTCCAATCGCAACATAGCGACTTAGCGAAAAAGCTTGAGTCCTAGTGACACCACTTGCAAATTGCTCCACGTGTGTCCTTTCTAATATTGACAACCCTAGGATAGAACACGTGACCATAACATTTTCAAATTGATACACTTCTTCGGCATCGAACGTCATTTTTTAGTACCATAACATAGTTTTTTAATGGTTGCTACATCGCTATAGTAAATAGCCTCACAACTCTTTATAATGAACATGCGACATCCGTGGATCAAAACAAGATCCAATGGTGGGACAAGATTTTTCAAAAAGGACTCAACAATGACTTCAAAGTAGGTGAGAAAAGAATATTTGATCCTTTTAAAAGATTTCACGCCAGGATAAATTTAAAAAAGGGCAAGACCTAGGGTGTCACACAAATTTTAAAAGGTATCAAAAATACAAGACCAAAATCTAAAACCCTAGGATCAAATAAAAGGACTCACATCTAATTTTTTATACCATGATTTTAAGAAAAGTTATTATGCAAAAAATTAGACCAACAGATTGCAACATCTTTTTTTGTTGATTGTAGTACTTGTGCAATTAATGAAGTTAGTAACAAAAGAGTATTAAAGGATCTCAATTAGATTTGAGTGTACCATTTGAATGTGTGAATATTTAAGGAGAAAATTAAGAGTGATTTGAAGGCTTGAAAGGAAAAATTGAAGAGTTTTTATCAATAAACCCTAATTTTGCCTCAATTGAGGTATTTTACAATTTCATGAATGTTAAATTTGTGAATTGCGTTTAGAATTTACAAGGATGGATTCATTAATTCATAATATGGAAGATGAACCCAAACCTAAACTAGAAGTAAACCCTATTAGACACTTAGAAGATGACCCCATAGTTACATTTTCAAAGATACTAGATAGAGTTTTATATCTAGAAGACATTAAATGCTATATTGAGTAAATTTGAGTCTATAGGAGAAGAAAATATAACTAAGGAATTCTATTTCATATTCAACCAAGACATGAGTTTCAAAAATGGATATGAACACATAGAACAAGTCGGCCTATTTAAGATCATATTTTTCTATGTCTAACAATGAAGAATGGACTGAGATTATATAGAGTAGGATTCATAATGGAAAGTTTTGGTTAGGAGAAAATGTGATAGAGATTTCACCTAACCTTATTCATGAAGTCACTAGTATGAATAATGAAGGAGCTATACGCATTAATGAGAAGAATGCAAAGAAATTTGTGTAGAAAAACACTAAATCTAAGTGCAATGGGAGAGGTATTGTGATAAGTAAGATCAAACAACATGATTTTAGGTTTATAAGTAGGATCCTAGCATCTAAGACATGCTCAAGTTCAAGAGAGGATGACATAGAAACAATATTCATCCATGCATCTTATAAGATATGTGTAGAGAGAACTAAGGAAAATTTGTGTGAAATTCTAAGAGAATAGTTAGTTGAGAACTTGGAAAGAATAAAGAAAGTAAGAAATAGTCAATTCAAACTTCAATCTTTGATCACTCATATGTTTTTTGACCTGGTAAAAAGATTTCCACTCATGTCAATATCTAAATAATAGAGTGGTGACAAGTATACTATGGAAAAGATAATAGAATTATGAAAGAGGTGTCCTATTGACAAAATTGAGAATTGTGCAAATCTAATAATGAAGGCCTTCCAATTAGAAATTAAGAAAAGATACAAAGATGAAATTTTCTTTATGGTAGATACTGATTTCACATAAATAGAAATAGTTAAACCAAGGATGGTGTATGTTGAGCCACTTGGTTATGAAATTGTATAAATAGAGATTGTAGGTTATCTTAAGGTTATTCTTGAGTCTAATAAAGATGAAGAGTTTGAAAAATTTGGCACCTTTGATGAGTTAATGCAATTGACTTATCAAGAAAATATTTAAAAATTTGTGAAGAAGAAGGTAGAAACCACTATGAAGAAGATAATGAAAAAGGAATAGATGAAACTAGGAGAAGTCAAGAAAATAGTGTCCAAGATGAAGAAAATTGGACAAAGAATCATGTTTGTACCACCACTAATAGCAGGAGCATCACCTTCATCCCAACCATTAGCAAAGCAAGTGATAGTGGCAATATCATTTATTCAAATTCCTATAGCACCCTATGCAGCAATTGCACAAGTGAAACTACAAGCCACACCATTAATTCCACCTTCTTACTCTAATAAGAAAGAAGAAGAAGAAGAAGAAGAGGTAATGGTAGTTGAGATGAAAAGGAAATCAATAAGACTAACTAAAGTAAAACAAGAGCTTATAGGAGCCCCAAGGAAGAAAGGAATGAAAGCAATGACAACTACACTAGGAAAGAGACCTAAAGTGTTGATGAAACCTAAAGTAAAGAAAATAATGAGAGGATAGGTTGATACCCTTGAGGCCAAAACATAGGTAGATCAAGAAAAGAGAAAATAATTTAGTACAAGAAAGGATAGAAAACCATGGAAGCCAAAGGGTGAGACACTGAATAGCTCAATCATAAACAATGACAACTTTTTACAATTGAACAATTTTTTTGAGTTATATAGTAATTTTGAGAATTTGAACTTGAGAATATAGCAATAATGTATTTGATAATTAGTGGTAAGAATTTTTTGGACATACAAAATCATATTTGAAAATATTTGTATGAGAGGCTAATAAATAGAGAGAAAGGAGTAGCAGAGGAAGATTACAAAATCAGAGAAAACTAGATAAGAAAGCTTTACAAAATAAATAGTAAGGAAAATTTGTAGAGTTTAGTAAGAAGTCTTGAACCTTGTCTAAGGAAAAAGACAAGGGATATTTTGATCATGGGAGATAACTAAAAGGAAGTGAAAAAAGAGATTGAATATTTTTTGTTAAAATGATGACAAAACTAAAATCAGTAGCAATACCACCATCATATATTCAATAGGTAATAGTCGGGATGGACTCCATCCAAGTAGACAGTGTGTAGATGCTAAAAAATGGTTTGAATCTACTTTTTAATCACATTGTCATATCAACACATCCTATTTTCTCATTTCACTAATTCCAATCTTCTAGCCAACTCAATTATCATTTAAGCATATTTTGACAATATCCTTCATCTATATATATATATATTGTCACTGATGTCAAACCTATTATTTTCTATTAATACAACTTCTTATATGATTTGAGTACTATCACTTATTTTATTGATGAAGAGGATTTGATCAAAAGATGTAACAATAACACCTAGAGGAAAGGTTGAGTTATGATATGAAAAGGAGTAAAAGAATCAATTAAGACAATGATAACATGATGTATTAATAATCTACTTAAGGTTACAAATGCTGGTTACACTAAGAAAGTTTAGAAGAACAAAGTTAAACAAAGTTTGTCTACTAAGATTGACTGAGTGGATAGTAGGTGCCAAGAAAAGTCAGTGCAAGCCAAGCAAAAAATTAGTTTGAGCCAAGTGAAAGTTTATTCTAGTGTATCCTAAGAAAAAAAATAGATGATGAGTAAATTTCAGTTTATACCAAGCACTAATAAACTTTAGTTCATGGCGAGTGATTTTACAAAGGATGCCAACCAACACAGTATGTGCTAAACATTAGAAGCAAGTTAATGCCGAGTGGCTATTTTATTTGAAAGATTGTGAATTTGATGAATTTGAGCTAACAAGTTTATTTTCCTAGATTGTGTGAGCCAAGTGGAAGATAAGATTGATTAGCTGGTGGCACAAAATTTGAGGTAAACCATATTAAGGAAAATTCAAAGAGGATGGAAGGAGAAGTTTCAAGAAGAGATATGAAATATGGGGTAGATTCATTGTATCCTACCTAATTTATCCTAACCCTAAATTGGACGATAGAGAATGGGCGGAAAAAGATCTTAATTTCTTATTTATAGGAATAGTTGGTCAGAAGCAAGGGTTCTCATGTGTGAGAACCTAAGGAAGACAAGGAGTCAAGGGTATTGCTTCATCAAGTGACCTAAGAGGAGTCTACATTAACACATTAAGTAAGAAGGCTTAAGGGTATGAATTCTTGAAGGGTGAAAAAGCTATCAAAGCTGAAATGTGTCAAGGCCAAGAAAAATGGAGGACTAAAATAGAGATATATAATCTACAAATGGATTTGTAAGTTGTTATCAAATCAAGCCTTACTATTACTCTCTAATAATTATATCAGTGTAGGGTAAAATCCTTTGGATTAAGGTTTACCTAATAGTCATTTGTAAATCCTTTAACTAGGTGACATTCCAAGCAAATAGGTCTAAAGTCCTCTAACAAGGCTCACTCCTAATAGGGTGATTGAAATTCTTTAACATGCCCATATTTAATAGTGTGTATTGTAACCTTTAACAAGGCATCACTTTAGAAGAGTGAAAAAGGGTAGCATTCTAATGTTGGTTTTTTCCAAATTGGGTTTCAATGTAAATGATTGTGTCTAATGTGTTGTTGAATCTGTTATGTTTCATGTTTACATTTCTACAAATTGATTTGACAATAACCTACAAGTTTTAAGTGATTTCATAATCTTATGGATGCATGCATGATGATAAATGTCTTATGGGTTCATTAAGCTATAGAATGTTTTATTTATACATTTGGACTTTGGATAACTAATTCATCCCCCCTCTCAGTTATTCTAAAGTATTCCAACAAAATCATTTCAACATCATTAGAATCTCATCCAATCAACCCTAAAACTTTTTGACATCATCAAAATCCTTTCTAATCAACCCAATATCATTCCAAATCAACCCAAACTATCTAAAATAAAACCCTCATCAATCCAAAGCATGCCAAACATCCCTAATCAATCATTATATATCCAACCTTGGGCATTATCATGTCCCCCGATGCCTTGTCAATCTAACAAACCTATCAAATTTGACCTTAGCACTGCCATGTCCCTTGACGCTAGGTTGATCTTTCATTTTTATCATTTGTTCATTGAAATTTTCAAGTCCCTCAATGTCAGATCATGGTGTTAATGTATGTCAATGTTATTATGATCAATTTTATCAATCAATTTCAATCCCATGGCCTTTACACTATTTGTTAAATGTCACATACCCTCAATCCATTGCATATTTCCTTTTCATGTTATCAATCCTAGTCAGTCAATCAATTTGATCATGGATTTGATCTACCCACCATCATCCTAGTTAATCTGCATAATCATCACATTTCATCAAAAGGTTAATCTCACATTTATTTCATCAAATTGACCAATCATTTGCTTATTTATCCTATAGGATTAGATAACTCATAATCTATTCATATATCATTTCAATCAATTTTTATCTCACCTTAGTAATT
Source organism: Cupressus sempervirens (assembly GCA_028749045.1). Lineage (NCBI taxonomy): Eukaryota > Viridiplantae > Streptophyta > Pinopsida > Cupressales > Cupressaceae > Cupressus > Cupressus sempervirens. Next base: position 368,828,253 of record CM053791.1, on the reverse strand, counting down.
ATTCTTATTAACCAACATTCTCAATTAATTAATATTTATTAACTAATTGGTTCAAGCAAACTAGGGGAATTCTCAATTTCCTAAGTCCTATTTTCTTGTTTCTAATTTTTAATTTACTAATTTCTATTTTTGTGGACTTATGAATTTTTAATTCAAAAATTCCACCTAGTCTTGACACATGGACATAATGTATCATAGGTCCTCTCTCTACACTTGGATAATATTTGTCATAGATTATTGTCTACAAGTGGCTTTGATGTGTCATATGCATGTCATAGATTCTCTTCCACTTTATGTATCATAGAATTCTATATGTGGCATATCATGTCATATTTTCATAGAATATGAGTCTTAGAGTATCTCCTTATACATCCATATCTTGCATATCCTAAATGTCATTATCAACCCTAGCATAAACTCCTCACATAATCTAATCTTAAGTTTCATACATCAACCTTCAACATCATTTCCAAGTCTAAAGTCCAACATAAACTACATTTTGCATACCTTAGAATCATCTTCATATCCCTTAATCAAAATTCCAAAATATTACTCACATCTACATTTTTCTATCATCCCCTTAGTTCATCTACACCTTTCATATCATAACACTAGGTCATTTTTTACTTTTAAAACTTGCATCACATACTTAAACCCTTGAAAATCTAAAAATAGTCATATCTTGCATACCCCCTTTCAAATTATCAAGTTTAAACCTATTTTACCAACTCCACCCCATTTTTTTACCTTTGGTAACTAGGAAGTCCACATTAGGTTCTAGAGTCCCAAACTAAATTATCACAACTTCCATTGCATACCTAAACCCTAAAAAACTCTTTAAAACACTCAGAGCATACATACTCTACATTTTTGTCACACAAACACCTCATTTTCCAACTGCACCCTTCTAGATACCAAGTACACACCACAAGGGTGCACTTATTACTATTTGGGCATATTTGGTGGTTTAGGTGCGCACTTGGGAGATAGAGAGTCCAATTTCAAACTTCCCCATTGCATTTGCATACGTAGGTATCATGTTAACTCTCACAAGGACACAATTAGCTCAAAGACCAGAAGACCTATATCAACCCTTTAAACACAACCAAAAGCATGTCCAAGACAAAAGAAAACCAATAAACCTCAACAAACTTTTGACACAGATCAAACTGAAGCTTCCCAACTATTACTCATGGACCCACTAAGCATGTATTTGCCAAATAGAAGCCCTCAAGACATGAAACCTCAACAACATGTCCACCATGAAATTATCTCTTAACACATCCCCTACACATGTAATGGTTCAATGGAGTCCCAATTTTGAACCTATATTCATACCTATTCCACAAAAATGTTGAATTGTACCTATAACACCCAAGGATGAAGAAACCCATTCATTTGAATTTAGTCAACCTAACACATGTATCTTTAATCCTTTAAACATACAACAAGGTGCTTTACACCTAATTGATGATTTTGACACAAACTATGGAATCCTCATTAAAGAAATTTGATGCAGGCAAAGGATGAATAACTAGGGCCAAAGGCTCACCAGCTATCCAAACCACCCTGTAAGAGTTAACACAATGGAAGCAAACACAAAGAACAAAAACCAAAGGAGGAAAAAGAGGGAAATACTTTTATTGATTCATTAAAATATGTTCATACATGCCCAACTATAAGGCCTTCTAGGTGACAACCAATTACAAATGCATTCACATTCAAAGATCCAACTGCAAATTTGTACGTTCAGTTCTGCTCCTAGAATTCCTCTTCTCAAAATCTTGTCTAACTCTAAGCCTAAACACTCTATATATACTTGCCAAAATTTCTTATAGATTATTCTATAACATTACATAAGAGGAGGACCAACCCAAAAATGGTCTAGACACCTCCCAAGAAAAGATCTTAACATAAATGTCATGATTGAAAATAAATCTCTCAAGTTAGCTAGTAGAAATCACGTCCAAATGCTGACACTCAACATACACTAGGTAACTTGAAACATGAAGAAATACTTGGCATAAACTGGGTTACTCGACACATGAAGAGTCACTCGACATATACTGGGTAACTTGGCACACGAAGGATTGCTAGGCACATGAAGGACTACTAGGCACATGAAGGAACTGCTCGACACATGAAGGACTGATAGGAACATGAAGGAAGGAACTTCTAGGCACATGAAGGGCAACTAAGCACATGAAGGACTATTAGGGACATGAAGGAATACTAGGCACATGAAGGAATTGCTAGGTACCATCTTGCAGAATGAACAAAAATGAGCAAGATAACAAGGCAACCCAGGATGCTCCTGCATCAAAATGGCTAGAGAATGTCAAGACAAAACCTTTTGAAAGAACTTTAAACTCTTGGTGGCCCAAGAAATAGTCAAGTTTAACTCCAACTTAGAAGGACCTAAGTCTAAATATCAAGACAACCACACATTTGAAAACATACAACCTATGATTAACCTACACTTGGATAAGGGGAAAAAACCTTTAGAATTTTCAAATACAAAGGTAACACCTAAGAGATCTCACCAAGAATCAACCATTGAAATTATCCAAGGTACCTTTGAACACATCAATATCAATCCCATATTTTATGAACATCCATCAATTAATGAAAATAAGACTCTTCAAAGTACCTCAAAAGAACATTAAGAATTGATCTTAATCCTTAACAAGTTGAGGAATTAAGAGTCCAAAAGAAACAAGTTCTATAAACAAAAAGGGATTTACATCCTAACCCATTTGATAAAATTCTATGTATGCCTCCATTTCCAAGATATTTTGAGGCACAAATATTTGAGAAATGAAAAGGAAACCTACTTGACCATATCAGAGAATTGTATGCCTCTTGTACTAAGCTCAATGATGAACCCACTTATCTCATGAGAATATTCCACTATTCTCTCAGTGGGCCAACACTTGAATGGTACTCCAAATTACCATGTAATAGAAAATCTTGGTCATAACTAGTAGATAAATTCATATCCCACTTTTCTTTAACATAAAAAATGATGTGACACTATTAGATTTGTTCTCAAAAAAGAAAAATATGGGAGAACCATTCATAACATTCTTGTTACATTGGATAAACCTTGTTAGTCAATGCTCATTGGATATTCCTTAAGAATAAAAATTCATCTATGCATTGAAAACATGGTCCTTGATCTAATATACAAACTTAAGATCAAGATTCCTAGCACTATTGCCTAGTTAATAAAAAAGGGAGCTAGCATATAAGATGTCCTCATTCATAAAGACATCCTAAAAACAAACAAAGACAAGACCAATACAAACTCAGCTAATAACAAGGTGAAGCTTATCTCAAAAAAAAAAATGTCACTAATGACGGTATTGTCAAAACCTAAAAATAAACACAAAACAACCTTAGATGACTCTTAAAGGTAAAAATCCTACATTTTCCCAAACTCCTAACCAAGCATCACATCAACAAAAACCAACTAATCCCTCGGCACAAGATAATTCTCAAAGACATCCTACAAATAAAGGCATAAATTTTACACCCCTTGGGATACCTCTTGAGATTTAACAATTTCTTAGTAATAACTTCTTATAGTTACGCCTGGTCAAGGATGAACTAGCAACTAAACCATATTGGTGGGATGACAACAAGTTTTGTGATTACCATTTTACCAAAAGAAACAAGACCACTTCATATTTCCAAGTTAAACATGAAATAAAATACCTTGGTAATGAAGGTATGATTACTATATACCCTTCACTATTGTCCTTAAATTCCAACCATACCATTTTCAAGGATCCTTTGGGAAACCATGATAAAGGGAAAGCCTCTAGTTCAAATTCAAACTCACAAGCTAATATCAATTGCACATGCACTAGATATGAATACACCATCAATTTGTTTACTAAGTTTGACTCATGTGTGTCTATATAAACCTTAAAGGCTGAAGATCCTCATTGTGTTGTCACCATATGTTACACCAATATCACCAAACCCCCTTCTTGACCTACAACCTCTGCTAGACCTACAACCCCTATTAGACCTATTGCTCCCACTTCTTCTAATCATAACCATATCTATCAGCTTGGAAAGACCCACACACAAATATCCATCCCAGATTTTCTTTATGCATCTCCCTAACATCAGAATATCCTTGACCAAGCCCTAAAGGAGACCATAGTGCTTGATAACATTGATGTTGCCCAGTTCTAGGCCATGGTTGGACTTGCCTACATCACAACATGTCACCTTTTATACTTGGGATATCCCTAAAGATATACCTAACCACAATTATCCCCTTCTTCTTGAGGTCTTTATTCATAATGCTAAGGCCAAACATGTCTTGATAGATGGTAGAGCAAGACTAAACATCTATACCCTAAATTTTGTTAGGGGTATTGGTTACACTAAAGAATATGTGGATCCTTCCCATAGAATCATAATAAAATCATATGATGATGGTAAGTATTTCTCCAAGGATGTTATCATATTGCCTATCAAATTTCCTGTAGCCATAGAGAACACATTGTTCCAGGTCCTAGACATTGAAATGAACCACAACATGATACTGGGACATCCTTGGATACATGCCATGAAAGTAGTTCCTTCTACATGTCATTAGTGTCTAAAGTTCTCCTATAAAAATGTGGAGGTTACCATCCCTAGTAATCTAGATCCTTTCTAGTTTTGTGCTAATCTAAGGGATGCTACTATGCACCAATTCACAACAAACAATGAAGCACAACCCAAAGATTCCTCTAAATATGTGGAGCCTAATATATCCTCAGCAAGACAAGGGAAAAGATGAAGATTGAAGACAAAAGGTGTGGAGAATAATTTTTCTCAAATATTTTACATTAGGGAGTCACCACTTTCTCCCTAATATTATGGTACACCACAACTACTGCAAGTACAACAACTTGAGATTAGTATAAAAAATACCACTTCTATCAATTTCATTAGCAAAGGTGGCCTACACAAAGAACATGACTATGAAAATGCATCCATCTATATTAAGAAAGAAAAAGTAGAACAAGAACCCACATCAATATCTCCTAACAAGTATGGACCTAGGTTTACTATCATGCAAAAATGAGGCTATGATGGATATATTGGTCATGGATCTTAGAAATAATGAATAATTGAGCATATCACTACAAAAGTATGACCTCCTAGTTTGGGGCTTAGTTTTAATCCATTATGAATACAACCTCCTAGTACTAAGGTACCCTCATATGAGACTAAATGTTTTGAATGATGAAAAGGCATCTAAGGATACCCAGCCTAAAACCAATGATCCTGATAGTCCTTATTCACTTGACCATATATTTTCCAACCCTAATAGCCTACCTATGGAGGATAAACACATCACTATAACTCCACCTATTACTTAAATCAGCTCCACACCTTGGATCAAAACATCTTGGGATCTAATTCCTCTAGCTTCTAAACATGACCCCAATGATACTATTGCATCTAATACCCATATATATACCTTTAAATATATATGTTGCATTATAATTGATGAACATAAAGAATAAATTTCTTTTGAATTGAACACATTGGTATATTTTGGGGATTCAACTCCATCTCCTAGTCACACAACTAAAAATGAAGGAAAATATGGGGAAAAAAATGACAATAATAGGTCTATTGGTTAAAACTAAAAGGTGTCATTAGACCATGAAAAATAATATGATAAGAAGCTCCCAAGGATACAATATGAACAAGAGGATGCCATTAATATAAGTGTTCTAGTTCTCAACATGTCATCAAATATTTTTCTCTATATACTTTATATCTCTCTATTAGCCTTTATGTGGGAAGTTTTTGGTCTCAATCCTCCTAGTTCTTCCTTATATGCAACTATTTATGCAAAAATCCTACTAGCTCACTTCTCCAACATCCAAAATCAAACCTCTATCCATCATGCCTTTAAGTACATCATCATTAGTGGCATCCTATACAAAAAATCCTTTGACCCAACTATCCTCATATGCCTTGGTTTGTGAGAGGCAGACACTATATGCAATGATATATCCAAAGGCTATTCTAGTGGTTTGAGTTTAGCCACAAACTTGGAATGAATCCTACATAGTTATGGTCACTCATAGGCCTAGAGATTATAAGCTATTAGTAATGACAACATATTCATTTTTAGCATTCATTAGAAGCACTCATGATTCCATCTAGGAGTCCTAAAAAATATTTTGAAAATGGCAAAAATTCCTTTAAAAAAATCAAAACATGGAAAAAAGTCTTGAGAAGATACCAAAAAATAGCAAAAAGTCATGCAAAAAAAAAAAGAAACAAAAAATGAAAAAAGTCATGAAATTATGGATGCCTTGATGAAAACCCAACAAACAGGAATTTTGGCACAAAAAATTGAGTAAAGAGAAAAATTCTATCCAAAAGTGAAAACATGGAAAACAAGCACTTTGAAGATGTACCATGGTGAAAATGTGGCAAACAAGTGCCATGTTTAATCAATTGTTTCTCCTCCATCTATTAGGATTTCCTCTAGTTTTTCCCCCTTGGCATTCCTTGATGACATCCTTCATCCTACAAGACATCCATAGTCCTTGATCATGGCCTACAAACTAGTTAATATGTTTTGTTATTTTATCCAAGCATCACCAATCTATACATACTCTATCTTTGGCCTTTGTACATAGTTTGCATCTTGTTTAGGGGCATATTACCTACATAGTGCACAAGTTTAATATTCAACCGAGGGCATGTACCTAACCATATGTTACCAATGGGATTTATCACATATTGGATTAGATATAACATTGGTGAATCCTTTATGATCCTAAAAAAACCCTAAAAATTTAGATATAATCTTGAGAAAACACCTAAAAATTATAAAACGTCCTAAGAAAATCCATAAAAATCATATAATGTTTTAAAAAATGGATAAAAATAATAAAAATGTCCTAAATAAATTCATAAAGATCACATAAGGTCCTAAAAAAGGTGATAAAAATCATAAAACATCTTAGAAAAAATTAATAAAAATCATTAAAATGTCTTGGAAAAATCCCTAAAAATCATAAAATTTCCTAAATAAATGAGAAACACAAAAACATCAAATATCCTCAAAACCTTAAAAATCACAAAACCCACAAAAAACTTGTAATAAACCTTTTAAATAATCACTATGGATAATCACCCCTTTTTCCTTGAACACTTGCACACTTTCAGAACAAAACTCAAGGCACTATGCATCAATGATAATCACATCTTGACCTACCATCTAAGCAATGTAAACCAAAAATCAATCCAACTTGTCACTATAATCCTATCAACCAAACCAAAAATCAAACCTACAACATAATCAATCCTAACAAAAACTCTCCAAAAAACCAAAGACACTAAAAACAAGTAATAATGGATGAGAATAGAACTGTTGGCTCATATTTTCTAGCAAGTGATTTATTTTTTCCCTTTTTTCTTAAATCATGTTCCTATGCCACTCAATGATATTAAATTATCTATTAGAGTGGCCAGGATGGTTCATGATCATCTTTTTCTTTTGTATATATTGAATGTCCCTTTCAAAGTCTAGGGCATGTATAAATGCCTCAAGAAGGATCATGTCATTCTCTATTTGCATCGTGCTTGTTTATGCAAAAAGATTGCATTTATGCTCTAGCCCTTTATGCCATGACATGTTGTATTCCATTTCCCATTTCAAAATAAAGCTCCTTTGATGTAGAGTGTACTTTATGAAAGAAAAAAGTCCTCACCTCATATTAACTAGTCCTCATCTTATCTCCTCTATCTTCTAACATCCCTCTTGTCCACTACCACCATGGTCTAGTACCTAGATACACCAAAAAAATCCTATCTCATAATCTCATATGTCTTGCTCCTCATCTCCACAACCAAAAATTAGGTGTAGTGTAGCCCACCCTTTCATAGGGGTCATATACTACTAACTCTCCATGTATCATTTTGTAGGATGCACCATACATCCTCCAAGGTCATGGTGACCTCCCCTATTAGTAGATGGACAAAACTTGTCTCTAAATGCCATCTCTTTGTCAAAATTGTTAGCAAGCCCCTGTTACCCCTAATCTCTAACATCAAGGTAATATGGTAAATCCCAAGCCCGACTAATGTCTCCCACTCATTGGTAGTCATCCTATGACACCAGGATAGGATGTGGGGCCTATTCTCCTCATCCACAATAAGGGAAGGTCCTCCTATATAATCATACACTATCTATCAAACTTCAGTGTCTTTCTACCAAGTTTGACCTAGGTTTGACCAATTTTGACAATATTTTACCATGTTTAACTAGATTGACCTATGTTATGACCTTTTTCTAGGATTTTGAACATGCACACCAAATTTCAAGTCATTCTAAGTTCATTCACATTATTTTTTATTTTGTGCATAACTATGTCAATTATTTACCAAGTTTTACCTAGATTTCACCAATTTTGGAAACATTTGAAGATGTTTGATTGGTTTGACCTATTTTTTGACCTTGTACTAGGTTTTAGGCCATACACACAAAGTTTTGGACCATTACAAGTCCATTATGACTTTTTTGCCCCCCAAAGCATCCTAGGCCATAGTTGGGTTTCTCAACTGCACCCATGGCCCACTTGGTCATACGAAGTGCACCAAGGCACATTTGGTCATGCCAAGTGTGCCTTTGGCACACTTGGATGAATTTTATGTGTAGTTAGGGTAGGTGGACACCCAAAATTTCTCCTTGGGGCCCTGTTTGACCCCTATTTGCACTTTGGACCCCATAACTTTTGAATTTGGGCTCTAATTTTTAATTCGTTAGTTGCTATGGATCTGTCTCAACATTGTCAAAAAATTGATCTATCATATTCATTTTTTATCAATTTATCGAGGGGGCAGCCATATATACTACCCCTACTGGGGCATATATTTATGGCATTTTCATTAGTTATTCTTTGACACAACACTCCAAATCACATTATGTAGAAGAGAGGAAAAATGTAGATGCTCAAAAATGTTACACATCTACTATTTAATCACATTTTCATACTAACACATCCCATTTTATCATTTCACTATTTTTTAATCTTTTAGCCAACTCAATTATAGTTTGAGTATATTTCAGCAATATCCTTCATCATTAATACACCCCCTTTCAAATGGACTATAGATCACTTTTGAATCAACTCTAAATGATTTCAACATAATTAGAATCACATTAAATAAACCATGAAAATGTTTACCATCATTAGGATCCTTTCTAATCAACCTAAAATCATCCCAAATCAACCCAAAATTGTCCCAAATCATCCTAATCAATTTGAAAATTTTCAAACATCCCTAATCAATCATCATTTATCCAACCCTAGGCATTGTTGTGTCCCTTGGTGTCTTATCAATCTAAACCTATCAAATTTGACCTTAGCACCACCATATCCCTCGGTGCTAGGTTGATTTGTCATTTTAATCATTTGATCATCGACATTTTCAAGTCCCTCAATGTCAAATCATGGCATTATCTAGTCAATTTAATAATATTTGTCCATCAATGTTATTATGTTCATTCTTATCAATCAATTTCAATCTCATGGCCTTTATAATTTTTCTTAAATGTCACATACCCTCAATCCATGCCATATGATAATCCTAATCACTCAACAATGATTTTTTTAGTGGCAAATCTTTGCTAACTGACAATTTTGTCTCTTTGGAAAATCACAATTTAGCCAAGAAAACCTACATATGAGGTCAAATATTTCATTGAAATATTAAGTAATTTGGGTCCAAATCCTAGGAAAATTTCTCATTGGTTTACACATAATTGCTCCCAAATCTTAGTCCAATCGCCAATTTAATCTACATTTAGGACACAATTATTTTAAAAAATTTGCCAGTTTTTCCCTAATGTTTTCTTATTAGTCAATTTCATTTCTCTCTTAGAATAAAATAATATTTTCCTTTCAATTGAACATTTCCTACTATATTATTGATGTGTATCTCCAACTACTCTCATTTAGGAAACTATTTTATGTTTTGGGCTTTGGGACATGTGTCCTAATTTTGAGAAGAATTAGAATTTATTTTATAATGTACCAAAGGAGGCCCAAAATAGAGATAAAGCCATTAATCTATCTTACATCAATGGTCCAAATTAATTCCTTTTACCATTAAAATAATAACATGAAAAGTTATGACTACCAAGTTGATAATAAAAAAGGACACATTATTAAATAAATCTTAATGGATTGGCAGACTACAAGTACATTGTATAGTGTACACTTGGCATGTGGGCCATGGACCACTTATGACTCTTTAAATTTACAAAAAAATTAAGTTATCTCTATGTGGCAACCAACATATTAACCAACCATATTAATATTTTACATTATATGAAATAATTAATCGACCTCTTACATTACAAAAATATTAATGACCAACAAAAAATATCATCTACATTTATTTGCATACCCAAAAAGAAAAATTTAATTCGCCACAATTATTATTAAATTTTGATATAGAAAGGAAAATTTCACCAATAGAAAATAAATTTATCCATTGCCTTGAACCAAAAAATCACCTTTGATTAGAAATTTTTCCTACACATTTAATGTTGAATTCACTAGCATTTTAAATATTTTTCTCGGGAGAGGTTTCTTAAATTTATCCTTGATCATGGCTTTTATCTACCCACCATCATTCTATTTGATCATCACATTTCATCAAAAGGTTAATCTCACATTTATTTTATCATATTCGCCAATCATTTATTAATTTATCCTATAGGACTAGATAACCCATAATCTATTCCTATGTTATTTAAATCATTTTTTCATCTCGTCTTACTAATTATTTTTATAAATCAACATTCTTAATTAATTAATATTTATTAATTAATTGAATCCTTTTTAAACTAGGGGAATTCTCAAATTCCTAAGTCCTATTTTTCCATTTCTAATTTCTAATTTACTAATTTTCATTTATGCAGAACTATGAATTTTTAATTTAAATATTCCACCTAGTCTTGACACATGGACATAATGCATTATAGATCCTCTCTCTACACTTGACTAATATGTGTCATATTTGACATATATTATTCCCTACACATGACTATAATAAGCCATATTTGTCATAGATTCTTGTCTACAAGTGGCTTTGATGTGGCATATCCATGTCATATAAGCTCTTCCACTTTTAGCTATGTTGAATTGCATGTGTCATAGAATCCTATATGTGGCATAGCATGCCATATCTATCATAGATATCTTAAGGAATATCATGTGAAGTTGCACAGTCAAGTTCACAAATTTTCATCTCCTCATTCATGTCTCACCTCTTGCATTTTGGCTATAAATTGAGTCATCTTGCACTCATTTTTAATCCTTAACATCCATATATTCATGAATTAGGCACAAACCACACTTGTATTATTTTCAATAGTATTCATCCCTTCATCATATCATCTTGTCATTTTCTTTCAATTGTGTGTGCACTATAGGCAATTGGAGCTACATCAACAATGGAGAAGAAAGAAGGACATGCATTTTCTATTTCTAACATGCTTTCTATGACATTTTAAACCTCATGTACTATTAGTGTTGGTACCTTTTCTTTTTCCAAAATAATCACCTTTATTTTGAAAGCAATTATGTCTATATCCAAAAAGAAATTTGTATCACTATCTATGTTTTCCTCTTATATGAGTAACCCTTGGTTCTCTATTTATCTTCATAGCTCTTTCACCAATATAGAATGTAGTGAAAGACAAATCACATTGTAAACTACCACCCATAACAACTCTCCATTTCCTATACAACAACATACCATACTAAGGTGGGATATCCACTACTAATACACTCATAATCAAGTCATTATCAGGGTATGCAGCTAATTTGCAAGGAAGTGCACTAATAGTTCCTATGGAAGGTACCTCTCTAAAGTCTAATGCACTACACCTCCGTTGCTTGATATCCACCTTTAGACCAAGTGACTCCATTATTTTGAAGGGCATAATAGTGTTTGAAGCACCAAAATCTATCATATAGTTTTACATTTTATGATCAAACTCAAGAAGAAATGGTCAAAGTTCTTAGTATAAGATTTTGTAGAATTATCGAGGTGCATAGGAGGAATATAAGAAACTACTCTTTCATCCTCCTTTACTTTGGGTAGGTCTTGCACCTTTTCTTCTAAAGGCTTCTTATTTTAAGTAATATGATCCTTCTCAATACCACCTAACCATGCTAGGGCTTTATTTTTATGTTCCTTTATTATAAACATTTTAGACAAAGGAATTTTTATAGTAATCTATAATAAAATAGACAATATATATATAGGGGTATAGGGTGAGAACTTAGCAAGCACACCTCTATTATTTTGCAATTGAGTAATGGTATTTTCAGCTTGTTTGCCAACCTTATCTTAGCTACTTTTACTTTGGCAGATTCTTTCTTCTTGTCTATATTTTGAGTATGCACATTTTTTTAGGTTCCCACCTTTTTGCTATAATATCCTTTATCCCTACCACCAATGGATATTTTCCTTTATCTACATCATACATATTATGAGTTGCATCATTAATAAAAATATTAGGTGGTTTACCAATATCATTGTTCACTTCCCTATTCCTCAACCTATAAGTGCTTTGGACCTAAGCAACCATTTCTATACTTATTTTATCAATTTCTTCTTTTCATGGTTACCATTTCTACAGTTATTTTATCAATTTCTTCTTTTCATGGCTTTCTCAAACTAATATGACCCACATTTGATGTCATATTACATGTTCTATTATCCATCTCCTCTTCATTGTTAGAGAAAAATTTCTAATGAAATTTCTCAAAACCACTTCTTTGGTGGTTAACTTCTAATTCTAACTCTTCTATATCTAATTCATTATCATAGTCATGGTAAGAGCTCACTAGATTGCAAGTCACACCATCATGAATTTCTTCATCAACAACTTTTTTTTTTCTAGATTGTTGGGATGCAATAATTGACTAAGCAACTGCACAATACACAAGGGAATGAGGAGATTGAAAAACTATGCACCAAGGAACTTCTTCTACAATATTTGTAGTGTTTCTCTACAATAGACCTAGTGTAGTCTTCTAATTTGTATTGTGGGGCCTCACTTCAACCCATCAAAGCATAGTGATATATCCATATTTTGATACCTTATGATTTGATGTTTTGATACACCTTTGATTGGTTAGATAGTGACTCATATTATTTTTTGACATTTGATGACTACATTATGATGATATTTACTCATTTTGTGGACTAGGATCTATCTTATATGTTTAGATGATCTAGTATATATGTTTTCAATGGTTCATTGTTATGATAGAAACCAAATCATAGTGATACTCAAAATGTTAAATTGGTTATGTTTAAAGTATGAATTAATGGTGATGTGTAGATTTATTGATCTCTAAGCCTATGTTTTCAATTAGTGACCAAATACTTAATCATTTACTAAACAAGATTACAAGGTCATCATTGTGATTGAGTTATTTGGTAAAGGTCAAGCATACAATGCTTATACTGAGCAAGATAGTGATTTTTGAGTATTTAGTAGTGACTGAGAAATATAGTTGGAGCCAAGAAATATAGTTGAAACCACACATGTTTAAAAGTTATTAAGTTCTGAGAAAATAGGAATATAGAAGCCGAGTGACAACATGAAGAAGCACACATGACCAAGCATCAAAGAATTCAAGTGCCAAGTAGTTCAATTTTGACATATAAGTTTGTAATGGCACAAATACATGTGTAAACCATTTTTTGATGTTTATATAAAATTTAATATTTGTAGAGCCAGCTACAATGATGGTCACACATCATTTTAGAAGGTAATGATCCCAAGGCATGCAATTCAACAATCAAAAAATGAGATAGATGAAGTGTAAACCATGATGATGAAGTGTAAACCATTGATTAAGAACTAGAACCTTCAAAAAAATCTATTTAAGGAGGATTTTGACCCTAGAATTATCTCTCTCTCTCTCTCTCTCTCTCTCTCTCTCTCTCTCTCTCTCTCTCTCTCTCTCTCTCTGTGTGTGTGTGTGTGTGTGTGTGTGTGTGTGTGTGTGTGTGTGTGTGTGCGCGCGTGCGTGCGTGTGTGCATGTGTGTGTGTGTGTGTGTGTGTGTGTGTGTGTGTGTGTGTGTGTGTGTGTGTGTGTGTGTGTGTGTGTGTGTGTGTGTGTGTGTGTGTGTGAAGATGTGTATGAGTGTGTGCTAATGTGAAGGAGTTGAGACTAAGTTTGAAAGCATATTGGAGAGAGCTATTAGAGAGAAATTAGAGTAGTAAAGGACTAAAAAAAGTTGTCATATTAGGAAATTAGATCAGTCTACAGAGCTAATCGAGGGTCAAGTACTGAATCAGTTATTGTTAATTGAGATAGGGTAAATCTCTTAATAGAGTGGTCTTAACAGACCTATGTAAACTTCCTAACAAAGTCCTTACTTCATTGTGAGTGTAAAATCCTTTAACAAGGTCAGACCTAAAAGTCTCAAAATATATTAACAAGGAAGACCCCTCATAGGGTAGATCATATCTTGTGATCAAATATTGTAACCCTAACAATTTAACTTTATTGTTGCAATGATGAATATTTGTGGGTTTCATCTCCACCCCAGTTCTACCTTCATTTTGAAGTGTTTCTGAGTAACCCAATTATTGTATTGCATTGAAATCTTTTATGGATGTGATGTATTTCATTTATGTTTTAGAATTATAGTTTTAATGGTGAATCTATTATATTAGATGAATTAGGTGTGGATTTATAAAATTAGTTTTGAAGTCAAAAGTTCAAGATCCTAATTTGCACTCCCCTCTCTCAGTATCTTATTTCTTATATACTTATTCTAACAATTGGTATCAAAGTGTAGTTCCTTATCAGGGAGCCTAACAGCTTGAGGATCAAATCATGGAGATGGAAGTGTATAACATAGGAAAAATCATTGAGAATTAGATGATTGAAATCCAAATTATATTGCAACAATTAGAAGCAATAAAAGAGTAGTTAAGGAAAACCCTAAAAAGAAGAAAATAGATAGATATTCAACTAAATGATACTCAATACAAAGAAGTTGACATAGAAGGATTGCTTGATAGTGGAAAGACTGGTAACAATGATGAAGCATTAACATAATTACTAGAGAAGAATAGTGCCCTAGAAAAAGAAGCAAAAGATCTCAAGGCAGAACAATAAATTCAATTAGTTACACTATGTAAAGCAATCAAAAAGAAGAAGAAAGAAGTGGAAGACAAGCACATGGTTGAAGAAGACAAATGACAGATGGCTAGTAAACTTGAAGAGAGATCATTTGAAGTATAGAAGCTTACCAATAATCAGCTAGATATGATAAATTAACTAGTAATTGCAAATTAGGAAGCAAATAGAAAGGATTTTCATATCACAAATCTAAGGCTACAGAACAAGAAATTGAAAAGTGAGTTAAGGCATGAAAAGGAACTCATGGAGAGAGTGAATAAACCAAATGAAAAAATCAAAAACTTTAGAGAAATGTTGAGGTCACCTAGAAAAAAAGATACCTCTGGACTTGGATAAAAAAAGCACTCTTCATCTACTAAAGAAGGAGAGTTATCCAAAAGTGGAGAACAAAGGAATGCAAACTCCAAAGACAAACTTACATGTCACCACTATGGAAAAATTGGTCACACAACCAACATTTTCATAAGCAAAAATTGTATGCAAGCTCCTAAACCTAGACCAAGTGGTAATTATTCTAATTGTAAGAAAGTAGATCATCAAGAACATGAATGCAGATCAAAGAACAATGACTCAACTAGAAAGGGATCGAAATTCCAAGGTCATTTTTATAATTTTCAAAAGTACAGACATAGAGATCATGAGTGTAAATTCAAAAAAACCTCAAAATAGTTACCTAAAAAATAAATTCATACATCAAGAAAAGGAAATTCCGATAATTGGGATCAAAATACATGTTACAATGTCACTATTGTGGAGAGTATAGACACATTCTAGAGAATTGCATCAAAACACATTTTAGAGTAAATTACAAGAAATGGCTAAATGGAGAAATAGTATGTTTTAGTTGTCTCAAACTTGGACACATTAGTAAAAACTACAAAACCAAAACACCAACACCAACACCTAGTAATGGAAGTGACAAACCTGAAGGAAAGAAAAAATGGATAATGATAGTAAGAGCTGGAAGAACTAGAGCAAATGAAAGTTTGATCACCCAATCTGATGGATCAGGTGATCACACAACATCTCACTAAAGAAAGAAGGTATGTAGGAATTGTATACTCAATGTTATATTTTACATCAGTTCCTAGCATAGGAGTGATAAAAGTTCATATCTAAATAAGTGAAGATGCATTAAGAACTATTAGAAAAATAAAATAATAAAGTATTGACCATTAGTAGTACATACTACATTGACCAAGATTTGCAATATAGACTGAGTAATTAAGGAAAGTAACATACTAATCAAATGAATTGGTTATAATCATCTGAGTAACCTTGACTGAGCTAAAGTGGAGACCGAGCTAGCTATCATACACCAACCAACTACAAAGACATTAATTATAGACCTAAATGAAAGTTTGAAGTTATTTATCAAATTTGGACATTCATTTTCATTCACCAAGCAATCAAAGAGCTTAAAATAATATTTCAAGGCGATCTAAGTGATTTTAGTGACAAGAGCAAAAGAATCACAATAATTTATTAGCAAATTTGTGAAACAAAGTAATTCTTACTCTCACTACCAAGTTAAATATTTAGTGAAGATATTTGTAAAAGATTTTTGTTTCAAAACCTAGTTAAGAATGACATCTAGAAGTGAAATGATGATGGAAAATAGTACACAAATCATAAGAAATGATCAAAGTCCTCTACCAAACTTTACAAATAAAATGAAGCTCAAAAATACTTTTTGATGATATTAGAGCTCTATCATTAATTTCACCCAGAGTCTTGATGATTCAAGATTTAAGATCATGTTATTTATGCAAAGTTGGAGAAATCAAAGATTCTGAGATAAGAGCATCTTATGATAAGCTATGCCAATTGTCAAATCTCAATGGTATAAGAAACACTACCAACCAACCTCATGGAACCTAAATGGACCACTCCTACTATGTTGAGGAGATAATCTTAAGTCCCATATGGATATCAGTCCCAAAAGTCATAACCATAATCTAGGTCAAGTAAAACTTGATAGAAATCTATCTCAAAGGTACCAAGACACAAATAACATCTAAACCCAGAGGTAACAAATAAATATAGAAAATCTACTATGTAAGTGGGAAAGTGTCATTGCATGAGCCAACTCTAAGGTTATCCTAGTAGCCTCTCTAGACTCTGACCCCCTAGTGTCTCTATGGGGCATCAATATCCTTTCATATAGACAAGACATACTAATGAGGCAAGGTTGCAACCAATCATCCTCTCTACTCCTATCCTTGCCTATAGTAGCACTTGAGGCATGGTTGAGAAAAAACATTGACTCTAATTAATTCATTTAAAACCCATTTAATGAAATATTATCACTTATTAAAACAACTTACAATGGGTTACCCAAGTAGCTTCTTTAGCACTCTGGCCTCCATTACAATCCACTTCCCAACACAAAAATAGATAACCTACCGTAAGCTCATGAAAAGTACAACTCATAAAATCACAATATTCAATTTTATCCTATGCAAGAAACTAGAAAGCACCAAAAGATAACTGATCAAAACTCAAGGGTTATAGCTAGAGAATCATAAAAATCACCTTAGTCCTATACAAGAAACTAGAAAGCATTAAAGATAATTGATTGAAACTCAAAGGTTATAGTAAGAAAATCACACCATTCACATTGGTTTTATACAAGGAACTAGAAAGCACTAATATATAGCTAATCAAAACTCATCATAGAAATACATGAATACATCACAATGGTCAACTATAAAAGATCATGACCAAAATATACATAACATCATCATAGACCAAAACTCCCCAAGACTCTAGTAAATATACTAAAAGTAGTTTCATAAATAATTTGGTTTTGACAACACAAAAGTTAAATTTACACTCGAGGTTCCAATTTTCATATTCAAGAGTAATCATAGTCGATAAATTTTTCAAGATAAGATCAAGTGCAAAGGCAATATCTATCTCCTAGTTAAACACCCATACTTCCTTATAACTAGGTATTTAGTTGAGTATAATAATAGGATTCAAAAAATAATTACTTCATTAATTTAGTACCAAAACCATTCATATTAAAAGATATTATAATTTTCAATTATAATAAGACTAAAATGAAAATTCATATTTAAAATGTATATATTAATGTCCAAAAGTAAAATAAATGACCAAAATTAATTTAATTAATTCTATAAATTAAAATCTTAGTTAAATAATTAAATAATAATAAAGTTAAATTAACTAACCATGAACTTTATTCATAACCTATCTTCAACTCTCTCTTTAAAAAAATATATTTAAAAATAATTTTAAAAAACAATAAGCAAGAGCCTACAACACAATGGTAAATTGTGAGCCTCTTATTGAAGAGGTCTTGGGTTCGAAACTACTCACACTTAATAAATAATAATAATAAATTTTGGCTTTGGCCTCTTACCAATAAAAAAACCAAAATAATATTATTTATTTTAAAAATAAATTAAAAAACTTTTTCCTTTAAAGGTTGGCATCTGACAGCTTGGCAAGGCAATCGTAGCATTACCAAGGCAATAGTTGTTGTCCTTGATAGCCTCGACTTGTGTGCCACTAGAAGAAGAAAAGAGGGGGGTGGGGAGGTGTTGGCCCCCGCCCACCCAATTTAATATTTTATTAAAAAAATTGTTTCCTTTTCAAATTCTAATTTAATTTAAAATACCATTGTTAAATGTAAAGATAAGTAATTTTATTACTGTGGTAATTTTAATATTATATATTTTATTTAAAAATTTTCTCCACCTTAGATCTGATAGGGAAATTATGTGCAACTAGTCAAATTTATAAACAACTAACTTTTCCTCTTTTTTTAGCCCTACCCATAAATTAGTTTTCATCAATTCAAATCCATTCAACGAGGGTTTCCAAATTAAATTTTTTCATAGATGTTTTTGAAGAACAATAAATTTTAACACAAGGGTTTAGACCAAATAATTTTTAAAAAAAGATCCATAAAAACACAAAGAAGACAAAGGAATTTAAAAAGAAGACTACTATACAAATCTCAACAAGATCCTACCTCGATCTGATGCTAACCAGACAAATACTCGGAGCTCACAAAAAAATTTCGTATTCTTGAAAATCTTCTTTTACTAAATTTGCTCCTCCAAACCTGTGTGTGTAGAAATGAGCTCCAATTTCTTAATAAAGAGCTTTCTCCTTTAGGGTTTCAGTTTTGCAAACACGCAAACCCCTTTTCTTTATTATTTTAGTTTATTTTAATTTCATGCAACTTTTTGCTTGTTTAATTAAAATAAATTTTATTTAATTTATTTTCTCTTTCTTTTATTAAATCACAAGATGTTTTTATAATATATTTATTAATTTAAAGAATAATAATATTTAAGGTTCATTAAAAAAATGAAACTCCTAAACTAATAATTATTAAATTAAGTAAACATTATCACACCAGATTTAGAATGTTAATTAAATATTTTAAAATTTTAATTCTTTTATTTAATTAATTAAATACAATTAAAATTTAATTTTTCTTTATAAAATTTTCATTAAATTAAATCATTTAATAATATTTTTATTTGATTTAATTATATTTGAAAATCACAATAGATCTACAAATCTAAATAAGAAAACTCATTAAAAAGAAAGAGTACTAAATCAAACTTAGGGGTCATGATCTCGAATTTATGCCACTTGATGAATTTAGAAGGGTAAATAACTCACATACTTGTCCTAATTTCTAGGATAGTTGGCTTAGGGTTAGGATTTGGACTCAAGAACTATCTCCCCTCTTCACCATTAAGATATTATGATAGGGCATGCTTATCCTGGCAATTCAAGAAATTCGATGCTTGGTACTTGTAATCTACATAAAAGTTGAGTGTGTATATATATATATATATATATATATATATATATATATATATATATATATATATATATCTAGTCTAAATAGGCAATGGTGGGGAGTGGTGCATTGTAATGCCCCGCCCAGAGATCCTTGGAACAAGGATTCAATACAAGCCAAATTTTTTTTTTTACAAGTATGAATGCACATAACAAAATCATACAGGGATCACAAAGATCGCAATAGAAGACTTCACCACAATCCTGGCAACCAATAGATCTCTGACGCCACTACCAAACTGACACAGGCGAACAAAAGCCAACAACCACCACAAACCAGATGAGGGCTCAAGGAATGACCACTCATCAACAAAACACCAAGTTGGGATAGAATGCAGAAACTTGAAAGCTGGCTAAGCCTAAAATCCTGAAGCCCAGAAAATTGGCTTCAAGAGGTCTGAAACCTATCTCAAAAGATTTGTCACATATATTAAGATATATTTTAAACCCCAAGAGACTGACTACAAAAACACACCCAACGAAAAATAAAAAGAAACACCAAGGGATTGAAGAACACCTAAGAGGGTACCCCAAACCATCCCTAAAAAGTTTAGATCAGGCCGAAAAGTGCCCGCTACCCACCCATGTAGGTTTCATAAAAATCGTGCGACACTTTATCAGCACTGTGCAATACTTTACTAGTGTCATGCGACATTTCCCCAGAAGGAGGGCAACACAATCAAGGGTTGGGTGATACTTCTCCAAAGGGCATGCAATACTGGAAGTGTATCGTACAACATTTCTTCTAAGGGAGTGCGATATTGTGAAGTATCGCACGACAAAACTCCAAGAGGCATGCGACACAAACAGGGTGTGCACGACAGAGTTCAAATGGGTATGTGACACTTTATTGTATCGCACCATGCTAACACATGGTCACCCAGGAAAGACAAGAAGACTACAAAGGAAGAACGTTAAGCCAAATAGAGTTAGAACCTCCACACCGAGGAGTACCAGAACCACAATTCGAGGAGCGAACACTCAAGTGCAAAAACAACAAGATGCTGAGAAGGAGATACATCTGTCCATCTAAAACTACAATAGAAAAGAATGGAAAGAACATCACAATGAACATAAGCAACATCGTAATGAATTGAACAAACAAACTAAGTACGCGGTTCCTCCCAACTGTCAATAGCATCATAAGACCATCATGGATCCTAGCCATCCCCCATGCATAACATCCCAAGTCACCGATCAGATCATCGGTACTGTCGTAATAGGGATGTCACTACTAAACATGCAAATAACCAAAAGCATAAGGAAATCTAACATGCTAGTAGAAAAGCATAAGATAATCCTACAGTAGATAACATCACCTATCACATGCTAAACATCAATAAGCAATAGATATGCTACTACAACAATTCACATCATCTAATCATATGCTAAACATCATAATATGGGAATGCGCCAAATAAACTAACATCATCTAAACATGATATCCAAGCATTCCAATGAAAGCATAAATCACAAGAAAGCATACTCCAGAACTCGAAGTACCAAGTGAAAACATCTAGCAACAGTCACACTAGAAAAAAAGATCGTCTCTGTAAACTGGTCCCTAGCAGTGGTGAAGGTAGCTACACCTCCCAACCACATGGAGCCCATAGGTCCACACCCACCATGCTGATGAAGATAATGATCCAACCACAAATACACATAAAGCACAACATCCAAGGCTAACACTCACGTCGGACAGTATGATGGCTGCAACCAAGAACCTAAGATAATGCAAGGAGTACAGGTTTTGGTCAGAGACTCAATAGGCTAGTAAGTAGGGGCTGACATCATTGAGAGTCACATGGCATCAAAAGGCCCAAGCTCAAATCTGTGTAGCTCAACTCTCTCAACGGAAGGCCAATACACCGTGTAGCTCAACTCCCTCAATGGAAGGCCAAAACACAAAAGTACCATTTTATTATCTTAAGTTTTATTACCATTCACACATTTTATTTAGTTATCACTTATATAAAGCTCCCTCTACCAACCTCCATTGCCATGAACACCAAGCGAGATAGAAGCCCCCTCCATATGCTACCCTACCCTACCCATGCTCATCCTACAACAAGTGCCCATGGGAATGCATACTCCCATCCCAACCCCAATGATCATAACTTCTAGAAGTACCATGGAAGATCAAGCCTCGCAAGTCACCCGACAAATGTACATGCACATACTCATGTGTGGCGCACCACCATCATGAAGATCACAACATAAGGACAAGAATGAGAACACAATGCAAAGAAAACACCCAATTGAAAGCAACATGGGAAGGATGGATTTTACACGAATCCCAAAGCCAATGAAACCATACATCATGAAATCACTCAACCAACCTCAATATGGGAGTATGGATTCTACACGAATCTCAATGATGTAACAAGACCAAAATTCATGAACTCACTCCACCAGCCTCAATCTGAGAGTATGGATTCTACATGAGTCCTAGTGTCCACAAAACAAAAGCAAGGTCCAAAAGAAACCATAACAATAGGTATAAAATCACTCAATCGAACACAATGTCAGGAGTATAGATGCAACACACATCCCAATGCAACATACGAGTGCAATAGTGGTCTGACTGATATCCAAATGGATCATCCAAGTCCACAACCCACATTGTGCCAAGTAAACTCAAGGAAATAGGGCAACACACAAAATGAGGTAAAAACCCCAAATTTTAGAAAAACTACAAAATTAAAACCCATTTGACCTTTGGGTACAAAAATCCCAAAAATCCAAAAATAAATGGAATCAGACACCATCTGCAAAAATGGCCAGCATAATAGTGCAAAACTCCAAACCCTCATCTAGAAAAATAGGGAAATGTTCATACCTGCCCAACCAGGTATAACTAACATATAGAAAAGGAGGGGAACACTAGTTCTCAACCTCCAAACAAATGGCTACCAAAAACAGAAGCAAAAATAGAGCAGAAACAATAAAACAGGAAAGCCCTACCTCACAGCCAAAAGGGAAAAACGAGAATATGAACCATAAAATAAATATCCCACAGAAGTAGCTGAAAATCGCAGTAATCAAAGGTTTCCCCAAGCTGGATCCAACAAGCCCAACCTCGCAACGATCCCACGCTCATAGCTCCCACAACAAACAAAACTATAAATCCTCATGAAAAGGATTTTGGGTTTTACTCTCTAACTTTCCAATTCAAAAGTTAGAAGTGAGGAATTAAATTTCTTTTTGGATATTTATTCACTTTTCAAGCAAATAATTGATTAGGGAAAATAACCAACCAACCTAGTTAAACTCTGAATCGACCCAAATGAAAATAGGCTATTCCTATAAATAGGAATTCATCTATGGAAAAGATACTAGAAATTAAAACAAAACAATTAAAAATTCCAAAAACCCAAAAATACAAAAATCTCCTTAACAACTTTCGTGACAATGTGAACCTCTAAATGCACAGACATGCTCATCGGTCAAATCACATAATGCAAATGAGTTTGGATTTAATAATCACCAAAAGGTTTAATTTAAATATTTAATAAAGGATACGTCGACCATATAAGGACGACATTGGTAAAATATGAATGGTTGAATCACTAACTCCATGTGCCACTGCCAGGGTTATAAATCTTGCACACTAAACAACACGATCAAGTGCAATTGCATATAATAACATAGCCGAAGCAATAAATGCATTAAATCACCTAATTTAACCATTTATTTAATTATATTAAAATAATCTATTTACATCACTCACATTCGCATAAAGCATAAAAACACATGAATGAAGTAAATAACCATTGCATTAAATCCATCACCTAAAATAATCAGAGGTATGTCCAAATTACCAAATAACAAGATATCATCATAAAACACACTGTCGTCTCAAAATGGCATCATCATGCAATATGATTAACTGAACAACATAGAAGTCTAATATCTATGATATTGAAATCAAAGTATAACATCTAACCCCCAAGTCATCTCAAATGTAAAACATCACATAAGTAACATATATCTCTTAGATCAAATATAACAAGGTAAATGTCCAAAATACATAACCAAAGAATCTAACAAGAACAATCCATTTAATAATGATTGATTACTCTACATTAAAAAGGCATTTAAAACACATAAATAACCATAGTCATAAACATGACTAACCACTGCTACAGGAACCTAGTCTAGTGTAGCATGGTAATAGTACATAGTGCAATCTGTGCACACATCTCAAGGTAATTATAGAACAACCTCATGATACCACATTGATCCTGGTACCCACTGGCACAAACCTCAGTGAACCATAAATCACATCATAATCTCATAGATCAGTCAAAAGCATAATCAAAGCAACTGATACAGAAACATAAATCCAAACACCTTGATGGTGTAGACCACTCAGGGTCACAATCATGATCCCATCACAACAAAAGATCAGCAAGGTTGCATCCCTTAGGATGACTAACAGAAGTCAAATGGGAGAGGCACTACATGCATCGTATAGATCCTGACTAGCAAGTGACTATGACTCCCTCCCTTAACCACATCATAAACATCAAACATGAAAGAAAAAATTACATGTACAACATACATATGCAAGTATGGGGTAAGTATCCATAGAAACTACATAAAAATCATCCATTTATCTATCATCATGAGATGACCAAAAATCACCATATGAACATAAAAAGCATCATTGTTAAAAGAATAATTGTGAACACATGAGATAACTGAGTATCAAGTAGCTCATCAAATATATAAACTGAGTATGAAATAACATCCAATCAAAATAGGTAACCAAGTAGCACTAATCATAAACCAGAACCATAAAGTTTGCCTAAAAGAATTTAGTGATACAAAATGAAAGGTAAATTGGGGATGGAACTACAGTAGTTGGGTACCCTACCTTGGATCAACCAAAGAGGATAAGAAGTGGGATGAAGAATGAAGTTGAAAATCTGACCAAGGCAAAATGGAATGGTTGTGGTATGTCAATTGATGGAACTAAGGACCCATTAATTGAATTTGTTGTTCATGTGATAGCACACTAATTTTATCAATCAATAGGTTGAACAACATACCCTGTGTAGTAGTGGATTTAGGCTACAAAATTGTGAAGGAGGATCAATCATATGATCTTGTCGAGTTGCAACTATACCAACTTATAGAGAACTTAGAGTCAATGAAGAAAGTGAAGAACACCTCTTGTAAGTTTAGATCCTTATTAGAGTGTATATTTTTCAATGTACAAAACTCTTTTCCTACTATTGGAATAGTTGTGTGGGATTGAATTATAACAACTATGGAGAAGATTAGTTACTTAATCATCAGATTGGGAGAAAACTTTGAAGCAATAATGGACAACTACTTTGAAGAATTTGTTGGCACTCAAAATTGTAGCCCAAATTTTGAGCACCATTGAAAAAATTGAGCCCTATAAACACTTTTTAATGCCTATGTACCCAACTATCCATTTGAGGCCCCTAAGGTGTTTAATGTTTCTAACACCCTCCATTTAGTGCATTTGTTCCATGATGATAACTTATCATTCTGAGTCATTTCGTGAAGTCTCATTTCAAGCACATTTCAAATTTGCATTTTCACCTGTGTCAAACAACAATAAGAGGTTGTGTTTGCCATTGAATATCTCGTACTTAGAAATGTTTCATGACATGCCACTTTGAGAGTAGCTAGTGTCCATACCTGGGAACCTATGTTTCATATTTCAAGTCATTTTGAGTTCATTTGACTAGGTTTTGAATCCCTCAAAGTTGGTAAATTATCAATGTCATGCTGATGCACTTTGCACATAATTCTGGGAAGCCCTATTTGATGAGCCATAACTTTGACCCAGTTGACCAAAATGCTAAAATTCCTTTTGCATTACATTATAGACATTAGAGACTTGTTATGTTTCAAGTTTCAGCTTATGATGAATCTGTTTGATCAGTTTTCAAACGTGATTCCAAATGCAATTTATAACTTTTTACTAGTGTCAGCATTTGCAGATTGATTGGAACCCATGTTCATGATGTTATAACTTTTCATCCATGATAGGTGAGATCAAATAGAGTGTACCACTGCAATGTACTCTGAAAATAATTTAAGTGTGCCAATTTGTAAGTCATGACGAATCCATTTACACACTTTTCTAAGTCAATTCCATTTGCAAAAATCGTTATCTTGTAAATGTTTCCAGTCAGTAATTCTGAGTAGTCTACTTTGACTGATTTCCATTTGTGCCTTGTAATTTTTCATAAGCCCAAATTGCATTTTCATACTCATCTCATGACAGAGAACTAGTGTCCCAATTTTTGTTTCCCCATGTGCTCATTTGCCCAGTTCTCAAGGCCAAATCCGAACCCAGTTTGTTGTTTTCTGACTTGTTTACTTGCACGTACTTCTAAGAAGGCAACTTTGACGGTGAATATCTTTTGACTGGGAATTTGTCATAAGATGAGATCTGACAAGGTAAAAGTGTGTAGAAGAGAGAATCAGTATCCCAAATTTTAAAGCCCAGTTATCTATTTGGATCAGTTTTTAAGGCCAATTAACGGACCTCCTAGCACAAAATTGACAGGTTGCAAATTAATGAAAAATGAGTTTTTTAAGGATTAGTTAGTGCTCGAATTGGTTTCTAATCAATCTGAGAAAGTCAGTGGATCAGTTTGGAAGTTAGGTGTTTGAAAACGAAAAAATAATTAGCCGAACCCACTTGGGCCCTAACTAATTTCACCAAGCTATTCTGGCATCTAGATTATTTCAAATGTGGGATAGTTTTAAGTGGTATTTGCAAGGCTGTTGAATTGTTTAATTGTTGCCTTATAGAGACATATGAGGATTGAAAATTTGCAGGTTCTTTACAATGTAAAAACAAATGGTGGCACCTTCAAGGCATGGCTCATAACTACCTTTTGCATGAGAGGTCTTATAAGTCAAAAGTAGATTGTAAGTTTGAAGGGGAATGGAAAGGGGTTTCGTCAAAATGATAAGTTGACCAAGAATATGTGTTCTTTGACCTGTACAAATCCATGTGAAACACCTCAGGCAACACAAATGAATGCAAATGAGTTGAAAATGCAGAACATAATACCACATCTCTCCACGCCATGGGAAGAAGGATGCATATGTTGAAAGAGAAATTTGAAGTCATGGCATAAAAAAAAATGAGAGGAATGCAGCATGAAAAGAAGTTGTGGTGTTAAGAAAGTAAACCCATGATTAGGCAAGGGACGTCCAGAGTATTAAAGCCTAAAAGTAATAAGTAGTATTTAATAATAAGAGCATTCAAAAATTATCAAGCTCTCAAACAACAAAAGATTCTCATGTCTGGGAAAACATAAAAGAATCTGGTAAATTCTGCTTGCAAAGAAGGGTGTCCATAATTCCCACAAACAAAAGCATTCCATTCCACCTTTAGACCAAAGAGGAATTACATCTTCAAGAAAAAAGGCTCGCACCAAATAAGAAGGCAGCCTCATGTTAAAAGGTGAAAACCAAATGAAAAGGGCAGCGTTCCACTCCAATTAAAAGATTCATCCACTCAAAAGTGGGGAAGATCTATGTTAAAAGAATTAACGCCCAGCCAAGGAAGGTGAATTATGAAGTTGCAGAACAAGGAGGATCCACGTGTTTAAGATGGCCGCAGCAGGATGAGAGGATGCCATCAAAAATCCACATTTGAAATGAGTTGCAGGTGAAAATCCATGTGGCTGGAGAAGGCAAGGGATAGTAGAAAAAGACAGAGTCCACATTTTAAAAGGAGAGGCCAAACATAAAGAAAGCCTACACCTCCAAGCATGTATAAAGGCATTGTTTAAAGAGAAAGATTATGCCATTAAAGTGGGACGCTCGTTAAATGCATAAAGAGCATATCCTATGCACAAAGAAATAGCAAGAGCAGCATTCAAAAGAAATCCACATACACAGCATAAAAAGAGCACTCACGCATGAGAAAAATAGAAAGTGATCTGTTAAAACAATCCACGCTGACTGGAGAAGTCACAGCAAATAGAAAAGGTAATCAAGACCCCATGCATGCAAGGAGGAGATGTCATGATGAAGGAGCAACCACATCAATTATAACAGCATTCTAGGTTTTCAAATAAAGTCGATTCAGAGGCAAGAACAAGGTGTAAAAAGGGAGACCCACGCATTTTCAGCTATCCAAAGTCTTAATGCTAAAAACAGAGGGAGCCTCATTGATGTCAGGAGTAGAAATTGTGCATGGGGCAAAAGAAATTTTCTAGCAAAGGGGAAAGGCCAGTAAAAACAATATATCCCACATGGGTTGTGGGAGAGAGATTTTAAAGGTTTAAATGCAATCCCAAAAACTATGCATTGTGTCTAATGGGACGTGGGCTTTTGCAAGCCACAACTCTGTGTGTGTATGTGGGGTCTGCTTGTCGACAACCAATTACAAATTAATGCTAGGTGAAGATGATGTCGGCATAGTTTTACATAAAAAAGCAAGATCGATGACATGGCACCCAAACCCAAGTGCAACAAGATGAGGCCACGTGGCGAGATTCGGTAGTGCCTGCTTCCCCACAAAAACAAAGTGCGCACTAGTTAAATAAAGTGGGAAAGCAGAAAAATGACACGTGGTGACGGGTCCTGATAAATGATGAGGTGGTGTAGGCGAGCAGTTCAGACGTGAAGCATAGGATCGTGATATGTGTCACGATTTGACAGCATCTGCATTCTCGCAAAACAAAGATGCAAGTTAGTTAAAAAATGCGTGAAAGCGAGATTTTACCACATGTCACTGGGCCCAGGGTAGATGGTGATGTGGAAAATGAAGCAGATGTGGATGAATGATGAACTTACATGTGTTACTCGATCAAACCCAGTTGACCTCAAATTCTAAAGGGTGAAGAGAAATGAAATGTGAAAATAATAAAAAATTATATTTTTTATTCAACTTCAAGCTCCATGATCTTTTAAAATTAGAAAGGTCATTTTTATATAGTTTCAACCTTAGGACATTTTAAATTTTTCAAATTTTTAAAATCAGAGTTACAGACCTGGTTTCTACCAGAGGAGTCATTTTCAAAATGAGATTCAAGGGGTTTCCTAAAGGCCAGATAGGCAATATTATATATCGCCAGAATCAGGAGAAGACAAACTTTTCGATTCTAGAGCCAATTTTTACACATAAAGAAGTTGGTTCATGCTATAGGGGGATTTGTCTCAGGTACCTAAATTGCAACTGTATTCAGGTAATCAAAGTCTAGAACTGATTTTTAACATAGTAATGACTTGAATATTAGTAAAAGGCAATAAAAATTCAGTTTGGGTCAAAATTTGTTCAGATTCATTCAGTAAAAATTGAGATTTCACTGGCATTTCATGAGGCAAATTAGATATTTTGGCAAACAAGTTTTCATCATTCAGAAAAGGATATTTGCAAATCAGTTACAAGAAATGATGAAAACAAAAACAAATCAGATGGAAGAGAGAAGTTAGAGAGAGTCTTTTCAGTTGCAAAAGAGGAAATTTCAAGTGGATAGAGGTCGATTGCAGATTCAATCTAGGAATTCACCTTTGTCTATATCTTTTTATCTTTCATCCATTGTAAGGGTTCTAGTTTTTTGTGACTGAGAAACTAGTAGGTTCCAGTTCTGGGGAGAAAATTTGCACATTACTGTGAGACCATATTCTGGTTCCAGTTTTGATGTGTTTCCTTGACTGTGATACCATTCTTCAGCATAATTCTTTCATGTGAATAGTAGTAGTGCAAATAATATAGGAAGTTTTGATATGTTAGGTGTTTTTCATGTTTTAATTTTATGCATATGAATGTATAGTTTCAAGGAAATGAATACATATGAGCAGCAATTTCACTAGTTTCGTTCGGGTTCTTGTATCTTGTCTCAACAATTTGTAAGTCTTATGTGATCTTGGAACAAAGATCTAAGATCCATTTGCATCCCCTTTAGGTTGTATGTTTGATGTATTTTTTTGTTGGACCAAAGGGCCAAGTAAATGCTTAATATGTTTAAACAAGGTTATTGGTTATTTGAGAAGGATATTTTGTGAGAATAAGACCTGAATGAGCACTGATGTCTGAATCACAAGGTGGTTAGATGGATCTGATGTCTGGGCATACAAGATATGTCCTAATGTCATAGATGTATGTTTTGAATTCATGGAATTGCCCAATGGATTAAGCACTGATCCGTTATAGGATCACTTGTTATATTGCTGCATGTTTGAGGATTTGTTGAAGATCAACATCAATAATCAATTGTATTTCCCTTTTATGTTGAAGAACTTAAATATGATGCCCTCACTCAACTTTTGAGATTCATAGATATGCATTTAGCTACTGTAGATTGATTTTATTTCATGAGTTATTAGGAGAAATAAGGGTTTTATCTGCTTTACATTAGATTCAGTGTATGCTTTGATAATTGGTACCATATAAAGAATCTATAGGTATACCTGCCTAGGTTTTGCAAAGCCTGAAGTATAGAAGGATTATAGCCTTATAGTTGGCCCAAGTTCTTGGTGAAGTGTGTCCATTATTGGAGATAATTTCCCATAGATGCATTCTTGCCTTGCATACTTAGTTGTTTAAAAACTGTTAAATCAGGAGCCAACAGAATTCAAGGTAAAGATGATGAATAGAATGAGAATTCCTAAATCAGTTGTGGAAAAATACTATGATGAAGTATGTTTCATTATAGATATAGATTTTGTAAATGCACAAATATTTTTGCCAAGGGAAATATGGATAAAGCCAATGCCCTATGAAGTAAATGTAGATGAGGAAACTGCAGTAGTTACTACACTTTTGGCAAAATATATAGATGTGAGTGCTAACCAATTTGGCACATATGAAACTATAATTGTCAAACTAACTACTGAATCTGGAACACCCAAAAAATATAAGAAAGAGAAAGAGAAAGATTGCCAAGGGTGGTAATAAGGAACAAGGAGAAGGGTCCAGACAACCTACAAAAGTTGAGGAAGACAAAGGAAAATAACTTTTTTTTGTGAAGCCAAAGGCCACCAAATAGAAAAGGTTTTTGTGATTGATCTTGAGGTAAAGGTCAACCTAAAAAAGGATATGCAAGAAATGGTGACACCTCAAAGGCCAAAGGAAAAGGTCATCATCAACAGGAAGAGGATTTCATAGTAGCCTACTGAACAATTAACAAGAAGTACATCTATGAAGAGAAAACTGGTTGAACAACAAAAGCAACAACCACAAGTAAAGCCAAAGAGAAAACTTATCATAGCACAAGATGAGGAGGAAGATGATGAAAAGATTGAGTCTAATGATCCTAGAAAACTTCAAATAGTGAAGGGACTCCCTCCAATGACTATGGATCATGTATGTGAAAAATTGATATGGAATCTAAAAGTATTATGGGATTCAAAGACATTTAGTTTGATTATTTGAATAATGATTATCAAGTTAAGCTTGAAGGTGCTATAATTGACATGATTATCAAGTTTAGATGCTCACCCCTAGAATTTGGAACTAGATTTCTAGTGAGATTGTACAAAAGAGTGGATGCAAAGTGGAAGTTGATATTGTCCTCCAAGAAGAAAATAAGAGAAACAACATTGGCACATGCTATGCCATATTTGGGGAAGACTCGTATGTCTATAGTCCTTAAATATTTTTTAAATAAGTTTATGCCAAGAGACAAGGCATATAAGGTTTTGAAAAATAAAGCTCATGAAGTTGAGCAAGATAGTACTCGAATATAGAAAGAAGCATTTGGATTGCTTACTCCATCTATGAAAGAGAGGGAAGGTCAAGATACAATAGAATTTGAAGATGAATATAAAAAAGAAGTAGCTAAGCTAACCAAGGAGATTCAACAACTAGTCAGTCAACATGAATAGAAAGAGACTATCATAATAGAAGATGACACTAACACACCTACACCTAATTTGTATATACTAATAGAAGAGGAAATTCAATGCTTAATAAAAGATTCTAAAAAACACTATAGTAATCCAATTTTGTTATAGATAGTAGAATATATAAAGGTTGAAAATAAGATGATTGATGATGTTAACATACACCATTAACTTTTATGCCTATTTTGTAGAAGGAGGAAGATTTTGAAAAAGACTCGTGCACTAATTTGGTAGAAGAATAATGCAGAGGACTTGTGTATCCTAGGGTTTCTTTACTCCATACTTCTTTGTTTTCTCTAACCATCCAATGGTTTAGAAACTTTCCTTAATTATTATCTTCAAGATCCTTGGGATCAACTTCTCCCCTAAGGTATAGCTGATCTTTGTAAGATTCCAAGCTTACAAGGTTGAACTAGTCCAACTAGTCCTCAACTACCTAGTCTTCTTTGCTAGATTTCCCTCCTAGAATGCCTAATTTTCTACCTATAATCTCTCCAATACTTCCTTAGATACTTATTAGTCTATTCCACCATTTAGAGTCCCTCTAAACTTTCACCCGCACTTTTGGATCCTTCTCTAACTTAATTGGTTTCAAATTCCCTAGGAGACCTAATTACTCCAAGGCCTATTAGGCCTATTTTCTCTGTTTGATGAATAAAATCCCAATTTCTTTAAATGAACCCACAATTCCTTGTGAACACTATCAAATTCTAAAATATTGATTTCTAATTGCACCCATAACCCTAATTTCCACCAAGCCCTAGTTTTAAGCCTATTAATTAGGCCTTTGGACCAGTGAGCACAAATAATATTCAAAATGACCTTCAAACTTAAGTTCTAATTCTTCCACCTCTAGGTTGTATCAAGGTACCATCTAATTATTCTAAAAATACCTTTCACCATTTTCCACAAGGCTATGGGCACACATGCCAAAGCACTATTGTCCCTGTCCTAGCTCACTTGTTCTCAACAGTCAACAACAGGGCCTCCAATTTGGCCATGGAAAACATTTAAAAAAATATAAAAGAAAAATAAAATTTACAATCCCTAACCCTACTTCCCCCATGGTTTTAGTTGATTCCACTAATGGGTTCTTAGGTTAGAGCGATTTCTTTACAAACAACATTGTGATTGCTCTATGCAAACAACAAGCTTCCAAAAACTCCTAACTCTGCACACCTGCAACTTGAAATAAAAATGTTTAAATTAAATGAAATTTAGTTAAATTACCTACATTTCCATGAATCTTGATCTACCACAACAATTTGTATAGTCTATATAGCAACAAAGAAAAAATATAGTTCTAGGGTAATACAGTCACAAGAGTCTATACGGAAGTAAATCAGACATGAAATGCAATCAAAACTTCCATTAATCTTCTAAAAGCATCAAATCCATTCTTATATCCCAAGAATGGGTGGTGATAACCAATCAAACCAAAATATTCTTTATTGTTGCAAAAGTTCTCAAAGTTACTTGAGCAACTTTCAAAATTGCTTAGCACCTTTTTGCACAATGAGCATTTTAACCCAAATAGACAACTCAATGTTTGAGTGTGAGAACCTTGACTCTAGAAAACATCAATAGAGTCCTAAATCACCCCTCAATCTCATCCTATCCCAAAATAACACTATTCCTCTAATCTAAGCCAAATTGGCAACTTTTAGCAACTTTTCCCCTATTGAGCATTATAGGCTCTTACAACATATGAGTGATCCACCATAGATCAAAACCCATTGTAATTTATTCCACACACCCAAAAAAATAAAAAATAATAAAAAATAAGGATTACATGCACCAAAGAAGAAGTAAAATAGAAAGAGAAAGAGGCTACTCAAGCTCTTATTCAATTGCCGAGTGCATAGGATGTAGAACAAACAAATGTGACACCTATGGTGATTTCTACACAAGTACAACAACCAAAGTCAAGATCAAGTGAAAATGGGAAATAATTGAAATTATCACTACCAAATGATACACCTTCACAATCTCAAGATGTGACTCATTCAAGTAAGTAAGATGATGAGTTAGTGAGTCTTGATGAAGTAATTACATTACACATGTATGATCTAAACAATCTTACATTAGAGAAAATGCAAGAGCTACAAACCTTGTTAAGTCATAAGGAAAAAAAGAACAACTAAGAATAGATTAGAAGAGAAGGAAGGTAGTTATACATACTATCAGAGATATTTTTATAGATGTATTTGAAATTAGAGATTTGAACAATTAGCATACAATTTTGGATCAGCTAGTATATTTAGTTGATAAAATTTAGACAAAAGACATAGACACCTATGAAAACTTATTACAATTTTCTGAAAGAATAATGGAGCATAAAGTGTTATAGAAAGTCTCATAAGATCTTTTACATAAACAAGATAAGCTTTCTACATCTATCACAAAGCTAGAAACAATTTCACAAACCATTAATTCCATATATTTTAAATCGTGTGATATTGATTTCTTTACAACAGAAACTACACACTCATTAGAGCCATTACATGCAAACATTAGAGAAAGTGTTATTACATTGGGCAACAACATAAGTTTAAGCTCATCCACTTATAATGTATTGACATTTAGTGAAAAGAAGTTATCCAAAACCATGGCTAAAGATACAGAGATCATGCATAAGCTAACATTTATTCAACTCTAGTAGTTATTACCACATATAGAGATTATTTAGAAGGTGCTCTCTATTGCCAAAGATATTTTGAAGAAAGAGATATAGTTTTCACATAGAATAGGATTCATTGATCTAGTTGCTGAGCTAGAGATTTAGTTTCAAATTTTGGAACAAGTTTAGGAACAATGGAACAAAGGCTATGTAAATATTGTGGAAAGTCATCAATAATTCTTTGATAAGTATCAAGTAGCCCCAATAGCCCCAAGATCCATCAGTGACAAAAACAAGGGGGATATGAAAGAATAAAATGGGAAATAAGGGAATTAGTTAAGATGAAGCAAAATAAAACAAGGAGAAGTGATGTGTAGATTGAACATCATCTATCAAATCTTACAGGATCACACTATGGTCTCAAGGGGAGTACTCATTTTTGAAAGAAATGATTATTTTATTCATGACAATGTGGTTTTTCTACTAAAGTTAAAGGGGGACATTTTTTATGTCTAAGCCTATGTTTTTGATTAGTGTCCAAACACTTAGTCATTTGCTAAGAAAGATTACAAGGTCATCATTGTGATTGAGTTATCTACTAAAGGTTGAGCATACAATGCTTATAAAAGGATGGTGATTTTCAAGTATTTATTAGCAACTGAGAAATGTAGCTAGAGCCAAGTAGTATAGTTGAGACCAAGCATGTTGAAAATTTATTAAGTCTCAAGAAAATAGGAATATAGAAGTTGAGTGATAGCATGAAGAAGTATACACGACTAAGCATCGAAGAATTCAAGTGTTGAGTTGTTTAGTTTTAACATATAAGTTTGTAATAGCACAAACACATATGTAAATCATTTTGGTTGACTTTTATATAATATTTAATATTTTTAGAGCCAACTAAGAAGATGATCTTGCATCATTTTAGAAGATAATGATC
This sequence comes from Cupressus sempervirens, assembly GCA_028749045.1. Lineage (NCBI taxonomy): Eukaryota > Viridiplantae > Streptophyta > Pinopsida > Cupressales > Cupressaceae > Cupressus > Cupressus sempervirens. The sequence goes on along the minus strand of CM053791.1, from coordinate 368,792,773 downwards.
CTAAGGCATGCAATTCAACTAATTAGAACATAGGATAGAAATGATAGAAGATGATGAAGTATAAACCATCGATCAAGATCTAGAACCTTCATAGAACATCTATTTATAGATGATTCTAACCCTATAACCATGTGTGTGTGAATATTTGTATAAGTGTATGTGCATGTGAAGGAGTGAAGACTAAGTTTGAAAGAAGATCAGAGAGAGAGAGAGAGTGATTAGAGAGAGAAGTCAGAGCAATGAAGGACTGAACAAAGTTATTATATTAGGATATTAGATCAGAGATACAACAAAGAGGAGACCCAAGATCATCTTATAGAGAAAACCAAGGGTCAAGTACTAAATTAGTTATTGTTAATTAAGATAGGGTAAATCTCTTAATAGAGTGATCTTGATAGACCTATATAAACCTGCTAACAGATTCCTTACTTCATTGTGAGTGTAAAATCCTTTAATAAGGTGAGACCTAATAGTCTCTTAAGATTTTAACAGGGTAGACCCCTCACAAGGTAGATCATATCTTATGATCAAATATTGTAACACTAATAGGTTAACTTTATTGTTGCAATAGTTAATATTTGTGGATTTCATCCCCACCCTAACTTTACCTTCATCTTGAAGTGTTTTTGGGTAACCAAATCATTGTGTTATATATTGAAATATTTTATGGATGTGATGTATTTTATTTAGGCTTCAACATTATAGTTTTAATGGTAGATCTATTATATGAGATGAATTAGGTGTGGATTTATGAAATAGGTTTTAAAGTCAAAAGTTTGAGATCCTAATTCACCCCCCCTCTTAGTATCATGTTTCCCATATACTTAATGTTAAATTGGTTATGTTTAAAGTATGAATTGATGTTGATGTGTAGATCATGATGTTTTTCTATTGCAAGTATTTTGTATGACATCACTTAGAAAGTCAAAGTCATTTAAAAATGAATTATGCATGTCAAATGTTCAATGTAATCATGTAGTGTTGATCTCTTGAATATATTTATATGTGATTTTTCCATAGACTACTAATGCTCAAGTTTAGTGTGTAGGAAATTAACCATGGAATTTAATTAGAGAAGAAAGGTGTAAACATATTTCAACATGGTAAATCCAAGGTTGAATCTATTGGAAAGATTCAAACCTTGTTGTTATGTTCTTTAATTTGTAAATGTGAATTGTATGTGTTGTTAGATTAAATGTATTTTTGTAACTAGTGACATGTCATTGTAATGTGCTTTTACGGTGTTATTTGACACTTGTAATGTACATATGTAAATTGCTGATATGAGATTATTTTGAAGAGAAGAACCTATAATGGAAGAATCGTTTTTTTGTCAATGATATCAAACCTGCTACCTACTAGTGAGATAATTGTTTTTTGGTATGAAAGATATCATTAAGTTGATTGATAAAGAGGATTTGAAAAGAGGAGATAATAATAGCACCCAAAGAAAGGTTGAGTTATTTGGTATGTAAAAGAAGCACTAAGACCAAGTAAGACATTGATACTATAGTCTATTGTTTATCTACTTAAACTCTGAAATAAAAGATTACTCAAAATAATACTAGAAGAAGATCAATTAAGAAATGTGTTTTCCAAGCCTCTCTAAGGAGACAATGCAAGTTGAGTAGAAATTATTGGAAGCTAAGTAAAAATCAAGAGGTGGCTAGCAAAGATGAAAAGTAGTGCAAGCTGAGTGATTGTTAGTATATGTCGAGTAAAGTTTAGTTGGTGTTGAGCATTAGTAAACTTTAGAGTTTTTCAAGTGAACTAATGTTGGCCAAGTGATAGAATAGTATAGTTGTCAAGTGCTAGCAAACAATGTTAAATCAAAGATTTGACAAATCTAAGCTGACTATTTTTTTTTCTTGAATTGTGTGAAGCACATGAAGGATAACTATGATGAGGTGGTAGCATAGAATTCAAGGTAAACCATTTTAAGGTGGATTCAAGGAAGATTGTAGAAGAATTTTGTAGAGGAACCAAATTAAAAAGCGGGTAAATTTATTGCATCTTACCTAACCCTAAAATGGATGATTTTGGTTAAGTGGAAAAAGATATTAGTTCTCTATTTATAGAGATAGATGGTTAGAAGAAAAGGTTGTCATGTGCAAGAACCTAAGGAAGAAAAGGAGTCTAGGGTATTACTTCATTCAGTGACCAAGCAAAAGTGACTATAGTTGCAATGCAAAGCAAGAAGGCTTAAGAGTATGAATTATTGAAGGGTAAACAAGCTATTAAAGCTTAATTGTATGAATGTCAAGCAGAATGGTGAACTAAAACAAAGATCTATAATCTGCAAGTGAGTTGTAATTTGTTATCAAATCAAGCCTTATTGTTACTTTTTAAACATTGTATCAGTCTAGGGTAAATCCTTTGGATCAAGGTTGACCTAGTAGTCATTTGTAAATTCTTTAATCAAGTGACATTCTAATGGAATGGTCTAAAGTCCTCTAACAAGGCTCACTCCTAATAGGGTGATTGAAATCCTTTAACTAGGTCACATTTAATAGTGTGTATTGTAACCTTTAACAAGGTTGGCCTTTCATAGGGCATCACTTCAGAAGAGTGAGAATTAGTAGAATGTTACTGATGATTTTTCTCAAATTGGGTTTCCACATAAAATCCTTGTGTCAAATGTGTTATTGAATCTTTTAAATTTCATGTTTACATTTGTACAAAGTTGTTTTGACCTAGGATATTAACCTACAAAATTTATCTATTGTATGATCTAATGGATGCATGCATGATAAGGCTTTATGGATATGGGTCTACTAAGCATTGAAATTTTTTATTTGTACATATGGACTTTGGATAACTGATTCACCCCCCCACACACACACACAAGTTATTCTAAAGAATTATAACAATTTTTATCAGAGCCATAGTGCTTGAGAGGACTAGAAGTAAAAGATTAAGATGTCCAAAAGAGAGGTACCCAAGCTTAACAAGGAGAACTTTCATGCATGGAAAATTCTAATGAAGCTACACATAGGAGGTCTCAGAGACCATGTACAATCTACCATCACCACTAAGCATGTTGACCTAGTTGGATCCCTAACTACTAAGGATCTAAAAAAGAAGAAAGAACATAATTAGGCAATGTTGGATATTGTATCTTCCCTAAGCTACACCGAGTTTGATGACATCAAGGAATGTGATACTACTAAGAAGATGTGGGATGCTATAGAAAAGATCTTTAGAGGAGACAAAAATGTGCTAAGAGAAAAATTTGAAAGTCTTAGAGGTAATTTTGATGATATGAGAATGCAAGAAGGTGAGAATATGGTTCAATAATGTGCCAGAGTAAAAGAAGTAGTTGATTCTATTAGAGGGGCAACTAGTAAGATTGAAGATGAGATTATGATTAGCAAAGTATTGAGAACCCTACTGCCCATCTATGCTATTATAGTCTTTCCCATACAAGAACTGAGGTGCACATAGAATTCTCATGTCCCATTTACAAAATGATTGGGTGGTAGGATTTGATGTAGGAGCATCATGGGTTTCCTTTCTATGATGGTCATTATTGGACATCCTGTTGGTTATTGTCAAGTAGCAATTGTTGTTGAGTTCTAGTATTGGTCAAGCACAGTGTGTTGTGATGTGTATCCTAAATAGAGTTGGAGGTTTATTTGGTGCAGTTTCTCCCTAGATTATTTCTACAGGAGTTTGGGAGTAGAGCCCCAGGTGTGCTCCCTATCACAGTATAGGGTGAGGTCAAGGGGCAGTGCCCCCATAAGGGTTTTCAAGGGAAGTACCCCCAAAGCCAAAAATGACCTTATATTGTAAAAGGTTTTAGCTACTATTTTTCTATTGGATGACTTATTCTAGCCCCAATTTTGTAAGTGGTAAAAAAAACTTGGATAAAAAGGATTAGGGTTAGAGATTTCATAATGTATGGTGATATTATAGCTTCTTGTGGCAGTATTGAGATATAAGGAATTACGGATTGTAATCACTAGATAATTATATTATTAAACTTATTATTGGTGGACGTAACCCAAGGAAACTACATTAAATATTTGAGTCTTATATTCTCATTTGTGCACTCTATTATTTTTTGATATTGGCTATATTTGCATGTAACTATTATTTTTGTTCGTGGTTAATCCTAACAAGTGGTATCAGAGCCATGCCATCATCGTTTATTTTTAGTTAAAACACTATCAATTTTTTTTGCTATCCTTTGCAAGAAAGTCTCATGATTGAGTGGTAGTGATGGAAGATTAAGGTAAGCTAAAGGTTGATAAGTTTAATGGGTGGAACTTTTAATTATGGAAAATGTAAATGGAGGACTATCTTTATCAGAAGGATTTATGAAAGCCATTCGAAGGAAAAAGAAAAAAGAAACACTAAACTATGATAGATGAATACTGGGAGATTTTAGATAGAAAGGCACTTGGAATCATTTGATTATGCTTGGCACTATCAATGAAATTTAACATTAAAAAAAGAAAAGATGATAGAAAAGTTGATGAAAACTCTAGCGAAATTGTATGAAAAGTCCTCTACTTCAAATAAGGTATTTCTCATGAATCGCTTATTTAATATGAAGATAGAAGAAGGTGGATCTATTGTAGACCATTTAAATGAGTTTAATAATAATACTATTTAATTATCTTTTGTGAATATAAATTTTGATGAAGAAATTAGGGCTCTTTTAATGTTCTATTATTTTTCAGAAAGCTAGAATGGATTGGTAATGGCTATGAGTATTTTTTCTGGATCTACTACCATAGAATTTGATGATGTGATTGGTGTTATTCTAAGTGAGGAAACTCATAGGAAAACCTTAGGTGGATGTACATCATGAAGTGTTTTGAGCACACAAAGCAGAGGAAAAATGATTGAGAGAGGAAATAATTTTCGAAATCATGAGAAATCAAGAGAAAAGTCAAAGGGAAAGATGTTTCAATCCAGAGGACTGAGAGATTATTGGTATTGTGAAAACCTAGGGCATAAGAAAAAAGATTGCTAGACTTGAAAGATCAATGAGGGAGATAAGCCAAAAGGGAATGAGGCAAATGTGGTAAATAAAAAATACAAAGAGGATGATTTCTTCTTTCTTTAGAAAGTGTTGATGATTCATGGGTTTGAGATTCTAGTGCTTATTTCATGCTACACCCCATAGAGGTTAATTTACTGATTATGTCCAAGGGGATTTTGGGCTTGTTTATTTGGGGGATAATAAACCTTGTCAGATTATTGGAAAGGAAAAGTTTAAGATTAAGTTACAAAATGGGAATCATTGGCTACTACAATAGGTTAGACATGTTCTAAGGCTGAGGAGGAATTTAACAGCAAGACAGCTCAATGATGAGGGTTGTGTAGTTACTTATAATGATAAACATTGAAATGCTTCAAAAGGTTCCCTTCTAGTAGAAAAAGGTGTGAAATTAGGAACCTTATAGAAATTTATGAAATTACTTCATTCAAATAATTTTTTACCAGGTCTAAAATGTGTTAATATGGATCTCTATGAAAGTTATGTGTATTGAAAACAAAAGAGAGTGAGTTTTGTAAAGAGTGGAAAGGAAAAGAAAAATGAGAAATTAGAGCTTGTGCGTACAAATGCATTGGGACTAGCTTAGGTATCTTCCCTTGGTGGTTCTCATTATTATTTTACATTTATTGATGATTCAACTAAAAAAGTATGGGGTTTTTTTTTAGACAAAAATCTAATATATTCCAAACTTTTAAGAAATGGAAATGCTTGGTTGAGAATAAGACTGGTAAAAAGATAAAATGTCTCACATATGATAATGGCAGTGAGTATTTTAGTCATGAATTTAAAGATTAGTACTCCACTAATGGTATTCATAGAAAAAAAAAAGATTATTACTCCACTAATGGACTCCACAAGAAAATGGATTGGTTGAACCCATGAATGGGACAATAATGGAGTGTGCAAGGAGCATGAGGTTACATGTTGGGCTGCCCTTAAATATATTTGTAGAGGCTATTAATGATATTGTATATTTGATTAATAGAGGTTCCTCTACTCCTTTAGATTGTGGTATTCTAGAGGAAGCATGGATTGATAAGAAGGTAAGTTATTCTTTTCTCAAAACCTTTGGTTGTAAAGCATCTACACATATAGATTCTAAAAATAGAACCAAGATGGAAGCTAAACCAAAGAAATGTGTATTTGTTGGATATGGAATTCATAATTTTGATTATAAGATTTGGGTGAAAATTTTAAAATTATAAGAAGCAAGGATATCATATTCAATGAAAAAGTGTTGTACAAAGATCTGTTGTAGTAGCATGAGAAGAAAGAAAATGATTATGTAGTGTTGGATAATACTTCAAAAGATGATGTTCTCATAGTTCCTCATGATCTACAACAACAAATACCACACACCCCAGTGAATGTTACATAGTCAACAAGGCTAAGTAGACCTCTAGAAACATTTTCTCCCTCTTTGTACTCTATTTTATTAAATGATGCTAGTGAACCTAAATGTAATGATGAAGTTGTGCTAGTATATACTAAGATTTAGTAGGAGTCTGCAATGAAAGATGAAATGGACTCTTTACTAAAAAATAAGACATGGGATTTATGAAAGTTGTATGCTAGTAAAAGGGATTTATAGAATAAATGGGTTTATAGGTTGAAAAAAGAGGATGGGGGTAAGAAAGTATTTAAAGCCAAGTTAGTTGTTAAAAGATTTGCACAAAAAAAGGGCATTAATTTTTGATGAGATATTTTATCTTGTTGTTAAAATTCTTTCTATTTGTACTATTTTAAGTATTGTGGCTACCAAAGATTTTCATTTGGAACAATTTGATGTTAAAAGAAACTTTCTTCCACGTGATTTGGAAGAAGATATATATGTTGAAATTATTTAGAATAACTGAGAAGGGGAGTGAATCAATTATCTAAGGTCCATATGTACAAATAAAACTTTCATAGCTTAGTGAAGCCATATCCATAAAAAAAAATCATCATGCATGCATCCACTAGATCATGCAATCATTTAAACTTGTGGGTTACAATCAAATCAATTTGCAAAAATATAAACATGAAACATAACAGATTCAATAATACATTTGATATAATGATTTAATGTGGAAACCCAATTTAGGAAAAACCACCAGTAATATGCTACTCATTCTCACTCTTTTGAAGTGATTCCCTATGAAAGGCCAACCCTATTAAAAGTTACAATGCACACTATTAAATGTGACCTAGTTAAAGGATTTAATCACCATCTTAGGAGTGAGACTTGTTAGAGGACTTTAGATCATTCACTTGGAATGTCACTCAATTAAAGGATTTACAAATGATTATTAGGTCAACCTTAATCCAAAGGATTTACTCTAAAATGATTAGAGAGTATTAGTAAGGCTTGATATGATAACAACTTACAACACACTTGTATATTACAGATCTCTATTTTAGTCCTCCATTCTGTTTGGCTTTCATAAACTTCAGGTCTGATAACTTGTTCACCTTTCAGGAATCTTTACTCTTAACCCTTCTTGCTTTGTTTTCCAATGTAGTCTCTTGTCTTAGGTTACTAAATGAAGCAATACCCTAGACTCCTTGTCTTCCTTACATTCTTACACATGACAACCCTTCATTCTGACCAACCATCTCTATAAATAGAGAATTAAGATCTTTTTTCATTTAGCCTCCATCATCCATTTTAGGGTTATGTCAAATTAGGTAGGATTCAATGATTCTACCCCTCATTTTATTTCATTCCCTTCTAGAAACTTCTCCTTCAATTCTCTTTGAATTCACCTCAAAATGGTTCACCATGAATTTTGTGCCACTAGCTCATCAACCTTCACACAATCTAAGAAATCAAACTTGTCAGCTCAAATTCATCAAATTTTTGATATTTCTCATAATGTTGACACTTATCATTAACTAGCTTCTGATGCTTGACACATACTGCATTACTCAACATCCATTGTTAAAACACTCGGCATGAACTAAAGTTTACTGGTGCTCAGCATCAACTAAAATTTACTCAACTTACACTATTTCACTCGACTTACACTAAAATTGATTTTTTTCAATTCCAACTAATTTTCTACTTGGCTTGCACTAACTTTTCTCAGTACCTACTATCCACTCAGTCAAGCTTGGTAGACAAACTTTTCTTAACTTTCTCTTCTAAACTTACTCAGTGTAACTAGCCTTTGCAACCTTAAGTAGATTATCAATACACTATAATATCACTTTCTTAACTAATTCTTGTACACCTTTTCATATCATAACTCAACCTTTACTCTAGGTTCTATTGTTACCTCATTTGATCAAATTCTCTCCATCAATCAAATAAATGATAGTACTTAAATCATATAAGAAATTGTTTTACCAACAAGTAGCAAGTTTGACATTAGTGACAAAACAATGATTGAAAGACATTTACCATACTTGTATCAATGTTTTTCAACAATCTTCCCCTTTGGCATTAATGGAAAACCAAATTGACCAGACTTAATCAATAAGACCAAAAAAAATGAAAAAGAAAATAATTATTTGTATTGAAATATCTCCCTCTATTAGCAACTTCCATCTTCTAAATAGGTTACAAAATTCTATTCTAATCAATAGACAATCAATCAACTCATCCTTATGACTCCCTTTTGATCACTTCTTATATCTCCCTCAACATTATCTCCCTCTGACTAGGTAGATGTGATCAATAAGTAAACTTGTACACTTTCTCCTTCTGAGTAGATATTTCATAGTTCTGTATCTTCTATTTCTGAATTTCTCCCTCTGTGATTTCTCAAACTTAGTACACTTTTCTTGACAATAGCTTCTCCCTCTTTGAAAAAAATTCCAAAGACATGTCATCTTTATATATAGATATGAATTTTTTTTAGTTTTTCCCTCAATAACCTTGCTTGTGACTAATTTATAGTTCCATCTCTTTGATTACTTTAGGCAGCTCCTAAAGTAAGATCTACTGCATCAATGTGTAACATGTGTTAATCAACTTATTTGATGTAGGACACTCCTTATACTTCTTTAGATAGCCTTTGATAGGGGTATCACCCCTAGTTTACCTTTTAGATACTCATGAGCATCCTTAAGTAATGCTTTTGTGAAGATATTAGCTATTTTCTCTTTTGTGTTAACATATTCCATCTTCACCTCTTTATCTTGAACTAATTCTCTCAAGTAATGATACTTAATTGAAATGTGCTTAGTCTGTGTATACATCACAAGATTCTTTTATATATTTATAGCATTTGTATTATCACAATAAAGTATCACAAGTTTAATGATTTTCTCCTTCATAACTTTTAGTAGCTATTTGATCCATACAATGTTTGTACAATTTATTGCAGTAGCAACATATTCAACTTTAGTAGTAGATTAATAAATTTAGTTTTGTTTCTTGCTAGTCCATGCAACCACCAGTCTTTTCCCTAAGAAAAAAGCTTCTCCACTAGTGCTCTTTTTGTCATCAGTATTTCTAGCCCAATCAACAACAATATAAGCTCTTAATTTACATTTCTCATTTTTCTTGTAGTATATACTTATATATTGTTTGATTCACCTCAGCTGAATCATCATTCTTTGACAATTTATGTCATTTCATCATAGGTGTACTTATTGGCTTGGAATCTTCCAATTCAAATGTTTTAAGTATCTCCTTTACATACTTTGACTAAGTGATGTATATACCATATTTCATCTGATGTACTTGCAAAACCATAAAAAACTTGATCTCTCCAAACATAGACATCTCAAATTCTTGCTTCATTTCATTTGCAAAAGTCTTACATAAAGTATCTTGACCTCCAAATATGATATCATCAACATAAAATTCATACCTTTGTCTTTCTCTATCTTCAAATATAGATTGTTGTTATCATCAATCCTCTCAAATCCAATCTTCACTAGATAATTATATAACCTCTCATACCATGCTCTTGGTGTTTGCTTCAAACCATATAAATCTTTGTGTAGTCTACATATCATATTTTTGTTGTTAACATCAACAAATCTTTCTAGTTGTTCTATATAAACTTCTTCCTCCAATATACCATCCAAAAATGTAGACTTAACATCCATTCGATAAATTTTGAAACCTTTGTATATAGAGTAAGCAAGCAGAGTTCTCACTCCTTCCAATATTGCAATAGGAGTAGATATCTCTCCATAGTCTATCCCTTCTTCTTGTGCATATCCTTTACACCTAATCTTCTCTTGTTCCTTGTGACTTCAACATTTTCATCTAACATGTTTCTATATGCCCACTTGGTACCAATCACATTTTTGTCTTCTAGTCTACGAACTAGAGTCCATATCTTATTTTTCTCAATTTGTTTAATCTCTTCTTCCATGGCTTTACTCTAGTCCACATGTTCTAGAGCATCTTTTACTGTTTTAGGTTCTCACATGCTCAAAAAACATGTATCATTTCTCAACTTGTTCCTTGTCATAGATCTAGCATCTTTATCTCCAATAATTTGTGCAACAGGATGATGTCTCTTCACATACTTAGACAATCTTGGTTTAGTTCTAGCTTCTATGTTTGGTCTTTCAAATTTTGAATCACTATGTACCTCTTTGTGAGGTTGTTCAATGTCTCTTTCATGTACACTAATTTTAGAGTTAGAATGTACCTCAACTTTATTTTGTAATTCGACACCTAAATGTAGCTCGATTCTTGAATGCAACTCGACATTCATAGTATGTGACTTGGCAGTCGCTGAAACTTGTTGTTGGTTTGTAACTTGATTTAAAAGATCTTCATTAGTAGGAATACCTTCATAAAATTTTACAAATGATTTGTATTCTTCTAGTTCCTATATAGGTTTAGCCTCATATACTTCTGTATATTCATCAAATTTCACATTTGCACTTTCCACAACTTTGTTAGTGTTAGTATTTAAACACTTATAAGATTTAATTCTTGTGGAATAACTAAGAAATATACCTTCTTCACTTTTTGCATCTAGTTTACCATTTCTAAAATCTTTGAGAATATAGCATTTTCTTCCAAATACCTTAAAATATTTTACACTAGATGAGTATCAATACCATAGATTAAAAGGTGTTGAATGTGTACCTTTCTTGACTTATACATTGTTCAAGGTATAGAAAGTTGTACTTATAGCTTCTCTCCAATATTTCAAAGAAATAGTTTTCTCCATCATGAGTGTCCTAGCATAATCTATTATAGACCCATTCCTCCTTTCAAAAATTCCATTTTGTGGAGGGGTTCTAGGAGAAGATGTCTATCTTTTGATTCCTTCATTACAAAACATCTCAAACTCATTTGATGTAAATTCTCCTCCTCTGTTAGATCTCAAACATTTTAGACTTTTACCTGTTTCCTTCTCAACTCTTTCTAAATACCACTTAAACATTTAGAAAGCATTAGATTTCTCTTTCAGAAGCACAACATTCTATGTGCTAGAAAATGTGACCTGTTACGAGCATGGGTTAACAAACAAAAATTAGCTAAAAACTTTGAAAGTGTATCAAAGATTCATCAAAATGAAAGGAACACACACTAACCAATGCTTGCTTGAGTTTTGAAACCCTAAGCAACTAACAAAATCAATCTTCCATCCACCTCTACAGCTCAACAAGGGCACCCATAAGAGGCCTTGTCGGTGTGTTAAGATGGGGGGGTATGTTTGGTGTGCTCTCCCAAACACAACAATAAATGAATCTCTTGAGTGTGTGAGTGCAAGTGTGAATACAAATGTGAATGAAAATGCACTAAGATCCTAAGCTATGTGGACTGAAGAACACTTCAAGAAATGGCTATGGAAAAAGCCATTCTTGAAAGCATTCAATAATGAAGATGATATGCAATAAAGGAAACTAAGAATGTAAGCTATGGAATGGAAATGCAAATGCATGAAGAAAACTAAATAAACAATGCAAGATGCAGACTAAATCAGCTACCATATGATTAGTATGATCCTAAAAATCTCTATGAAAATCAAACTACAATGCAAACTCTTAGCATGAGAACTCAAAACTCAAAATGGCATGGTAACAATGCAAAAATGGAGATGCTAAATGCTTGAGACAAGCCCTCTATTTCTGACTTGAGGGAGGGCTTGGTGAGGTGGCATCCATGTAGATGCCACATAAGGTGACATGCAAGCCATGCAAATGGTCAAGAATTCAAATTTTTCTCACACATGTGTGAGAAAACTTGAGAAGAAAAGTGGGAGACAAGAGTGTGTAGGCATGCCATCTCACACATGTGTGAGCACACTCTTAGGCTAATGAGGGAGATTAGGAAGATGAGTAGGAATGATTAAGTAGGATTAGAGAAGAAGTAGGCTTAAGATTAAATTAAATAAAATTTAATTTAATCATGGGTTTAGAGGAATTAATAAGATGTGAGGATTTAAATAAATAAAATTTATTTAAAAATGGAGAAACATGGAGGATCATGTGTTAAATTAATTTAACACATTAAAGCTAGAAGTATTTAAATTAGATTTAAATACTTAAGAGAATAAAATCATTTAATTAAAATAATTTAATTAAATAAGTAGAGGAATATAATCAATATAATTAATTAATTAATAATCAATTACAATATTACAAGCAATATTAATAAATTAATAGTCTTTAGGGATGATTTTAAGCATCTACATTTTTCCCCTCTTTGATGTGATGTTGGAATGACATCATATCAAAGAAAAGAAAATATAGGTTGCCCCAAAGAAGGTGGGAGTCCTATAGTGATGATAAAGGAAGAGGGTGCCCCCTCGCGAAAAATGCGCAAAAAATAAATGTTGAGCAATTTTCGTGAAAAAGGTCTTAAGAAAGAAGAAAAAGAAGAGAAAACGAGAATAAATGGCAACATTTGCATGACTTATGGGTAAACAGGGGACAAATATGGCTCAAGGAAGAGCGGGGCTCAAACAGGGTCTATGGGGGGCCTATATAAGCCTCCGAGGGGCCCAAAGAAGGCCATTGTCACATCGCGAGTAGAGCATCCAGAGCAGATATGGACCCTATTGATCGATTGCAGCTTGGTGAGCATGTTCAAGAGTACTAGCGAGTAGCCAAGATGGGCCCACTAGTAAGCTATCTAATCCTCTTCGTGTTTTGGTAGGCTAGGCTAAACTAGGCACATTTATTATATCATAAATATGCTAAAAAAGAGGTCTGAGCAGAGATGATAGTCTCTATCATGTTGTCTACGTAGATGACAAAATGGAAACTTCAGCATTTGTGGAGATGATAGGAACCACCCTTTCGTCTACGCAGATGCCAAAAAGGGCAAAGGGGACGTGGAGAGGACAGGTTTCATCTTGTCGTCTTTGTGGATGAAAAAGGGCAACGAAGATGACGAAGAACATTTTGTCATCTTCAAAGATGATAGAAGGTTATCATGTGAGGGGAATTGGTATTTGTGCCAATTAGTGTCTCCATTGATCGGCATCTGTACATATCGACATCTGCATCGATTGGCGGCTATGCTAATTGGGTTAGATGCGAAGAAGGCAAGGGAAGATGCCCCACTCTAGGGACATCATAGGCTAGCAAAACTAACACTCTGCATGACTATACTATAGGAGGACACAATGGTGTTTAGGTTGAGGGAGCACTATCATCCAACCATGGCGATATAAGAGAGACTAACATACGTGGATTTGGGACACATGTGACTGTGTAGGCTAGAGCACGTACACAAGTGGCTAGATCTGAGGGCACATTTAGCACAGCTATCAGCTCTCATAGAGTGATGGTACATGCCTACAAGGAGCTTCCATCTATTGATGAGGGAGGCTATAGTCACACTCTTGGATGTGTGGCAGATCCTGTGAGTACCTATTAGAGGTGCATACCCAAAGTATGTACTAGAGGGTTCTAATCCATTCCTCAGGGAGTGCTTTGGCAAACAATGATAGTGACTAACCATCCAGTGATCATGGTTGTCATGGAGGGGTGCACTAGAGCAGAGGCTACCGAGGCTGGCAGTATACCTAGCCTCATTGATATGGCAGATGCTGCCAGATAGTGTAGGACACGAGTGGCTGATTAGTTGGGCACAAGTACTGAGCACTCTGCTATAGGAGGAGGGAGCAGTCTACTGTTGGGGACAGACAATCCTGGCCGAGCTATATCACAATTTGCACATGTGTGCATATCGGACCTAGCATACTATGAGACTAGGATTGATGCTATTGATGGTCTGGTCATGGGAGCACATTAGAATCACATGGCCTATCACTCACTAGGAGACTAGGCAGCCTGGAGAGGCATTCATTTGTAGATATTGGCCTCCCATCTAGTATACATTAATGTAGTCTGTGGGATTCTGGCACTGATGTATAGATGAGATCATCATGTTCAAGTGGGCTCCCTATGATGGGGTAGAGTAGTGGGGGCAGACATTGGCAGTAGGTGGTGAGGATGACATGAAGGATCAGATGTACCTCCCATACACATAGATAGACTACTGGATCATTGGTCGATCTATGTGTGTGATCATGCACTATATGCCCTCTCGATTGTGATGACAGTTTGGCACGGTATAGGATACAGTTTTAGATAGATTCTTATATCTTATGGTGTCATAAGAGTATGGCTGGGCATGGGGACATGGGACCACTGTATGATTGGCTTGAGCTTATTGGTTAGGGATGGCAGTAGTGCCATGGGTGCATGGTCAGGACAAGGGAGACACAGGGATGACACTGGCATATGCATAGTGGTGGGTAGTCCACTAGAAGGTTAGGCTTATAGTGCCAGGGGCACCTCCACTAGCAGAGCATGCACAGGGGGAGAGGGATGAAGTAGGGGATGGTGGGTAGGTAGCTATAATGCCACCATCAACATAGGGGGCACAGGAGGGACCGCACGGGCACAGAGTTTGAGCGAGGAGAGGGCCAGGGCTAGCACCAGTATAGGGGCCACCATAGATAGCACCCTAGGAACAAGTACAATGACAACCCTAGGCACCACCGCAGACACCTCCATAGGCACCACCACAGGCACCTCAAGAGGGACAAGTACAAGGAGAGGACTCAGACATTGTCAGGGCAAAGTGGGATAGCCTCTGTGCAGAGGTACCCAATTACAGGGGATAGCACAGGAGCAGCAGGCACGAGCAAATAGCTTAGAGCATGCCATGGGGGCTATACAAGTAGAGCTATAGGTGTAGAGGGCTAGGGGGGACAGTGCTTAGGAGGCCGTAATGTCCCTACAAGCACAGGTGGATGACAAGGAGTTTGCAAGGATGGGCACCTACACAGGGGCAGAGGAGTAGGTAGAGCTGGAGAGGCTCTGAGCAGAGGTAGCTGCACTATAGGCCGAGTGAGCCACCCATCAGGCACAACTGGATGGATATCACAAGCAAAGGGACATAGCCATATAGATGGTACAACCTAGGGTAGCCATCTCAGTGATGTAGGAGGCCCTCACAGCTAGCTGAGCAGAGACATGGGCCATACAAGAGGCAGCCTATTATAGGTCGCTTTATATTGAGGTCATGCCTACTGATTGGCGATAGCCAAATTTTGAGAGGGGAGCTAGCTCATGGATCTCAGGTGGTAGAGCCAGATTAGAGAAGTTTGTAGGATAGCAGAGACCTCCTCGAGGGGGGATGTAGGGGGGGCTGGGCCGTCATAGCCAGTGGCTTGATTTCATATAGCGATCAATGTTTTGATAGATATGTGCAGATGCAGCGAGTTTTTAATGATGCATTTGTACTACATGATTCTACATGATTTGTATATGGACTGCACATACACTATTTTTTGAGATATATACATGACATGATTTGATGACTCTATATGTGTATGGATTCATGTGATGCATATGATGTTTATGATGTGGATACTAATGCTTGTGATACAGGATGTGATGCTATGTGATGTTTCTGATGATGTATGTGTATGTACATGATGCCTAACATGTGTGTGATGCAGATTTGTGGGTGATTATGAGATGTATGCATTGTTTTATTTTTCATGGATGCACTATACATATGTGAGATGTGATTATGATGTGTATGCCCCTAGATGTGATGAATGTATGCAACTAATGGAATGAATTAATGCAATTTAATAAAATGAACTAAAAATGCCTAATGAACACTAAATCAGATGAATCAAATGAACACTAATGCCATGGAAAATGAATGAATGCAAAAATGGGAATTTAATGCAACCTAATGGAAATGAACTAATGGATGAATATCTGTCATAATTGTCACTCATAGAAACCCAGTAGCGTAGCATAGGAGGGGGAAAATAAATAGAACCTTGTCTCAAGCATGACTCGAATGAAACCCTATACTACATGCATTCTAACTACATGATATCAAGAGATTCCATTGTGTTTATATGAAGAGCACACCTTAAGTTAGTTTTGCAAATGATTTTATGCATTATATGCTATAGAAGCATAAATGACATGACTCATTTTCATGGACTAGACATACAAAACCATAGAGACTTTAGGACGATAGGTTTACTTTGCATAGTCATGATGGATCAAATGTCATATATGCAACAAAGAGGTCTGGGCACACCCAAAGTCTTTTAGGGATATTTGGTGGGACATGTGCTAACTCGTTGCCCCCATTATGCAATGCATTAACATAACCTGAAACTAATACATATGAAATGAAGCCTCAAAAATAGATCATACCACAAAAACATGTGTAGTCAGTGAAAGCCATTTAGGTACGACCAAAATATGGAAGATCAAGGTGCACCACAAAAGGCTTTTACTAACACACAAAAATAAAATCAACCAAAAAGAGACCTCATGACCATGTAGTTATTCAATCCATAGTTCCTACCAAGAACCTTAGGTCTAGAAGTGAATGTCACAATGTCACCTATAAGAAGGATTCATCCTATAAAAGTGTGTCAAGTCAAAATGTCAGATGATCATAAAATCATGTTTTTTTGGCAAGGACTATGAAGTGAACAAGTTTCTTAAATCATTAAGTCTCAAATGGTGATTTTGTGTAAGTCCAAGTGTGGTCACTGTTGTGAAAAGCTCAGTGTAATGGGATTGACAATCACTCAATGGAAAGATGCCTCACAGACTAGAGGTCTTTCAAAAGATGGAAGTGAAGCAAAGCCTCGTAGACAAGAGGTCTTTTATTGGATGCATGAAATGCAAAAGGCTCAATAAGACTGTGCACAAGGGAAGTGGAATGGTGGAATGGAGTGAAGCGGAATGAGCCTTATAGACAATGGATCAAACCATACTTTTTTCAGGAACATTTTTTTTCTTTTTTAAGGCTTTTTTCAGGAACATTTTATGAATTTTTTTGGATTTTCTAATTTTTTGATTTTTTGGATTTTTGCGGGACTATAAACACTGTACAGGAACAACAAAGGCTCAAGCATAGAACCGCTTGAGATGCTGGATATTTACAGGCTCAGGGAGTGGATCTCCCTCTAGAGTAGCAATCTGATGTGCCCTAGAACCATATTTGGCTGTAATGATAAATGGACCTAGCCAATTGGCCTCAAACTTTCCTTTCTTTACATGGTTCTGGAGGTTCTTCATATTATGCTGCAAAACTAAGTCACCCACTTCAAACTCCCATGGCTTGACTTTCTTATGATACTGAAGCTAAAGGAAATTTTGATACATGGAGGTGGTTTAGGGCATGGAGTCATCTCTCATCAAGTTGTGCTAGGTCTTGCAAGTGAGAAACTCTATAGTCTTCTTTCGATATCAAATTCTTGAGAGAGATTCTAAGGGAAGGGAGCTCAATTTTGATGGGCAACATGGCTTCAGAACCATAAATTAGGGAAAATGGGGTGGCTCCTGTGGGGGTGTGAATGGAGGTACGGTAGGCCCAAAGGGCAAGAGCAATTTGGATGTGCCAATCATGGCCAGCTGCATCAACAGTTTTCTTTAGGATTTTCAAAATTATTTTATTGGTAGCTTCAGCTTGGCCATTGCCTTGGGGGTAGTATCTGGTGGAAAAATATTGGGTGATTCCAAATTTCTTACATATTGTGGCAACTTCCTAATTTTTGAAAGGGGTTCCATTATCAATCATGATATCTTGAGGTATACCGAAACGAAAAATAATGTAGTTCAAGATGAACTTTGAAATCTATTTTCTAGTGATGTAGGTTAAAGGAATAGCCTCGACCCACTTTGTGAAGTACTCAGTGGTGACAATAATGTACTTGTGGCCATTTGAAGAATTTGGGTATACTTGACCAACAAGATTGAATCCCTAGTGGGAAAAAGGCCATGGAGTGATGGTGGGTTAGAGGTCTTGGGTGGGAGCATGTATCAAATTGCCATGCTACTGACATGGAACACATCTCTTCACAAAATGATATGTATCTACTTCCATAGTGGGCCAATAGTAACCTGTCCTAAGAAGCTTTTTTGCTAATGTAAGGTCGCTAGAGTGGGCACCACAAATCCCTTGGTGAACCTCTTCTAATGCCATTTGGGCTTCATCTAAACTGAGACATTGGAGGAGGGTTCCATCAAAGTGTTTTTGAAAAAGTGTGTCCCGTAGGATGGTATATCGGGCAGTTTGGCAGATGAAGGTTTTGCTTTGATTTGGGGTGAGGGCTATGGGAATGGTTTTGTGATGTAAATAGGTAAAGATGTCAACATACCATGGAGACTCAGGACCAACAATCTCACACACCAACTCTGAATCAATTTGCTCATAAGCAGGAGTAAAAAGATTCTCAATGAGAAACTCACATTTAGGACTATATTCTAGCATGGCAATCATAGAGGCAATAGTAGCCATGGCATCTGCTACTTTATTATTAGCCCTTGGAATCTGCTAAAAAACAATCTCTATAAAATGCTGCTTAAGATCTTCAACTATTATGCGGTAGGGAAATAATTTCTCATCCTTGGTGTGGTATTCATCTGTGACTTGTTTAATGACCAATTTTGAGTCTCCAAAGACAAGAATGTTTTTGATATTCCATCTGATAGCTTGACGTAGTCCTATGACTAAACCTTCATACTCAGCTATATTGTTTGTGCAAGGGAATGCGATTTTATAAGACTTAGGAATGAGGTCCCCTTGTGGTGTCACAAACAAAATTCCTACCCCTGATCCCTTTTGTGTAAAGGATCCATCAAAAAATAATTTCCATGGTGTAGTAGGAGCTAGGGTCATAATTGTGTCATCTAGAAAATTGGCTACAATGGGATGGTCTCCTTGAAGAGGAACTTCAACAAGCTGAACTGCAATTACTTGTCCTTTAATGGCCTTACAATCCTTATAAACAATGTCAAATTCACTTAAAATTAAGACCCATTTTGCTGCTCGACCAGTGAGGGTGGCTTTTGGTAACAAATACTTGAGTGAATCTATCTTGGCAATGAGATATGTAGTATGATTAAGCATATAATGACGTATTTTTTGCATACAAAAGACTACAACCAAACATGCTCTCTCAATAGCAGTGTAGTTTAACTCGTAGCTAATTAGTGTTCGACTGAGGTAATATATGGCTTTCTCATTCCCCTTATCATCTAATTGTGCCAAAAGTGCTCCTAAAGAAACTGAAGTGGTTGAAATGTATAGAATCAATGGTTGTCCTGCAACTAGAGGTACTAAAATTGGAGGATTAGCCAAATATTTCTTACTTTTTTCAAATGATTTTTGGCATAGACAATCCCATTGAAACTTGTTTCCCTTACAAAGAAAATGCTGAAGTGGATGGACTTTATTAGCTAGTTGTGACACAAATCTCCTAATAGATTGTAACTTTCCTTGAAAACTGTGGAGTTGTTTCAATGTGGTAGGCGGAGGCATATCTATGATGGCCTTCACTTTTGCTGGGTCTACCTTAATACCTCTTCTTGACACAATGCAGCCTAACAATTTTCTTGATTTGACCCCAAATATGCACTTCTTAGGATTAAGGGGCACTTTGTATTTCTCTAACCTATCAAAAATAGTGGTAAGGACATCAATGTGGGATTCTCTTGTCTTGGATTTTCCTAGGATATCATCAACATAGTCCTCCATTATGACATGTAAAAGATCATGAAATATGGTAGTCATTGTGCGTTAATAGGTGGCGCCAGCATTTTTCAAGCCAAAAGGCATGACTTGATAACAAAAGGTTCCCTATGGGGTGGTAAATGTCATTTTATGTTGATCCTCTTCTGCAATTCTAATTTGGTTATAACCAAAAAATCCATCCATCAAAGACAACATCTCATGTCTAGTAGTCAAATCTACTATGATATCTATGTTAGGAAGTGGAAAATCTTCCTTGGGACATGCAAGATTTAAATCTCAAAAATTTGAACAAACACAGATGCCCCTAGATGCTTTCCCTATAGGAACAATGTTGGAGACCCACTTAAGATAGTCAATAGGATGGATGAAGTTTGCCTCTAATATTTTCTAAAACTTTGCTTTGACTAGTGTACACTAGAAAGTGTGTCACACTCTAAACCCTTCTATCCAAACAATTCCATGAGTTTGGAATGCTTGGATGCCGGCGTAGAGCTCCCTATCCACGAAGTGCAAGAAATTAGTATTCAAACATGAAGGCTCTTAGCCAAGCCTTAGAAATTTACTTCTTGCTAGTAAACCATGCAATGGGAGGTTCTTTGAGACAAGAGAAAGAGTGCAAATATCTTCAAGGAATTCCTCAAGAATGCAATGCAAGTATGGAAACTAAGCTAAGATGATAATGCAAAATGCAGCTATGTTAAGCATGTATGAGAGTGTTACAATACCATTATTTAAACTATGTGAGATTATTGTAAGAAATCAAAGCTAAATTAACATGCAACTATGCTAAGAATGCCATATGATCTTATGCTAATATGATGGAATGAGAGAATGAGATAAGAAATGAGAAGTTCTCCACAAAGCTCCAAAGAAACCTGTTAGAAAAACCTGCAGCATAACAATATTCAAAAGATGGATGGATGATTTGAGGGGGAAAGCTCTCTACCTTTTAAAGTTGTACGGATGATAGAAATCAAGATGAAGATGGTGGATGATCAATGGTGGAATTTGAAAAGAGAAGTGATCCATGTGCACACCCAAGTCAACCAATAGAATATAAGTTGACTTGTCATATAAGACAAAAGTCACAAAGCCTTTTCTTTTAATTGCAAAATAGAAAAAAGGACTTTATGTGTGCACTTTAAGTGGGTTAGAAGAATGGGGTCTTTTATTTAATTAAAAGGGGTCATGTTCTTTTAATCAAATAATGAACTTAGGATAGCATAGTCAAACTATAGGTTATAATCAAATAAATTGATTATTAGCAATTTGGTCTAGATAAATGATTAAATTAATTTAGCCAAAATGTTGAAAAGGGGGCTAATGGTCTAGATGACCATTTTTAGGTGATTACATTTGCCCCTCTTTGACTAATGTGTGATCGATCTGGGAAAACATTATGTCAAAGAAAATAGAAAGCCAAGTAGGCGGTGATAGATATAGATATCTGATTTTGAAGAACGAAATGTAGAAAAAGATAGCAAGTCCTAAATGTACAGCCTGATAGTGGTAGTACTAAACACTAGGAAAAGATGATGTTAGAATTCAAGAAGAATGCTAACACTTAGCAAAGTAGATAGATCGAGAACAAGTGAAAAGATCAAACACATGCTCCTAAGAAATAAATAGTTGTAGCAATCAATGATAGAGTATTTCTGCCCCCTCGGAATCGAAATTGAAATGAGGTAAGGGGATGCAAAAACTGTCTATACATGAGAAAATTAGAATATAGCAATGTCCAAGATGACATATAGATGATTAGAACCCAAGAATGACTATAAAAAAATTGATAAAATGCCCCAGTTTGACTAGAGTTGACCTTGAAGGATATAGCATAAAAATTAGGTCGAAACAAGTAGAAAGGTGATTTTAGACATGAAACAATGAATTGAAGTAGATATGAGGTATGGAAATGATGAATACATGAAGAAATGAAGATGCCCCAGTGGTGATTCAGAGATTAGACCTCAAAAGGTCAGCTAACTGCTCAGAAAAAAGTAGGATTTTAAAAGACAATTTTGACCATCAAGATGAACTCAAATTTGGATTTCGATCTCGAAAATGAATCTAGGACGTTGAAATTATTTAAGAGGTCAAAACTTTATATAATATGATGATAACATAGAAAAGAGATGAAGTGAAATATTAAGAAGGTAAAGGACATGAACAAGAAGAAAGTAAAGAAATATATGAAAGGAGTTAGCCGATATGTCTATGAAAAGATGAAGAGAGAGCTCTCCCCATATGCAAGAATGCAAGACTAAGCTAGAAAATGAACCTAAAATGCAAGCTAATATGAAAAGTGGTTTACCAGCAAGAAGTGCATAACATTTAGACTCTTAATTTCATCATTGAGTATTTATTAGGGACATCATGAGATCATACAACCATCACTAGTATAACTATAAGGATATGAATATGATCAATATCAGATAGGTATGTGGAAATCCAATCTAAGAATTAGAGACATGTAAGTCAAGATAACTATGCAATTAGATTCTCGAAGTTTAATTTAGCAAGATTACACCTATATCAAGGCATAAGCGCTAGGATAAACCCCAAGTGTGGTCTTGCGAAATAGTCAAGGATGATACATTTGTAAGTCAAAATGTTGAATAGGTCAAGCATAAATGCTTACAACACTATAGACAAACAAAGTATATCCACAAGTAGAAATCAAGAAAACATGCCCCATGCCCTTAGTCTTCTAGTCAATGACATCCTTGAAATACTATTAGGGATGGAACATATAGTAAAGAAATCATCATAGACAACACACAAAGTAGATAAAGGTCAGCATAACTCAGTCGTTTAAGTGTTAAAGTGCGTGTGTGTAAGTCACTTTGCCATTTCTTCAAGACTTGATTCTGATAGTGAGAAATATCATGACATCGAAGACTGTAGGTAAACTATCCAAAAAGTGTTGAGAAACACTTGATGTCAAAGTGGGTGGGGGTAGTGTTGAGAAACATTGTTTTGTGAGTTGTCAAAGAAACCCTAATGCATAAGAATACCTCAATAAGTTAAGTAGCTATGCCCTTGAGATGAGGACAAGAAACAATTCCAAGCCAGGAAATGTGTAGCAAAGTGGATGATTGAGACTGATAGACATAGCTGCAAGGGTTTCAAGTAGTGCTTGTTTCTAGGTTTTCACCACTTGACAGATTTTTTTAGGACTTTTTTTTTTTTTTGTATTTTTGTATTTTTTTTTTTTGAGTGATACATCAAAGCACCTATTGCTAGGTTTTCACTGAGATGATCATTTTTTCAAGACATTTTCTAATTTTTATGATTTTTTCAGCATCATATATGATTTTTTGGATTTTTTAGAAGGTTTTAGATATCACTAGTTCTCGAGCAAGATCACATCATTTTCTCCCAATGTCTAGCAAGGTATAGGATATGATGGAGCAATGAGCTGGTGGATAAGCAAAGATGGATGAAAAAGGAGTATGAAGCAAGTGAAAGTGATCCTCAAGGACTGACTCCTCAAGAGTACCCTCAAAAGTGTACTTATCATTGACTTGTCAAGTAAGACAAAAGTCACAAAGCCTTTTCTTTTAATTGCAAAATAGAAAAAGGACTTTATGTGTGCACTTTAAGTGGGTTAGAAGAATGGGGTCTTTTATATAATTAAAAGAGGACATGTTCTTTTAAACAAATAATGAACTTAGGATAGCATAGTCAAACTATAGGTTATAATCAAATAAATTGATTATTAGCAATTTGATCTAGATAAATGATTAAATTAATTTAGCCAAAATCTTGAAAAGGGGGCTAATAGTCTAGATGACCATTTTTAGGTGATTACATTTGCCCCTCTTTGACTAATGCATGATCAATCTAGGAACACATGATGTCAAAGAAAATCGAAGCCAAGTAGGCGATGATAGATATAGATATCTAATTCCAAAGAATGAAATGTAGAAATAGATAGCAAGTCCTGAATGCATAGCCTAATAGCGGTAGTACTAAACATTAGGAAGATGATGTTAGGATCCGAAAAGAATTCTAACATCTAGCAAAGCAAATAGATGGAGAGCAAGTGATAAGGTCAAACAAATGCTCCTAAGAAATAGATATCTGTAACAATTAGCAATAGAGCATTTCTGCCCCCTCGGGATCAAAATCAAAATGAGGTAAGAGGAAGCAGAAAGTAGCTAGACATGAGAAAATAGAGATATAGCAATGTCTGATATGATAGATAAATGATTAGAACCCAAGAATGACTATAAGAAATTGATAAAATGCCCTAGTTTGACTAGAGTTGACCTTGAAGGATATAACATAAAAAATAGGTCAAAATGAGTAAAAAGATGATTTAGACATGAAATAGTGAATTGAAGTAGATATGAAGTATGGAAATGATGAAGACATGAAGAAATGAAGATGCCCCAGTGATGATTCGGAGATTAGACCTCAAAAGGTCAATTAACTGCTTAGAAGAAAGTAGAATTTTAAAAGACAATTTTGACCATCAAGATGAACTCCAATTTGGATTTCGATCCCAAAAATGAATGTAGTGCGTTGAATTTATTTAAGACGTCAAAACTTTATATAATGTGATGATAAGATAGAAAAGAGATGAAGTGAAAGATTAAGAAGGTGAAAAGACATGAACAAGAAGAAAGTAAAGAAATATATGAAAGGAGTTAGCTGATATGTCCATAAAAAGATGAAGAGAGAGCTCTCCCCATATGCAACAATGCAAGACTAAGCTAGAAAATGAACCTAAAATGCAAGCTAATATGCAAAGTGGTTTACTAGCAAGAAGCGCATAACATTTAGACTCTTAATTTCATCATTGAGCATTTATTAGGGACATCTTGAGATCATACAACCATCAATAGTATAACTATGAGGATATGAATATGATCGATATCAGATAGGTATGTGGAAATCCAATCTAAGCATCAAGGACATGTAAGTCAAGATAACTACATTATTAGATTCCCTAAGTTTAATTTAGCAAGATTACACCTGTATCAAGGCATAAGTGCCAGGATAAACCCCAAGTGCAATATTGTGAAACAGTCAAGGATGATACATTTGTAAGTCAAAATGTTGAATAGGTCAAGCATAAATGCTTACAACACTATAGACAAACAAAGTATACCCACAAGTAGAAATCAAGAAAACATGCCCCATGCCCCTAGTCTTCTAGTCAATGACATCCTCGAAAGACTATTAGGGAGGGAACACATAGTAATGAAATTGTCATAGACATCACACAAAGTAGATAAAGATCAACATAGCTCAGTTGTTTAAGTGTTAAAGTGTGTGTGTTCAAGACTTGATTCTGATAGTGAGAAATATCATGACATCGGAGACCATAGGTAAACTATCTGAAAAGTGTTAAAAAACACTAGATGTCAAGGTGCGGGAAGTGTTGAGAAACACTATTTTGTGAGTTGTCAAAGAAACCCTAATGCACAAGAATACCTCAATAGGCTAAGTAACTATGCCCCCGAGAAAAAGACAAGAAACAATTCCAAGCTAGGAAATTTGTAGCAAAATAGGTGATTGAGATTGATAGACATAGGTGCAAGGGTCTCAAGTAGCACCTGTTTCCAAGTTTTCACCACTTGACAGATTTTTTTAGGACTTTTTTCAATTTTTTTTGTATTTTTGAATTTTTTGATTTTTTCGGTGATACATCAAAGTGCCTATTACTAGGTTTTCACTAAGAAGATCTTTTTTTCAGGACATTTTCTAATTTTTAGGATTTTTTTCAAGATCATATATGATTTTTTTTGGAATTTTTTAGAAGGTTTTAGATATCACTAGTTCTCAAGCAAGATCACGTCATTTTCTCCCAATGTCTAGCAAGGTATAGGATATGATGGAGCAACGAGCCAGTGGATAAGAAAAGATGGATGAAAAAAGAGTATGAAGCAAGTGAAAGTGATCCTCAAGGACTGACTCCTCAAGAGTACCCAAGCTAGGGAAAGAGGTGAAATAGTCATATGAAGCATATTTTGGATAAGCAATGGAAGTAATGAGAAAGATAGCATGTAGGATAAGCAATGAAGCCAACAAGTGAGATAGCATGAAGTGTGTAGTCCAAAAGAGTAGCCATGTCAAGAGACCTATGAGAACCATGTTTCATTTATTATGATCAAGACCAAGGGGTCAACTAGATAGGATAGTGATGGGGTAGAGCAATAAAAATAAAGTTCAAGATGGAGGTTATGAGAGAATGAGAAAGCACAAATAGAGAATCTCATGGATAAGATAGCCAATATGCAAAGATAGCTCAACATTTTCAAGATCAAAGAGAGAAGAGGGGATAGATGGATGATGGAAGAATTATGCATGATGCCTATTTTCCAGGTTTTTGTCATGGTACTTATCCAAGGTGTCACAAGATGTAGTTTTCACCATAGGACACATTTATATCTCTTTCCTTTTACTACCAAGGTGCCACAAGAAGTAGTTTTCACCAAGGCACATTTTCATTTTTATTTTTATTTGATTTTTTTTCTTTTTCTTGAATTTTTAGAAAGAGCTCAAGCTGTTTGTAGATAGTGCTCCTATAGAAAAGATAAGTCATGATAAGATGAGACCATAGACTGGTATGCTCAAAGATGTTGATAGGGTGATGAAAGAGAAATGGTAGTAGGAAGAGTATATGGAGGATAATAGTTCATGTATAGAAAGTAAGTGTAAGCTTTAGATGATTTCATGAGGGTAGCTGAAATATTGGACAAGATCAACATTGACACACACCTTGAAGGGTATTGGAACAATGAAGGAATCATGGATGAAGTAGCTTGAGGTTTAAATGTATGAGGTGGTAGAAGAGATTTTGAAAAAAGTGGAGTGGAAGGCTTTGGAATATTTTTAGAAAGAGTTTTGGAAGAAGATGGAATGGAAGCCTTTGGAAGCTTGAATGTCAACTTTGAAGTATTTTCAATATTCAAGTCTTTTAAAAGAGACTTGGGAATCCATATAGCTTTAGATTTTCCTTCGGATACTTCAAAGCACATTTCTTCAATAATGGGTTTAGGAACCCATATTTTCTTTGATTTAGCTTTTTTAATAGTAGACCTTTGCAGTCACTTTTGTGCTTTCTCCTTCTTAGCATTCACATGTCGATTAGATGGGACATAGTGATCTTTCTTTTTTAATGGATTCTTATGTTTATTCTCACTTCCAAAGGACTTGGGATTTGTGGATGAATAAGGATGATATGAATGGTTTAGATGTATAGATGGGTGAAAAGTCACCAAGGATGAGTGTCTTTATTTATCTTGAGGTATTATAGGAGAGCTAGGGAATGAGCTAGGAGTGAATGTAGGAGATGGAGGAACATAAGGCCCCAATATGGATGGAAGGTTTGAATGCTTTAGCTTAGATGGATATGGACCAAGGATAGATTGTGAAGATGCAGAGGGATATTGGAAAGGGATATCAACATCTTTAGAGTGAGCAACATGGTCAAAGCCATCAATAGACTCATGAGTACCTTTCATAGGAACAATATTTTTAATAGAAGCACTTGAAGCTTGAGCACAATTTTGAAGTGGATGTGGAGAAGTAGAACATGAGGGGATGCTTTGATCTTGACAAGTAGCTTTGGATAGCATATGAAGAGAAATTTTCTCATAATTTTTAGTAAGCTCAAGGGAGATAATGGAAGTGGTATCTTCATCATACTTGGGGGGTGGACAAGATATAGGATATGGAGGGAAAAAATCTTGAAAGAGATAAAAGGGTGCTTGATCTTGATCTTTCTTGACATTTATAGCTTTGTCTTTTTGAGAGTCCTCTTGACATGGAGCCACTTCTAAGGACAAGGAAGAATGTAGAGTGAATGGAGTTGTGTTTGGATTAGGCATAGTAGTGCATGAAGGTTGAGAATGTTTAGGATTAGTAGCATGGAAAAGGTTTGCAGCCAAGTGAAGGTTAGCTTGAGTTTCTTTTAGAGGTAGCCCTTGAGGATACACGTAGTCTATGTGGAAAGTATTAGGTTCTTTGTGTGATGGAGGCATGTTGGAAAGCTTTGAAGTGTTTGAAAAAGTGGAGGATGTAATGGAGCAACTAATAGACATAGGTTCATCAACATAATCTTGCTCAAGAGAAGTATCCTCAGCACATGAGTCACTAGAGGTTCCAAGATCAACAATCTCATCATCAGTGAGATCTTGGATTTTATGTTTAAGCTCTATACAATCATAAGTAGCATGGTCATTAGATCAATGATAGGCACAATAGGTATCCAAGAAAGGATTTACATAGGAGCTAGACTTAGGCAACATGATGAGCTTGGTGCCAAGAAGTGTTCTCAAAATATCATCATAAGAATTCCCCAAGGGAGTAAAATTTCTCTCAAAAGTATGTCTAGAGTCCTTTGATTGCTTTCCAAGTGAATAGCATGCATATATGTCTTCATCATTGTCTTGGTCAAAGATAGGTTTATCATGAAATTTTGACGTATGCTCCAAGGATGTATCATTTGCTTGTTCTCTAAAGGGGTCTTTAGATCTAGAAGATGAAGACATTTGATGTCTTGAAGTAGAATATGTAGACCTCGAAGAAGAGGATGACCTCAAAGAAGGTGACTCACATGCATGTAAAGACCTTAAGGAAGATTCATGTAATTATGCAATCTTCTCCTCTAACCTTTTCTCAAGTTTAGACTTCATTTTTGTCATGCGCTTAGAGAGATGAAGGTAAGAAAGATCATTTGTCTCTTCTAGTTCTTTGTATTGCGCATATAGATCTTGAAACTCTTTAGTGACATGGAGGATGATAAGTAGGAGATAATTTCCACAGCTAGTCAAATTGTGATAAGAATATCAGGATTTAACTGTGTCATTTTGAGTCAAACTCGATGACCCATATTTCATGAGTAGTGATTCAACATGAATCCATCTCTCACGAGAATAAATGGAACACTTAGCACTCATTGGATCTAGGTGATGCTCATAGGGGTGAAGCACCGGGACTTCCTAGGAGGTTGCCCATCCCAGTACTACTCTAGCCTGAGCACGCTTATCAATTGATGAACTTAAGGGGCTTTCTAATGAATGGTTCATAAGGTACAACACTTGGTGAAAGTTTTGCAAATGGGGTTGCAAGCTTTGGGTTTAACTATGGAGGAAACTCCATAGTTAAGTGTGCTCAGGCTGGAGTAGTACTGGGATGGGTGACCTCTCAGGAAGTTCTGGTGCTTCACCCCTGTGAGCATCACCTAGATCCAATGAGTGCTAAGTGTTCCATTTATTCTCGTGAGAGATGGATTCATGTTGAATCACTACTCATGAAATATGGATCATCGAGTTTGACTCAAAATCACACAGTTAAATCCTGATATTCTTATCACTACATGGAGGATATCATGATCATCTAGATTCGGTTGAAGTTTGGTAGCACAAGGTTTAGATCCCATAGTTTTAGATGCAAAGGCAAGCATAAAAGAGCCTAGAAGATAACTTGATGTTCAAACTATAGGACGTAGAGTGTTCACTTGCCAAGATAGTAGAGAGAGATTAAAGTGACTTGTCAAACAATATGTCCAAGAAACTTATGACATGAATGACTCAAGTCAATAGCTAGGCAAGATGCCAAAATAGCCAAATAGATAGAGAAAGTAGGGTGACAAGTGAACAACTCTCCAACCCAAGAGTGTAGTCAAGAAATCAAGGCAACCATTTCAGAAAAAGGATAACTAGCAAGCAGACATAGACCATGAAGACAAAAAGACCAAGAGCACTAAGACCAAAGAGCCACTTTAAGCATGTTCAAGAACTAGAGACATAGCAAATCAAAGTCAAATGATGAGACTCCCCTTAGCAAGCAACACAAGAAAAAATGTTAAGACTTGATGCTTTGACTTGGTTGACAAAGTTTGACAATAGTTAATAGCATAGCAAGTTTGATGTTCAAAAATAATTTCTTTCCAAGCAAGATAGTGACACATGGAGTAGTATTCAAACAATCAAGCAAGGGAAAAAGCAACCTTGCATGATACAAGCATATCTAAGGTCTCAAAATAATTCCCTAGAATTATTGTCATGTGTATGTTCAAAAGATTTTCACAAGTATACCACATTCGAGAACACATCAAACAATATCTGCTTAAAAGACATGGTTCATTACTCAACAACTTGGCCCATGCTTGATGCTCCTTTGCCTCACACCAAGTGGTTTCCCACAAGAGATATTGGCTTTGTCATGGAAATGCCATAAGAATAACCAAGGGAACATAGATGGTGAGTGTAAAATCTTGGGGTGATCTGAGTAGTCCACTAGGATCGATCCTTGCACCAAAAAGTTGAGCGGCTTAAAAAGGTAGTTACTAACTTAGGGTGTTTAGATAGGGCTTCCATTCATAGTGTTCCTCTTGCTCCCAATTATAGGACACCTCACCTTGTGATGAGTAACTGATCTTGTGACCACAAGAGTACCTTAAGCATTCTTGCCTAGTGATCTCCCTATGGTCGAAATCCCATAATCAATCACACTAGGCGAAGAAAATCACTATGTCTACCAAGGTTTTGTGTCTTTGATAGCCTTGAGTTTATAGTGGGTTGGAAGAGCTAGGTAATGTGCTTATCCCCACTTGGGTTGTTCCTCTCAGGTTGTCCGAGAGCAGGCCCTCTAAAGGATTCTAAACTACACAAAGAGTGGATCAACTTTTGGAAGTCAAGATTTCTGATTCACCACAAGGGTGAAGAGCATACTCTCCTATTCCAATCATTTTCTTCCAAACATGCCAAGAAGATTTAGTTGCCTCTTACTCTTGAAACCAAATGGTAAGTCAATATTTATGATTCACCACAAGGGTGAAGAGCATACTCTCCTATCACTAAAAGATCCCAATTGTAAGTTTTAATGTGCCTAAAAATAAACAACTAGTATATGTTGCACATGTAAAAGTAAAGAACAAGAAAAATTGGGTTTTTATGCGTTGAGCAGCCCTACAAACAATCATTAGTAGCCCTTGTGCATTTGAAGCTTTGACATGCGTTCTCTTTATGCAATGTTTCAATTTTTTTCACAAGGATGGCAACTTGCAATCACAACTTGTTAGCACCAAAAGTTAGTGTGAAATAACATAAAAATCTGCAATAAAAATTGGTTAGTTGCCTCAAAAATCCAATTTATCTTTCAACCAAGTGCATGCAAAGGAAGTGCAAGTTAATCACAAATACTCTCATTTTTACTCTTTGATTTTGACCTAGTCAATAAGATTGGACTTGTTTGCTATAATTTTGGATCTAAAAAGAGAAATTCAAAGAATAGACCCCTGCTAAAAACTAGAGAGCTTTTCAAAAATGCAAGAAATTCAAAAAATTCTCCTCATTTGTGCCCTAGAGACCCATTTTGTCAAAATAGGAAAAATTTATCAAATCGAGTTTTTGATCCTTAATACGACCTCAAAATTCAAAACACAAAGAAAGAACCCCTATTAGAATTGAAAAACCTTTCTAGAAATGTAAGTTTTTCTAAAAAAGATGCTGATGTGCGACCAAAAATGACTTTTTATGAAAAAATATATATATATCATAACTTCCGCAAGTCATGTCAAAATGCTCTAAAAATCAGATTGAGACATTTTGGATACATACCCAACTTTAAAAAAAAAATTCAGAATCAAAATCCAAGCGATTTAAAAGATATGATCAAATATTTAAACCAACCAAATTTTTGGCCTTCAAACCAATCTACTTATGGGTTGGCCTTAAAACCAAAGTGATAATTCTACAAAAGCACTTGATTACATCCAATATGCTGCTATAAAAAATTAGAGATAAGAAATGAAAGCAAATGGAGCTAGAAACTTTATTCAAGCCCCACGGTGGGTGCTAAAAATGTACACTAGAAAGTGTGTCACACTCTAAACCCTTCTATCCAAACGATTCCATGAGTTTGGAATGCTTGGATGCTGGCTTAGAGCTCCCTATCCACGGAGTGCAAGAAGTTAGTATTAAAGCATGAAGGCTCTTAGCCAAGCCTTATAAATGTACTTCTTGCTAGTAAACCATGCAACGGGAGGTTCTTTGAGACAAGAGCAAGAGTGCAAATATCTTCAAGAAATTCCTCAAGAATGCAATGCAAGTATGGAAACTAAGCTAAGATGATAATGCAAAATGCAACTATGTTAAGCATGTATGAGAGTGTTACAATACCATTATTTAAACTATGTGAGATTATTGCAAGAAATCAAAGCTAAATTAACATGCAACTATGCTAAGAATGCCATATGATCTTATGCTAATATGATGGAATGAGAGAATGAGACAAGAAATGAGAAGTTCTCCACAAAGCTCCAAAGAAATCTGTTAGAAAAACCTGCAACATAACAATATTCAAAATATGGATGGATGATTTGAGGGGGAAAGCTCTCTACCTTTTAAAGTCGTATGGACGGTAGAGATCAAGATGAAGATGGTGGATGATCAATGGTGGAATTTGAAAAGAGGAGTGATCCATGTGCAGACACAAGTCAACCAATAGAATATAAGTTGACTTGTCATATAAGACAAAAGTCAAAAAGCCTTTTCTTTTAATTGCAAAATAGAAAAAAGGACTTTATGTGTGCACTTTAAGTGGGTTAGAAGAATGGGGTCTTTTATTTAAGTAAAAGGGGACATGTTCTTTTAATCAAATAATGAACTTAGGATAGCATAGTCAAACTATAGGTTATAATCAAATAAATTGATTATTAGCAATTTGGTCTAGGTAAATGACTAAATTAATTTAGCCAAAATGTTGAAAAGGGGGCTAATAGTCTAGATGACCATTTTTAGGTGATTACAACTAGGAGTACTACCTTAGGGTGCATTTTGCACAACTTTTGCTTCACCGGTTTAATCTTGGGATCAACTGTCAAATGATGCACAACCAAATTTGTGTCTAAGCTAGGCATGTCTTTATATGTCCATGAAAATTTGATTTTTCTCTTTTTCAAGAATTCAGTCATGGCTTTTTATTCCTCAAGACTTAAGGTAGCAACAATGTAGGTGATTTGTGGATTATCCTCTGTTCCCAAATTGACTAGAATTGTGTCTTCATTCAAAATAGGTGACTTTTCTGGTGGCAAGGAACTAAATGGCAAGTCAAGCTCTCCCTCTTCTAGTGTCTCTAAGAGGTTTTCACCATAAGATGCATCCTTTATTTTATCTTTTTCTTCATCCAAAAGTGCCCCAGAGGAGTTTTCACTAGAGGATGTTTCTTTTATTTTTCCATTTTTATTTTCTTTTTCACTTTTATGACTAAGAGAGTTGACTTGGCTACCAAAGTAGGCTTCCTTATTGTACTTGATCTCATGTTTGTAATCTTGAAGATTCTTAAGGCCAAAAAGTGCCATCATTGCTTCATCAGTCTTACAAATGTCAAGAGCTGGTGGTGTATCTTGAAGGTCCCAGTCTATCATGTCAGGATTGGTGAGAGGTAGGTTAATGAATGAAAGGTCATCTATGGTAATGGTGTGGACATAGTTATCTAGGTCATCTTCAATGTATTAGAAAGGTACTTCAAAGAATTCCTCCTCTTCAGCCTCAGAATCAGGTTCAACTGTACAATAGTTGTCAGCAAAGGATACCTTAGGTTTAATGGAGCCCAATCCACGTCCTTTAGGATATCTATTAGCTTCTAAGGGTTGTCTAATTCCATCTTCTTTCGGTCCAAGGCCGATACCATGATATCCCATGTTTTCAATAATTGGAGGTGCCTTAACATATTTATCCTTAGGAAACTCCACAGGTTCATCTTTTTCATCATAATATAGCCAATCTAGGATATTATCTTCCATGTGCTCATCACTAAGTGAACTCCAATGCTCAAATGTTGTCTTGCTAACTTGCATGGTTTCCTTATTAGTAGAAGGTGATAATTAAGAAGGTTTTCCAAAGGAATGAGGGGAGAGTGGTAGTTGTCCAACACACATGGCATTTTCAAACTTATACTCTCCCATTCCTAAATCAGCAAAAGTGACCTTCTTCCCTATGGTGTTAATTTTAGTATCTTCAACCTTCTCTTTCCCCTTGCGGGAATTTGAATCCTCATTAGCTAATTTCACTACTGTTGTGGAAGGTGGTTCTATTATGGTGAGAGATTTAGGTACAACTTTTGCAAACTCACTTATTGGACAAAAATTTATTGGTGCACCTTCCAATCTTTTACAAAATTCAAAAGGAGTGGGATCCCTTGGGATTGTGATCTCTCTTCCTTGGTGGGAGAATTTCAAGCACTAATGATAGGTAGATGGGACTACCTTTAGTGTATGTATCCATGGTTTATCAAGCAAGATGTTATATCACAGATCCAAGTCTAGGACATGGCATTTAGTATTTATAATGGTTGGTCCAACTTTTAGAGGCAACATGATGAATCCTTTTGATTCTCTTTCCCTTTCATCATATGCTTTTATTGTGATCCTTTTATTAACATCTAGGAGGCCTTCTGGAAGTCCCAAGAAAAAAATCATTTTCAATGTACAAAGGTTCAAACTGGATCCATTGTCTATAAGGACTCTTTTAATCTTACATCATTGTATAAGGACTTCAATGTGGAGGAACAAATTGTGGTGGGGGTTAGGACCTTGGAAATCTTTATTTGTGAAGAGAAGGCATTGTTGGGTGGCAAGGTTTCCAATCATAGTGGTGAATTAGGAAGAATTAATGTTTTCAAGAACATGAGACTCTAAAAGAGGCTTCTCCAAGATCTCTTTATGGATGGGTGATGTGGTTAGAAGCTCAAGAATAGATATTTGTGCAGGAGTCTCACCTAGTTGGGACAACACATCATAGGGAGAAGTGAGCCTTTGCAAGGTGGATGGCACAACAAGCACATGTGGCACTGAGGGATTAGTGTTATTGGGAGTGGCAGCTTGCAAAGTGAGTCTTCCTCATCGAGTGGTGGCATCACAATCAGCTGCTTGTAAGACAAGGGCATTCACATGAGTGTCTACCTCTTCAATGTGACCACACAAGGAGTCAAATCCACATATATCACTGGTTTCTATCTTACCACACAAGGAGTCAAATCTTGAAATGTGGTTAGTAGAATAATCATAAGGTAATGCATTTGATGTGGAAGCTTGATTTGCATTGTTGGTATTGTTATTATCATTGTTGTGATCGGGAAATGGTTTTTCAAATATCTTCAATTTAGCCATTTTAGAGGTTAGACCTCCTTCTACTTCAATTTCCCCATCATCAGCAAGATTTTGGATAAAAACTTTGAGCTTGATACATTTGTTGGTGTCATGTCCTTTGATACGGTGGTATTTACAATATTCATTTTCCCTATACCACTTTGACTTTGGTTGATTTTCATCAAAAGGGCATGTGTTAGGAAATACCATCCAGTTGTGATCCACTAATTTTTGAAAGATGGCCTCCAAAGGTTCACGAAAGTTAGTGAACTTTCTATTGCGATCATAATCATGATTGTAATTGTTGTTGCGTGGAAAGAACTATGTTTGACTACGAGATTGTTGATTTCTTTGATTTTCATGATTCGAATGGTTGTTGTTTCGATTGCGATAGTTATTATTGTTCCCTCCTTGAAGATTTTTGACATCAGTAACACCATCATGTGCAACACCCTTATTCTTGCACCTGAACTTGGGTTTGCTATTGTTGTTTGACTCATTGTTGGAGGATGATGAACTATAATGCTTAATGGTACCTTTTTCCAAAAGTCCACTTTCAATATTCTTGCCCTTTTTGACTAAAGTGGAAAATTCTTCAGGGCTAGCCATTTTCATGTGGAAAAACATTTTAGGTATCAAGCTCTTGATAAATATATCCACAATATGGGAATCTTCAATTTTATATGGCATACGATTAGCAAGATTTCTCCACCTTTGTAGGAAGTTGGCAAAAGTTTCTCCATTTCATTGTTTTGTGTTGCACAAGTCACTCAATGAGGCATGATGTTCAATGTTGTAAGAGTATTGTGCTATAAACTTTCTTGTCAAATCATTGAAAGAAGTAAAGGATCCCTTAGGTAAATTCATTAACCACTCAAGTGCGGGGCCTCCAAGACTTACTGCAAAGAGCCTCTTAAGATAGTCATCACTGTAGGCTACTTCTTGGTACAAAATGGAAAATTTCTTGAGATGGGTGACAGGGCATGTCTCTCCTGTATACTTGTCAAATTTAGGAATTTCAAAATTTGGTGGAAATGGCACCATATTAATGGATTTATCAAATGGAAAAAGGAAAATTTCATAAAAAAGAGACATCCTTCACCCCTTTGTTGTTCATGTTAAGGACCAAACTTCACAATTCTTGGAGTTGTTGAGCCAAATCTTGATTAGGTTGCACTTGTGATTGTTGGGAGTTCACAAATCCACCTCCTAAATTGTAGGGAGTCCCAAATGTAGTGTGAGGTGGTGGAGGTACTCCACTTTAGCCAATGTATTGATATGTAGTTTTTGGAATTAGCATGGAATTCTTTACCATAGTGGTTGGCACTTGTAAATAAGAGGAGTGCATTAGTTGTGTCAAAATTTCCATTGGTTGAGTAGGCACTTGTCCAATGCCTAAGCATCCCACAGTTGAGGTTGTCAAGGTAGATTTTGGAATACTAGCATGTGTGGTAACATTGGGCATGGCACTAATGATTTGTTGAATATGTTCTGCACTCAATTGAAATGTGGGTTGTGTTGAAGTGCTAGATGTAGTCATAGCACTAGTTTTTACCATGGTTTCTTTTCCTTTGCTAGAAGTCAGAGCTACATTTGAAGTGGGCAACACAGGCGCACCACCTTTTGTGATTTTTTTAAACAAAGTGTTCTCATCAAAGCTTGGGGGAACATTAACACCATCCTTGACCAAATTTAGGAATATCTTAGTTTTGTTTTCCCTAATGGATTTTTCCATCATTTCCACATTGTAGGGGTCTACAAGGAATGTCCTGACATCACTAGGTGCATTGTTAGGGTCAATGGGATCTTCAACTTGGTTCTCATGTGGATGTTGAGTTAGGCATACCGAGGTTTGGACTAGAGGGAATTATGTTCCCTAATGAAGTTGTGAGTGGAGGAAAAGGATTCTCCATCTCTGATTGCCTCAATGGTTCCCACAACTGTGACATGGGATTAAATGTGAACCTTCCTGATCATGTGTGTACCATACAAGAGTGACCAAGCCAATGGGTGAAGATTATGGAAGAAAAAGAAATTGAGGATGAGAGCTAATAACCTTATGTGATTAAAGGGTCAACTACCCAAGTTTGAACAAAAGAACTTGGTTTAGAAAAAAAAGTTTGATTAGAGGATAGTAGTATCTTTCTCCTACCAAAGATAGCCAAGTGATCTTGTAGGAAAGATAGGACACCAAGTTGATTACTCACTATTTGGAGATGGACTTGTGATCCCAAATAAGTAAGTGTAATTAGGATAAATGTTTGCTTATGGATGAAAGGTCTAGTGTTGCAATGTCAAAAGATTCTTTAAGGTTTTAAGCTTTCTAGAAGAAAATTTGAAAATGGAAGACTAGGAGTTTGGAAAGATGGAGGTAGATATAGAAGATGAAAGTGTTGTGGTCTGTAATGTAGTTAACTCAATCCTCATTCACTAGAAATAAAAACCTTGGGTTCACTCCTGGGAAAGTAGACTAGTTTTAAAGTTTTCCATTGTATTCAATTCTATCATAACGGTCTTGTGTAGCTACTTCTTTTTGAATGTTTTTTATAGCATATCAGAATTGTTTGTCACCGTGTGCTAGGTTCTTCCTTTCCTTGTAGACAGGTGGTTTGGACAACTTCACTTTCTTATGTTTGACTTGGTTGACTTTATCGGTCATGGAAGTTATAAAACAAGACCCAAATTTCAAGTGACTAGAGTCAACCAATTTCAAAATGCAAACTACCAAAAGTAACCATGAGTCAAGAAGACCTCACTTAACCTATCTCACTCAATGAAAGGTTACCTCACAATTTCACTCATTTTAGAACTTGTTTGATGTTTTGGTTTTGGTTTTTGAATGGTTTGAACAAGCACACTAAGCACAACAACAACCCTAATAAAGCTATCTCTAGGATGAACAAGGCTTATCTAAAGGGCGTCCTCAATATACCCAAGGTACATGAGGCCCAAATCTGTAGATGAAAGTAAATATTACCACACAACTAGGGGGAGATGGTAACTCAAATATCCTCCTTCACTTCTCAAAGGTATAAAGTTCTTTGGCACTTAGCCAAGAGTGACAATATTCCACTTCCAAGAGAGGTGTCTTTCGATTCACCTCCTGATTTTTATACTCTACCAAAACACTAGAGTTGAGGTCATCCCAAAGGGTGATAAATCCCCAAGCAAGCCTCCTAAAAAAAGAAAAGCAAAACCACTTATTTCTTGTGCACCTAAGATCACCCGAAGGCGCGAGGGAAGAGAATATGTAAGTGGCCTTGGGGTTTAAAAGACACTTGTTCTTTCCCAATGAAGCTTTAAGTTTTCTATCTATTTGAAGACACTCGTGATTAAAACATGAAAAGTTCTTTCAAACTTGAAATAGCACCAACATAAATGAAAATGCGGGTTCATTAACAAGAAAGTAAAGCAAGTGCATGAAAATAAAATGCTGAAAATAAAAATACAAAAAATATAGTCAATTTACCTTAGGGCATTCAAGAGTGTATAACTTCATTTTAAGCACCAAACCTAAATGTGATCTAGCCTAAGCATACATTTCCATTTTAAGCACCAATTCCAAATATTGTCTAGCCTAGGCATACATGTCCATTATCCTTTAAAGCACTCAAGATAGTGTGAATTCTTTTTAAGCACCAAATCCAAATGTGTCTTCTACCCTAAATATTCATTTCAATTTTAAGTGCCAAAGTCCAAATGTTAGCTACTCTACACATTCATGTCAATTTTAAGCACCAAGTCCAAATGTTAGCTAACCTAAACATTCATGCATTCAAAAGAAAGTGTTTAAATCCATACAAGTTCATTAGCCTCTTAAGGTTTAAGTGATAAAAATCACTACAAATCTCTTTTAGTGATAAAAATCACTATTGGTTTTTTTTTTTTAGGTTTTTAAGGTTAATTCTTTGCATCAAAACCATTAGCAAAAATTTGCAAGTGAACCATTTAGCTAAAATTATTGTTAAAAATTGCACAACTCTACTAAAATGCAAAGACGCCAAAATATAGACGCAAACGCTAATTCGTGTAGACGACAAAAAGTGTAGACGCCAAAACACACAGATGCTAAAATTCGAAGACGACAGAAGACACTTTATGCATTTTTAGATGTAGATGGCAATGCAAAATGCGGAGACACCTGAATTTGAAGATGACAAATTAAAGGCCACACACAACGCAAATGACGAAATGAATTCACAGACAACAAACTAAACGTCGAAGACAACAAAATAGACTTCACAGATGAGAGAACTAAGTTTGCAGACGACAGATTAAACAACATAGATGACAGACCAAAAATGTAGATGACAAAATAGAAATAGAAACAACAGACTAGTTTAAGCAGAAATGCAAGTATGTTTTGAACTACTATAGAGATGCTAAAGAGCGGAGACACTAGTTTGCGGAGATTATGGTTTGCATAGATGATAATCATAGACGACGTTGTGACTTGTAGAAATGATAATGCAATGTTTTATGACTGAACCGAGGTTGTTTGCAAATTTTTAAAATGAAACCAGGGACATGAGTCCCACCGGGCATGCCAAAATGACTGTTAAAAAATGTGACCTGTTAGGAGCATGGGTTAACAAACAAAAATTAGCTAAAAACTTTGAAAGTGTATCAAAGATTCATCAAAATGAAAGGAACACACACTAACTAATGCTTGCTTGAATTTTGCAACCCTAAATAGCTAACAAACCCAATCTTCCAGCCACCTCTATAGCTCAACAAGGGCACCCATAAGAAGCCTTGTTGGTGTGTTAAGATGGGGGGGTATGTTTGGTGTGCTCTTTCAAACACAACAATAAATGAATCTCTTGAGTGTGTGAGTGCAAGTGTGAATGAAAATGCACTAAGATCCTAAGCTATGTGGAATAAAGAACACTTCAAGAAATAGCTATGGAGAAAGCCATTCTTGAAAGTATTCAATAATGAAGATGATATGTAATAAAGGAAACTAACTAAGAATGTAAGCTATGGAATGGAAATGCAAATGCATGAAGAAAACTAAATGAACAATGCAAGATGCAAGCTAAATCAGCTACCAAATGATTAGTATGATCCTAGAAATCTTTATGAAAATCAAACTACAATGCAAACTCTTAGCATGAAAACTCAAAACTCAAAATGGCATGGTAACAATGCAAAAATGGGAGATGCTAAATTCTTGAGACAAGCCCTCTATTTATAGACTTGAGGGAGGGCTTGGTGAGGTGGCATTCATATAGATGTCACATAAGGTGACATGCAAGCCATGCAAATGGTCAAGAATTCAAAGTTTTCACACACATGTGTGAGAAAATTTGAGAAGAAGAGTGGGAGACAAGAGTGTGTAGGCATGTCATCTCACACATGTGTGAGCACACTCTTAGGCTAATGAAGGGGATTAAGGAGATGATTAGGAATGATTAAGTAGGATTAGAGAAGAAGTAGGTTTAAGAGGATGAAAATGATGGTTATAGGCTAGGCTCTAGGTTAGGCTTAAGATTAAATTAAATAAAATTTAATTTAATCATGGGTTTAGAGGAATTAATAGGATGTGAGGATTTAAATAAATAAAATTTATTTAAAAATGGAGAAACATGAAGGATCATGTGTTAAATTAATTTAACACATTAAAGCTAGAAGTATTTAAATTAGATTTAAATACTTGAGAGAATGAACTTATTTAATTAAAATAATTTAATTAAATAAGTAGATTAATGTGACCAATATAATTAATTAATTAATAATTAATTACAGTGTCATGGGCAATATTAATAAATTAATATAGTCTTTAGGGACGATTTTAAGCATCTACACATTCACCATTCTAGAATAATTATCAACAAGCAACATAATTTACTTATCTCCTTTGTAGCTTTGCACTTCAATTGGTCCACAAAAGTTAGTATGAACAATCTCCAATATTCTTTTAGAGATATGACTTTTACTCTTAAAACTTGACTTTTTCATTTTGCCTAACTGACATTCTTTGCAAATTATATTGACAGACTTTTTCATGTTAGGAAAAACTCTAAATCTTCTCATGTTACTGATACGAACCAAGTTATCAAAATTAACATAACATAACCTCTTTTACCATAGCCACACATCATCAAATTCTATAACTAAACAAGTAGCATCCTCTATATCAAGGTAGAATAGATTACCTCTAGTTTGATTACCTTTTTCAATAAATTTTCCATCAGTATCATATATCTTAGCAACTTTTTTCTCAAACTCAACCTTAGAACCCAAATTATTTAGTTGTGACACAGTAAACAAATTATAGTTCAGTCCTTCAACATAGTAAGAATTGTCACATAAAACCTTTTCTATGAGCTTGATAGAACATTTTCCTTTTATTAGACATGGTGTATCATAAACCTTACACTATTTCCATCATAATATTTCAAGGTAATGAACTTACTTTTATCTTTAGTCATGTGATGTAACCATGCATTATCAATGATCCATATGTCATTCTTGTTCACACAAGATAGTAGTACAATTGCCTCATCCTCATTAGGTTCATCCTTAATTACAAAATACATCACTTCATCATCATGATCTTCAGATCCATCTTTTGTTTCCTCTTCAACAATGTAGCAATACTTATTTCCTTTATCTTTATAGTCTTTGTTATCTTCATCTCTTCTACTTTTGTACTTTTCACCACCTCTATAATTCTTCTTCTCTAGAAATCTAATAGAAGTATGACCAACCTCATTGCAATTGAAACACATGATAGGTAACTTACCTTTAAAATTTTCTTAACCTCTATGAATTCTCATTGCTAGTAGTGCTTCAAGTTGATCTACATTTTCCTCATCTTATCGCTATCGTAGGACACATATTTTTTCTTTTTCTTCTTCTACTTCTCATTAGGTACCTTTAATGATAGCTTGGCTTTGAAAGAAGATTCAATATTTTCAAGTTTGTAATTATCAAAGTTAGATAGCTCAAAATTAGTGAGCCTACCTATCAAACCTTCAATAGTTAGATCATTCCCTGACATGCATTTAAGTTCTTGTATTGCAAAACTCTAATAGCATATATAGGTAACATCATTCTCAAAACTTTACTTAGTATAGTATCATCATCTATTTTACTAGTAGCTCCTCTTATTGCATTGACAACATATTTTATTCTAGAGAAATATTGAGCAATATTCTCACCTTCTTGCATTCTTATGTCATTAACCTTACTTCTGAGACTTTCAACTTTGGCTCTTAGAACATTCTTGTCACCTCCATAAATAGTGTGTAGAGAATCCCACATTTTCTTTGCAGTGTCACAACCTTTGATATCATCAAAATTGACATAGCTTAGGGAAGAGGCAATCTCCAACATTTCTTAGTTGTGTTCTTTCTTCTTTTTCAAATATTTGGTAGTTAGGGCTCTAGTAAGATTCGTATGCTCAACAAAAATGGTAAATTGTGCATGATCTCCAAGACCTCCTAGGTGTATCTTCATTAGACTTTTCCATGTAGAAAAGTTATCTCTATTAAACTTGGGTACTCTTTTTGACATCTTGATCTTTGTGCTTCTAGTACCTTTAAATTAGTCCTCTTAAGCAGATTGGCTCTGATACCAATTGTTAGAATTCTTTAGAATAACTGGGGAGGTGAATTAATTATCCAAGGTCCACATGTACAAATAAAAAATTTCATAGCTTAGTGAACCAATTTCCATAAAAAATTTTCATCATACATGTGTCAACTAGTTTATGCAATCACTTAAACTTGTAGGTTACTGTTAAATCAATTTGCAAAAATGTAAACATGAAACATAACAGATTCAATAACACATTTGATACAATGATTTAACATCAAAATCCAATTTGGAAAAGCCACTAGTAACATGCTACTCATTCTCACTCTTCTAAAGTGATATCCTATGAAAGGCCATAAAGGTTACAATACACACTATTAAATGTGACCTGGTTAAAAGATGTTAACCACCCTATTAGGAGTGAGCCTTGTTAGAGGACTTTAGATTATTCACTTGGATTGTCACCCAGTTAAAATATTTACAAATGACTATTAGGTAAACCTTAATCCAAAAGATTTACTCGAGACTGATAAAATAATTAGAGAGTAATAATAAGGCTTGATCTAGTAACAACTTACAACACACTTGCAAATTACAAATCTTTATTTCAGTCCTCCATTTTTCTTGGCTTTCATACACTTCATCTTTGATATCTTGTTCACCCTTCAAGAATCCATATCATTAAGCCTTCTTGTTTTTCTTGCCAATGAAGTCTCTTCTCTTAGGTCACTAAATAAAGCAATACCCTGGACTCCTTGTCTTCCTTAAGTTTTCACACATGACAACCCTTGCTTCTGGCCAGCCATCTCTATAAATAATGAATTAAGATCTTTTCTCATTCATCCTCC
Source organism: Cupressus sempervirens (assembly GCA_028749045.1). Classification (NCBI taxonomy): domain Eukaryota; kingdom Viridiplantae; phylum Streptophyta; class Pinopsida; order Cupressales; family Cupressaceae; genus Cupressus; species Cupressus sempervirens. Next base: position 368,749,331 of record CM053791.1, on the reverse strand, counting down.
ATCATCCATTTTAGGGTTAGGTCATAATAGCTAAGATTCAATGAATCTACTCCTCATTTCATTCCATTCCCTTTTAGAAACTTCTCATTCAATTCTCTTTGAATTTACCTCAAAATAGTTCACCATGAATTTTTTGCCACTAGCTCATCAACCTTCTCTTCCACATGGTTCACCCAATCCAAGAAATCAAACTTGTTAGCTTAGATTCATAAAATTCTCAATCTTTCTTATAATGCTAACACTTAGTATTAACTAGTTTACGATGCTTGGCGCACACTGCCAAGCATTGCTTGACTAGTTTACAATGCTTGGCACACACTGCATTGCTTGACATCCACTGTCAAAATAATTGGCACAAAATAAAGTTTACTAGTTCTCAGCATCAACTAAGCTTTACTCAGCTTACATTGTTTCACTTAGCTTACACTAAAATTTACTTTTCTTAGCTCCAACTAATTTTCTGCTTAGCTTGCATTAAGTTTTCTTGGCACCTATTGTCCACTCAGTCAAGCTTAGTAGAAAAAATTTGTTTAACTTATTCTTCTAAACTTACTCAATGTAACCAGCCTTTGCAACCTTAAGTAGATTATCAATGTACTATAATATCACTAGCATGATCAATTCTTATACACCTTTTCATATCATAACTCAACCTTTCTTCTAGGTGCTATTGTTACCTCATTGATCAAATTCTCTTCATCAATCAAATAAATGATAGTACTTAAATCATATAAGAAATTGTCTTACCAGCAAGTAGTAGGTTTGATATCAATGGCAAAAAAATGATTGAAACACATTTATCATACTTGTATCAAACCATTTTCAACAATATATGGCACAAACACAGGAATTTTAGGTCTAAGTAAAGGAGAATCTAGTGTGAAAAATGAAGAAAAGTTTATATGGCTTGAAGCAAACACCTAAACAATGGTATCTAAAATTTGATAGTTTTATGCATGACCATGGATACATCAGGTGTCATTTAGATCACTGTGTTTACTTTAAGAGGTTAGATGATGGAAACTACATTATTTTATGTTTATATGTTGATGATATGCTCGTAGCCGAGTCTAACATGGTTCATAATAAGGTGTTAAAAGAATAGTAACCACATTCATTTGCTACAAAGGATTTGGGGGCAGAAAATTAAATCCTTGGTATGAAAATTTGGAGAATAGGAAAAATAGAAATTTGACATTATCTCAGGCTAATTATATTGTGACAGTGTTGCAACATTTCTCTATGAAGAATGCTAAAGTTTTCAACACACCTTTACCTAGTCATTTGAAATTGACTAAGGAGATGTGTCCAAAGACACAAGAAGAGGAGGCTAGAATTTCCAAGGTACCTTATGCTTCAGTTGCAAGAAGCTTGATGTATGCTATGGTATGTAGAAGGCCAAATATTGCACATGCAGTGGGAGCTGTAAGTAGGTATATGTATCATCCAAAAATTGAGCATTGGAATGCAATTAAATGGATTCTTAGATATTTGAGGGGAACACCCATTAAGTATTTACATTTTGGGGCTCTACTATTGATTTACAAGGCTATATTGTCTTAGATTTGGTAGAGGATATTGATACTAGATGGAGTACTTTAGGTTATGTATGTATTATTGATGGGGTAGCAATGAGCTAGGTTTCTTAGTTAATGCATTATCTACTAAAAAGGTAGAGTATGTTGTTGCTACAAAGGTAGCCAAGGAGATGATATGGCTTCAGTTCTTCATGGAAGAATTGGGACACTTGTAGAGGGATAATTATTTTTTACAGATAGCCATAGTTCCATTCATCTTACAAAGTCTACATTAAAAAAAATACACATAAAGTTGTGGTACCATTTCATTTAGTCAATTTTGGATGATGCACAATTAAAGCTAGAGAAGATACATACAAATGATAATCCAATAGATATATTTACCAAAGCAATAACAAGGGAGAAGCTAAAGTCATTTTTAGCTTCAATTGGTCTTCTAGACTAAACAAAATAAAAGAACAATAGAGTCTAGGGCGGTTTGATATTCTAGTGGGAGCTACAAGTTTAGAAGTGCTATGACCAGTCTCCAAGTGGGAGGTTATTATTGTGGAGTTTGATCTATCTTCAAGTGGGAGATTATTGTGGTATGGATCCTAATTAGAATCAAAGGTTTATTAAGTACAATTTCTCCCTAGATTATTTCTATGGGGTTTTGGGGGTAGCATCCCCAAGATAGGGTCAAGAGGCAGCACCCTTGTAGGATCCTAAGGTAGCCAAAAATGACCTTATATTGTAAAAGGCATTGTCTACTATTTTTCTATTTAATGATTTATTCTAGGCTTAATTTTTTAAGTAGTAAAAAGCTTGTATAAAAAGGCTTAGGGTTAGAGATTACATAATATATGGTGATATTGTAGCTTCTTGTGGTAGTATTGAGCTATAAGAGATTGTGAATTGTAATCACTGGATAATAATAATATTGGACTTGTTGTTGGTGGACATAACCCAAGGATTTGGTGAACCATGTTAAATCTTTGTTTCTTGTGTTTTCATTTGTGTATTTTATTATTTTTTGATATTGGTTATATTTGCATGTAAATGTTATTTCTATAAATGGTTAATCCTAACGTAGTGATTATCAAGTGTAGTATTGGTCAAGTTTCATGTGATGGTTGAGGTCCTTCTTTGGCTAAGTTCTTTGGTTGTCAAGTTCCTTCATGTGCCAAATGAGCTCATTATTTTTTTGCTTCTCAATTCCTTCCTTGACCAAGTTTGTATGTGTTGGTTCCTAGTGAGAGTCAACTTGTTCATTTATTTCAAAGTATGAATTTAATGTAAGGATCATGTATTGGGATGTGTGCAAACCATGATGACATTGGCCTTCTCTTATGTAAAGATCTAGAAACTTGTGTAAGTCATTTTGGAAAGTATAAGTAGAGGTTTCTAGGCTTAGGTAAAGTAGTTCTTAGAGGGGTTGGAAATAATTATGAATGATCATAGAAGAATGAGTCTAGAGTATAATTTGTAGAGATTGTGGATCTTGAAGTTGTAATTTTAAAAAATCTTGTATTGATCATTACCTTGAAGGCCTCAGAGTCAAGAATGTTTGTGGATAATTTGATGATACAATAAATTTTTTTTTTTTTGTCTCTCCTTGGTGTTGTTCTCTATTATTTTCTTCTATTGTGTTAATTCTGAAGGGTGTTTGGAGAGTTAGGTGTGACTTTGGCCCTAATTTCTAACCATCTCTACATTAGGTGGTATCAAAGCTCAAGGTTCATCCTTGTGGAGATTGGATCTTGTAGAACCCTTATTCATTTTGGTTGTAGGGTGGAAGATCTTATCATTTGACCTATAATTAGCAGAGGGTTACAGTCTTGGAGGAACCTATTTTTCAATATGATTCAAGGTAGAGGAAATATTGATAGTACCATATTAGACATGTTAAGATAGTTTTTAGCCATATTATATGTTGTGGAGACAACCCAAAGGATAGGAGTGCATCTTGATGATATTTTTGATGATGAAGCAATGACACCAAACCCTAATCTTGAACCCAAGTATGATCAAGATAAAGAAAGATTGTTGAGAGTGTTATCTAGGTGATCTAAATTATTTATCAGTTCAAAGGACAATATTGATAGAATAAATAATGGTATTGTCAACACATAGTACACCATATGAAAGCTTCTATTTATTTATAATACTAAAAATATTGTACAATCCAAAGAATCTTGTAAGTGAGATCTATGCCTAGGATTCAATCAAATTTTTGCACAAACTCATGGATGAGTTGTGTGTCCAAGCTCATAGAAGTTGGGAAATCCTATGAACAATATGTATTCCCATGAATTCCATAGGATGTGGGAAATCCCATGGATGATATGTAAGCCCAAAAAATCCATATACAAGATCTGGTACAAATTGGCAATCTCAACAAATGAGATGTATCTCCATATCATTGTCATCTTTGATTCAAATTTAACCTCTTTAATCATCTTTAAGGAAGATACAAATTACTGAATATACATTCCCATTAGAAGCTAAATGGACAACCCAAAATTTAATGGTCATTGGATAGATATAGATAATGGATACAATGAATTTAATATTGATTAATATCTCATCAACTCAATTCTGATCATACCTCCTTCCTTAGGAGGCAACGAGCCCCATTGTCTTGTTATCTTCCAAATGAAGTAGCAATTTCCTAAGTTAATACTTATTTCATGCAATTATATAGTGCTCCTCAATATCCAATCAAAATATTCACCTTGGATAGATAATGCCTTATGATAACATCCTTTGCCATTGGAAGTGAAATTTCGAAGTATATGATGCCAATCTTGGTGTTGTTTAATTTTGGCAGGCTAACCACTCATATGGTTTTCTTTCTTTTCAAGCACCAAACCTTTAATTTTCTTCATATAATCAAAATCCCCACCCAATTTTTTTTCAAATCTCTAATGTCCCTTAAATTCACAATTTTCAATTTTATAATTTTGATGAAGCTCGAGGTGACATCAAAAACAAGAAATATCAATAGGGTGGAACATAAGCTGATAACCTTAATATTCATAGCATTCACAATTTTCAATAATGTACAAAGTTATAAAAATTTAAAAGGAGAATTTGTTCCTATAAAAACCTTAATGAACTTTTCAAATGCCCTTTGCAAAGCCTCGAACATAATGGTAGAATAAGAAGTTTAGAAAATAATTACATTGTTTGAAAATGACATTAGAAATGAAAATGATGGACATGCTATCATCAAATATAATCTCCTAAAATTTTGTAGAAATAATCCATGTTGCAAACAAAGATGAAAAAATAAATTATATACTCCACATCAGGAGGCAAGCCTTGGGTATCACTAAGAAAGGTAAGTTCCTCAAGATGGACATTAATATCATGAGAAATTAAATGCATATGGTCCTTGGTGCTTCATCTTCTACTAAGAAATGTTATTAAGTTATTGTTGCCTCATTGCTTCTACTTTCACCATATCTTGTGAAAAATAGGTCCATTAAATATTACCTCAACATTTGGAAGATGAAGTTTCATTGAAGGGGATGGTTGAGAATAACCAAGAATCTACCATTCAAGCTTATTGTAATTCAAAAGACTATTTATTAGTTTTGTATCAAGCTAAGACCCGATATTGATTTTCAAGGAAGAAGACCACTATAAGAACACCTTCATATTGGGATGAATCTAATTGTAGGTACATCTAAAATGAGATCAAACCTAGCTCTAATATCTACTGATCTGAATTATTTTATCAATTCAAAGGACAATATCAAAAGAAGAAATAGTGGTATTGAAAACACATAATATGCCATATGAAAACTTCTATTTATTCATAATACTAAAAATCCCATACAATTATGGAGAATCTCTTAAGTGAAATGTATGCCTAGGATTCAATCAATTTTTGTACAAACTCATGAATGAGTTGTATCTCCATGTTCATAAAATTTGGGAAATCCTATGAATGAGATGTATGCCCATGAACTCAATTGGAGGTGGGAAATCCTGTGGATGAGATGTATGCCCACAAACTCCATATACAACATCTGGTACAAATTGGAAATCTCAACAAATGAGATGTGTCTACATATCATTCTCATCTTCGATTCAAATTTAACCTCTTTATACATATTTAAGGAAGCTAAAAATTATTGCATATAAATTCCCATTAGAACCTGAATGGACAACCCAAAACTGAAAGGTCATTACAATGAATTTAATATTAATTAAAAGCTCATCAACTCAATTCTAATCACTAGGGCACATTCAAATCCTTCTATAGAATTTTTTTCCTTATGATGGAAACTTGGATACCAATGTTGTTTTGGATTAGATCTCTGATATTGAGAAGCTATTTGAATTTGAAACAATTGTTTGAATTCTTTGAGAATAACTGAGTAGGGGGGTAAATTAGTTATCAAAGGTCTAGATGTACAAATAAAACTTTTCACATCTTAGTGAACCCATATCCATAAAACATTTTCATCATCCATACATCCATTAGAGTATGTAATCACTTAAACTTGTAGGTTACTATCAAATCAATTTACAGAAATGTAAAGATGAAGAATAACAAATTCAATACATTTGATACAATGATTTAATGTGGAAATCCAATTTGGGAAAAACCACTAGTAACATGCTACTCATTCTCACTCTTTTGAACTAATGCTTGTGAAAGTCCAAACCTATTAAAGGTTACAATGCACACTATTAAATGTGACCCAGTTAAAGGATTTCAATAACCCTATTAGAAGTGAGCCTTGTTAGAGGACTTTAGATCATTCACTTGGAATGTCACCTAGTTAAAGGATTTACAAATGAATATTAGGTCAACCTTAATCCAATGGATTTACCCTAGACTGATACAATGATTAGAGAGTAAAAGTAAGGCTTGATCTAATAACAACTTATAACACTCTTGTAGATTACAAATCTTTGTTTCTATCCTCCATTCTGCTTGGCTTTCACACTCTCCAGCTCTAATAGCTTGTTCACCCTCAAGAATCCACACTCTTAAGCCTTATTTCTTTTTTTTCCAATGCAATCTCTTTACTTAGGTCACTGAATAATGAAATACCCTAGACTCCTTCTCTGCCTTAGGTTCTTGCACATGACAACCCTTGCTTCTAACCAATCATCTGTATAAATAAAGAATTAAGATATTTTTTTGTTCAACCTCCATCATCCATTTTAAGGTTAGGTTAGATTAGGTAGGATTTAATGAATCTACCCCTTATTTCATTTCATTCCCTTCTACAAACTTTTCCTTCAATCCTCTTTGAATTCACCTCAAAATAATTCATCTTAAATTTTGTGCTACCAGCTCATCAATCTTATCTTCCACATGGCTCACACAATCCAATAAGTTAAGCTTGTTAGCTTAGATTAATTGAATTCATAATCTTCCTCATAATGCTGGCACTCAACATTAGTTGGCTTTTGATGCTCAACACATACAACATTGCTCAACATCCACTATCAAAACAGTTGGTATGAACTAAAGTTTACTGGTGCTCGGCATCAACTAAACTTTACTTGGCTTACACTAAAATTGACTTTTCTTGGATCCAACTAATTTTATGCTCAGCTTGCAGTAACTTTTCTTGACACCTACTATGCAAAATGTTAAGCTTGGCAGACAAACTTCATTTAACTTGTTCTTATGAACATAATCAGTGTAACCAACATTTGCAACCTTAAGTAGATTATCAATGCACTATATATCATTGTCTTAACTGATTCTTATACTCATTTTCATATCATAACTTGACCTTTCCTCTAAGTTCTATTTTTACTTCATTTGATCAAATCCTCTTCATCAATAAAACAAATGATAGTACTTAAATCCTATAAGCAATTGTCTTACAAGAAACTAGTAGGTTTGACATCAACGAAAAAACAATGTTTGAAACACATTTGTCATTCTTGTATCAATTTTTTTTCAACAAACTCTCTCTTTGGCATTGATGGAAATCCAAACTAACCAAACTTAATCAATATGACCAATCAGAATACCAAAAAAGAAAATAATTCTTTGTATTGAAGTCTCTCCCTCTATTAGCAACTTTCATCTTCTAAATAGGCTACAAAATGATGTTCTGATCAACAAATAATTAACTCATCCTTATGACTCCCTCTTGATCACTTCTTATATCTCCCTAAACATTCTCTCCCTCTTACTAGGTAGATTTAATTAGCAAGTAGACTTTTTCCCTCAGCAGTCAGGATTTCTCCTTCAGCAAGTAGGTAGATCAAGATTTCTCCTTCAACTCCCTCAGTTCATTCTCCCTTGTATTTCAATGTCTTCATCTCCCTCTTTGATAACAATGCCAATGACTTGTCATCTTCATATGCAGATATGAAAATTTTCAGTTTCTCCCTCTGTTACCTTGCTTGTGACTAATTTGTAGTTCCACCTCTTTGATTACTTTAGGTATCTCCTAAAGATAGATCCACTACATCAATGTGTAACATATGTCAATCAACTTGTTTGATGTAGGACACTCCTTGTGCTTCTTAAATAGTCTTTGATAGGGATATCACCCCTAGTTTACCTCTTAGATACTCATGAGCATCCTTAGGTAATGTTTTTTATGAAGATATCAATTATTTTCTCTTTTGTGATGACATATTCCATCTTCACCTCTTTATCTTGAACTAATTCTCTCAAGTAATGATGTCTTGCATCTTTATCTCCAATGTTTTGTGTAGTAGGATGATGTCTCTTGACATACTTAGACAATCTTGGTTCAACTCTAGCTTCTACATTTGGTCTCTCAACTTCTAAATCACTATTTACCTCTCTGTTAGATAGTTCAACATCTCTTTCATGTACACTAATCTCTAAATGAGAACATGCCTCAACTTCATTCTATAACTTGGCACCTAAATGTGGCTTAGTTCCTCAATGCAACCTAACATTCATAGTATGTGACTCAACAGTCACTAAAACTTGTTGTTGGTTTGCAACATGATTTACAACATCTCCTTTAGTAGGCATACCTTCATAAAAGTATACAAATGATTTGTATTCTTCTAGTTCTTTCATAGGTTCAACCTCATACACTTCTATATATACATCAAATTTTACATTTATACTTTTCAAAACTTTTTTAGTGTCAGTATTTAAACACTTGTAAGCTTTACTTCTTGTGGAATAACCAAAAAAATACCTTCTTCACTTTTTATCTCTAGTTTACCATTCCTAAAACCTTTGAGAATATAGCATTTTCTTCCAAATACCTTAAAATATTTTACATTGGGTGGGTATCCATACCATAGTTCAAAAAATGTTGAATGAGTACCTTTCTTGACTTGTACATAGTTCAAGGTATAGACAAGTGTACTTATAACTTCTCCTAAGTATTTCAAAGCAACATTTTTCTCCATCATGAGTGTCCTAGCATAGTCCATTATAGATTTATTCCTCTTTTCAAGAATTTCATTTTATGGAGGGGTTCTAGGAGTAGATTTCTTTCTTTTGATTCCTGTGTCATTACAAAACATCTCAAACTCATTTGATGTAAATTCTCCTCCTCTGTCATATCTCAAAAAAATTATACTTTTACCTATTTGCTTCTCAACTCTTGCTAAGTACCACTTAAACATTTGGAAAGCATCAAATTTCTATTTTAGAAACATAACTGTCAATCAAGTAGCATAATGTACTTATCTCACTTTTAGCTTTTCACTTCAGTTGTTCCACACAAGTTAATATGAACAATCACTAATAGTCCTTTAGAGGTATGAGTCTTACTCTTAAAACTTGATTTTTTAATTATGGCTAACTAACATTGTTTGCAAATTATATTGTCAGGGTTTTTCAACTTAGGAAAACCTCTAACTCTTTTTGTGTTACTAATATTAACCAAGTTATCAAAATTATCATGATATAACCTCTTGTGCCATATCCACACATTATAAAATTCTACAACTAAACAAGTCGCATCCTCTATATCAAGGTAGAATATATTACCTCTAGTTTGATCACCCTTTCCAATCCTTTTTCCATCAATATCATATATCTTAGCAATTTTGTTCTCAAACTCAACCTTGCATCCTAAATTATTCAATTGTGACACACTCAAAAAATTATAGTTAAGTCCTTCGATAGAGTAAGCATTATCACATAAAATCTTTTTAGTGAGCTTGATAGAACCTTTTCCTTTTATTAGACATGGTACATCAATACCAAACCTTACACTACTATAATCATATTAATTCAAGGTAATGAACTTACTTTTATCTCTAGTCATGTGATGTGAACATCCACTATCAATGGTTCATCTATCATTCTTGTTCACATAAGACACTAGTGTGGTTTCCTCATCTTCATTAGATTCATCCTTCATTGCAATATACACTACTTCATCATCATGATTGTTAGATCCATTTTTTTTTTAATCTTTAGCAATGTAGCAAGACTTCTTGCCTTTGTCTTTGTAGTCTTTTTTGTCTTCATCTCTTCTATTTTTGTATTTTTCACCACCTCTATAATTCTTCTTCTCTTGACATCTAGCAACAATATGACCAACCTCATTACAATTGAAACACATGGTAGGTAACTTACCTTTTCCTCTATGCAATCTCCTCGCTAATAGTGCTTCAAGTTGATCTACATCTTCCTCTTCTATATCACTATCACTAGGCACATGTTTTTCCTTTTTCTACTTCTTCTTCTCATTAGGTTCCTTTAATGATAGCTTAGCTTCAAAAGAAGATTCAATATTTTCAGGTTTGTAATTATCAAAGTTAGATAGCTCAAAAGTTGTGAGCCTACCTACTAGACCTTCAAGAGTTAGATCATTCCCTGGCATAAATGTCAGTTCTTGTATTGTAGAAACTCTAATAGCATATATAGGAAGTTGTATTCTCAAAACTTTACTTAGTATAGTAGCATCATCTATTTTACTAGTAGAGAAGCTCCTCTTATTGCATTAACAATGTCTTTTATCCTAGAGCAATATTGATAAATATTCCCACATTCTTGCATTCTCATATCATCAAACTCATCTCTAAGACTTTCAAATTTGGCTATTAGAACATTCTTTCCACCTCCATAGATAGTGTTTAGGGCATCCCACATTTTTTTTTCATTGTCACAACCTTTAATATCATCAAACTTAGCATAGCTTAGGGCAGAGGCAATCTCCAACATTGTCTAGTTGTGTTATTTCTTCTTTTTTAGATCTTCAATAGTTAGGGCTCTAAAAGGATCAAAATGCTAAAAAACAATGGTAGATTATGCATGATCTCCAAGATATCATAGGTGTAACTTCATCATAATTTTCCATGCAAGAAAGTTATATATATTAAGCTTGGGTACTTCTCTTTTTGATGTCTTGATTGTTTTGCTTCTAGTACCTTCAAACTAGTCCTCTTAAGAAGATGGCTCTAATACCAATTGTTGGAATTACTTTAGAATAATTGAGAGGGGGTGAATTAGTCATCCAAGGTCTAGATGTACAAATAAAACTTTTCATAGCTTAGTGAACCCATATCCATAAAACATTTTCATCATCCATACATCTATTAGATTATGCAATCACTTAAACTTGTATGTTATTATCAAATCAATTTATAGAAATGTAAACATGAAACATAATATATTTAATAAAACATTTGACACAATGATTTAATGTGGAAACCCAACTTGGGAAAAACCATCGGTAACATGCTACTCATTCTCGCTCTTTTGAACTAATGACCTATGAAAGGCCAACCCTATTAAAGGTTAAAATGTACACTATTAAATGTGACATAGTTAAAGGATTTCAATCAGCCTATTAGTAGTGAGCCTTGTTAGAGGACTTTAGATCATTCACTTGCAATGTCACCTAGTTAAAGGATTTACAAATGTCTTTTAGGTCAACCTTAATCCAAAGGATTTACCCTAGACTAATATAATGATTAGAGAGTAATAATAAGGCTTGATATGATAATAATTTACAACACACTTGCAGATTACAAATCTTTGTTTCAGTCCTCCATTATGCTTGGCTTTCATACTCTCCATCTCTAATAGCTTTTTCACCCTTAAGCATCCATACTCTTAAGCCTTCTGCCTTGTTTTCCAATGTAGTCTCTTGACTTAGGTCACTAAATGAAGCAATATTCTAGACTCCTTGTCTTCGTTAGGTTCTCACACATGACAACCCTTGCTTTTGACCATATTTTTTTGTTCAACCTCCATCATCCATTTTAGGGTTAGGTTGAATTAGGTAGGATTCAATAAATCTACCCCTCATTTTATTCCATTCCCTTCTAGAAACTTCTCCTTCAAACCTCTTTGAATTCACCTCAAAATGGCTCATCTTAAATTTTTTGCCACTAGCTCATCAATCTTATCTTCCACAAAGTTCACATAATCTAAGAAATCAAACTTGCTAGTTTAGATTCATCAAATTCATGATCTTCCTCATAATCCTAAAACTCGGCATTGACTAGCTTCTAATGCTTGACATCCACTATCAAGATACTCAACACAAACTAAAGTTTACTAGTGCTCTGCATCAACTAAACTTTACTTGACTTACACTAAAATAGACTTTGTTCAGCTCCAACTAATTTTCTGCTTGGCTTGCACTAACTTTTCTCGGCACCTACTATGAAATTTTTTAAGCTTGACAGACAAAATTCATTTAACCTATTCTTCTAAACTTAATCAATGTAACCAACCTTAACAACCTTAAGTAGATTATCAATGTACTATAATATCACTATCTTAATTGATTATTGTAATCCTTTTCATATCATAACTCAACCTTTCCTCTAGGTGCTATTGTTTCCTCATTTTTTCAAATCCTCTTCATCAATAAAATAAATGATGGTACTTAAATCATATAAGGAATTGTCTTACTAGCAACTAGAAGGTTTGACATTAGTGAAAAAATAATGATTGAAACACATTTATCATACTTGTATCAATCTATTTTCAACAAGAACTCCTAACAATTGGAAGGAAAGATTGAAGTCACTAGGTTAAAAGGTCATGCCTTTCTATGGTGGGAGAATTTTCAAACTAATAGACAAAGTAGAGGAAAACAAAATATTAGAAACTAGTTGAAAATGGTGAATAAGGTAAAGAGGAAATTCCTTCCTGCCAATTACCAAGTTAGCTTTTTGAGGAAGATACAAAATATGAGACAAAAGGAAATGACTATGAAGGAGTACACTAAGGAATTCTATAGATTGGACATTAGGTCTACACATGTGGATGATGAGGTTGAGAAAGTTGCAATTTATCTTAATGGATTAAGATCTATAATTCAAGATGAAATAAGTTTTGTGAAATTTTATAGTGTGGAAGAAGAATATAAATATGCCCTAAAAGTTGAGGAGATCTTGACAAAGAAGCATGAGAAAGATAGAGAGGTAGAGGTGGTAGATTCCATAGAGGTAGAGGTCTATCTTATGGAGAAATTGGCAGATGTGACAATAAAATGTAAGATAAAGGAAAATCTGAATGGAAATGTGATGAGAAAGGCAAGACTGGGTGGAAAGGTAGTAATTCCTACCAAGGAGGTAATAGTTCTTACTGAGGAATTTTTAATTCTAACCCTAGAGGTGGGTTTTTTGGTAATTATTTCAAATGTGGTAAAGAAGGGCATAGATCCTTTGAGTGAAAATACTTTGGTGAAAGTGAAAGTGGTATTAGAAATGTTTTGATTCAAGGGAATCTCGAGGGTTAAGCAAGTGGACTTAAGGCTTGAGAAAACCTAATGGTAAGGAGAATTTTTGTGTAGTGAAAGAGTTGATGAAGAACCTATTCTAGGGAGAAGTCTTTTCAAAACCAAATGTAAAATGGTAGGAAAATATTCCAAAGTGATCATTGATAGTGAAATTTAAACAAATTTGGCATCAGAGGAGATAGTTACAAAGTTATAGTTCCAAAGATTGAGACGCCCTAAACCAAATCATGTTTCATAGATCAAAGATGATCGTAATTTGTTGGTAAGTGAGCAATGTGTTATAAAATTCAAGATTGAATACTACTTTGATGAAGTTCTATATGATATTATGCTTATGGATTGTTGTCATGTTCTATTGGATAGACCTTGGTAGTATGATAGATATGTTGTGTATGATGGTAGATTGAATCAATATACTATTTGGGTGAATGGAGTGAAGAAAATATTTTTTCCTTTGATTAAAGTTCTAGATGAGGTAAATTATACTATTGTTGGAGTTTTTATGGTCAATGGGAAATAATTTGAGAAGGTGATGAAGAACATGCAAGTTTGTATTAATGTAATACCTAGAGGGATGATTTGTGATAGTAATGGATGAGTGATAAAAAATAGTAATGGACGAGTGATAGAAAATAGTAATGGTCAAGTGACAGAAGATGGTATAGGCTGAGTAAGAGTTGAAGCTGACTATATTGGTTGAGTGACATCAAAAATTGAAAACTTATTGACTAAGTACAAGGAGATTGTTTTAGAAGATATCCATGATCATTTACCACTAGTAACAACTCAATGTATGGATCTAATCCTTTGAGATAGTTTTTTGAATAAAGCACCATATAGATTGACACCTACAAAGAATGAAGAACTTAACAGACAAGTACAAGAGTTGTTATAGAAAGGTTTGATAAAAAAAAAGCTTGAGTCCATGTGTCATACCTACTATATTGGTACCTAAGAAGAATGAAGAATGTGTTCTAATTCTAGAGCTATTAACAAGATAATAGTCAAATATAGGTTTCCTATGCTGAGGATGGATGACATAATGGATTTTTTGAGTGGAGAAAAATACTTTACCAAGATTTATTTGAAGAGTGGTTATCATTAGATCAAAATCAAAGAAGGTGTAGAGTGGAAGGCTTCTTTCAAGACAAAGGATGGTTTGTATGAATGGTTAGTAATGCCTTTTGGTTTGACTAATGCACCAAGTACTTTCATGAGACTAATGAATGAATTTATAAAGAAATTCTTGAATAAGCTTTTGATTGTTTACTTGGATGATATTTTAATATTCAGTAAGACTAAGGAAGAACATCTTGAGCATATTAGACAAGTGTTGCAAAGGTTAAAAGAGGAAAGATTTCTGATTAATATAAATAAATGTTCACTCATGCAAGAGGAGATTGGGTATTTGAGTTTTTTGATTTTAGATGATAGTTTGAGAATGGACCCTAAGAAGGTAAAACCAATCCTAGAGCAGCCTATTCTTGATAATGTGGGTTATGTAAAGATCATTTCATGGTTTGGCTAGTTTCTATAGAAAGTTTATAAGAAATTTCAGTTATTTTTGTAATTTTATGATTGAGACTATAAGAGGAGATAAAAAAGGATTTCAAGTGGATACATGGAGCTAAAAAGATTTTTGAGACTTTGAAACAAAAGGTTTTTGAATTACCTGTATTGGTTTTGCCTAATTTCAATAAGGTATTTTGATTTGAGTGTGATGCTCGTAGCAGTGTGATAGGAGTTGTGTTGAATCAAGAAGGTAAACTTGTTGCTTTATTTAGTGATAAATTGAATGATGCTAAAAGGATGTATTCTTTATATGATCAAGAGCTCTATGATATTGTTCAAGCCTTGAAGAAGTGGATACATTATTTTATTCCTAAGGAGTTTGTGTTGTATACTGATCACAAGTTATTACAATATTTGGGAAGTCAACATAAATTGAATTAGAGACATGAAGTGGGTTGAGTATTTGAAAAGTTTCACATTTGTGATAAAGCAAAAAAGTAATATTGAGAAGAATACATTCTTTGTTGACTAAGATGAAGGTTGAAGTTCTTGGTTTTGATGAGATGAAGGAGTTGTATGCAACTAACCCTAATTCGTCTAAGGTGTGGAGAGAGTGTAGGGCACCAAATCTATCAGATCAATTAAGTAAGTATGATGAGTATTTCATTCAAGAAGGTATGGTTTCCAAAGGAATTTAGTTGTGTATACCAAGAAATTATATGAGAGTTAATTTGATTAAGGAAATGAATTGTGGTAAATTGGTTGGACACGTTGGTATTTATAAGACATTGAGTTTAATTAAGCATAAGTTTTATTGGCTACAGATGTATAACAATGTTCATAAGTATGTATACACATATTCATTTTCCTAAGAAACCTTGGAGTGACATTAGTATGGGTTTTGTTATTGAATCACCTAAGACAACAAGAGGGTATGATTCTATATTTGTTGTTGTGGGTATATTTTCTTAGATGGCACATTTAATACCATGTAAGAAGGCATTTGATGCAATGCATGTTGTAGATATTTTCTTCAAAGAGATTATTATATTGCATGGATTACCAAGAAGTATTATCTTTAATAGAGATAGAAAGTTATTTGGTTATTTTTGAGGACTTTATGAAAGAAGATGGATACTAAGTTTAATTTTAGTTCTACATTCCATCTAGACATAGATGGATAGATAGAGGTTGTGAATAGAAGTTTGGGTAGTTTGTTGAGATGTTTAGTTGGAGACAAGTCTAGTAATTGGGATATGGTATTGGCACAAGCTGATTTTGTATATAATAATTATGTGAATAGGAGTACTGGAAAAACACCTTTTAATATTTTTACTAGAATGTAACCTAGAGGTTTATCAAATTTTAGGGATGTTGTTGGTGAAGAGAAGAGAAGTGTTGATGGGGAAGTTTTTACTTATTTTATGAAGTCTTTGCATGAGGAAGTTAAGTCGAGGTTGGAAAAAAGTAATCAAAAGTATAAGGAGATTATAGAAAATTCTAGAAGACATCATGTTTTTAAAGTTGGAGCTGAGGTGATGGTTCATTAGAAGAAGGGTAGATTTCTTGTTGGTACATATAATAAGATAAAAATGAAGAAGTTTGGTCATTATGAGATTTTAGGAAGTTTCATAGTGGTAATGCTTATGAATTTGATTTACCTAATGGCATGGATACATCTCCTATATTCAATATTGCTAATTTAAATAAGTATCATGAGTTAGATGATGAAGTTGTTGTACTAGATGATTATTCTATGAAGAATATTGGAGAGGTTGAATAGATATTGGATCAGATATTTGATAAGAGCACATGGGGAAAAGATTAGTATGAATATCTAGTGAAGTGGAAGAATAGACTAATGGAAGATGCTACATGGATTTCTCAATATGAGTTAGATTTAGCTTAAGTTGTGACATATCAAGATTCAAGAGAATCATTTCTTTCATCCCTGATTGGATGATGCAAGAGTATCATGGGTTGCCTTTCTATCCTACTTATGTTTGTGCATTTTGTCAATTATTGTTGAGTTGTAGTTATTGCCCAGTTCTAGTATTGGTCAAGCATAGTGATTACCAAGTGTAGTATTGGATGAGTTCCCTATGATGGTTGAGTTCCTTCTTTGTCTGAGTTTTATGGCTGTTGAGTGAGCTCACTAGTTTGTTGATACTTGCTTCCTTCTTTGACTAAATTTTTCTATTTTGGTTCTTAGCAAGAGCCGACTTGTTCATTTATTTCAAGTTGTGAATTTAATGTAAGGATAATGCCTTGGAATGCATGCCGACCATTATGAGTTTTTCCTTCTCTTATGCAAAAATATAGAATCTTTTGTAAGCCATTTTGGCAAGTATAATTAGAGGTGTCTAGGCTTAGGTCAAATAGTGCATAGCAGGTTTGGAAAGAAATGTGAATGATCATATAAGAACAAGTTTAGAGTTAGAATTTGCAGAGATCATGGATCTTGAAGCTTTGATTTGTAATCATCTTGTATTGACCACAACCTAGAAGGTCTCATAGCTGGGCATGTTTGTAGATAATTTGATGAATTAATAAGGATTTTATTATTTATTCTCTCCTTGGTGTTGTTCTCTATTGATACCATTATGTTAACTCTGCAAGGTGTTTTGATAGTTAGGTACACCTTTCACCCTAATTTCGAACCATCTCTATGTCAAGATTATAAGCCTTGATCAAGGATTTTAGAAAATCCACATCAACAAATACTTTTGGTACAATTAACTTACCCCAATTCATGTATTATGGGTTATAAGCAAGGGGGTTATTCAACCTATTATCAAAGAAGAACCAAAAATTTTCACCTCCACTAGTTTCAGGGACTATAGCATCTTTAAAAAGCTATATGGGTCCCTTAACTCATGTGCATTTGTAAATTGTGCATTGGAAGAACCAAGGAGAGATTTTATCCATTATTTACTAAAAGAGCATGAATTATTAACTCTAGTTTGTACTAGATTTATAGAAACTCCTTTAAGATCTACCTCTATAATAATTGCACCTTTTTGTCTTGCCATTTCTAAATTAGCAATCAACTCTACAAATCTTTGTGAATTACTCTACAAATCTTTGTGAATTATTTTCTTTGTAAGGCCCGTGGCTCTAAAAATGTTGAAATGGGTTTTTTTTATGAACAATTTAATAGCTTTCATAAATTAGAAATTTTAAGGCCTATATGCTAGTACCATATTATTATCCCTAAATAGCATGGATATTGTCAAAACTAGGAAGTGCAAGGAGGTGAGGTGTCATGTCCTTGTCTCTCATGCATGGTGTGTAAATTATAGACTGTCATCATACACCTTATGATAGAAGGATGATAAGTAGGTTCCACAATTTAGGTATGTCATGATCAACATCTTTCTTATTAATATTGGACTTGAGATATTATTAAGACTGGTATACATTGTAGTCATTTCTCATACATATCATATTCAAAACATCATCAGGTTGGTAAGCTAGGACCATATGGGATAAAGACTCGAGATGTTGTGACTTAGAAAACTATGCTAATGGGTTCATAGTATGTTATGATCTATTAGGATAGTTATTTTAGAAGACCTTTGTGAAAAGATGAATTAACACCTGCCCTTATGAGTACTAATCATAATTATAGGTAGAAATTGTTATCACTTTAGAAAAAGGCATACTCAGTAGAGCTCAACATGATGTAAATATAATAAGTCAATTATTGTAAAAATAGCATTAGGTGGATAAGATATAATGAATTATGATTAAGATGATGATATAATATATTGACTAATTGATATAACGGGTTTACCTAATGACTAATTTTAAACCTTTGCAGACAAGATTGTGAAAATATTCTAATTTCTTGATATTAGTGACTTTTAGGGACATATGCCATATAATGTAATATCTCATAATGATAATAAGATAGTGTTAATAATAAAACTATATGTGATTGAATCAAAGAATACTAGTTGTGATGATTTCATTTTTTTGGTTCCAACCTAGGGTATGTAATCGAAACTAATTTTCATGATTGGTTGATTTAGCAATGTAGATCCAAAACTTCATCATTTTGATAAAGAAGTGGATTAACATGTAGTTTAAAATGTTACTTAGATCATTTGATAAGAAAGTTAACATTGATATACAAATTCTGACATTTTAACATTTCAAAAAACTTTATATGAAAATGATTGAGAAATAAAAGTTGATTATGACAATTAAGTGTGTTAAAATTGATAATATAATTTATGACTATATGTGATGTGTAGATTTTGATAGTTTAATGTTTTGAATGCCTCATTTGGAATGATTAAGTAAAGGAATTACATTGAATTATGTTAATATGGATTACGTAACATTTAAATTCATATGCATTTATGATGTGTATTTTATATGAACTCCTTGGACTACTGATGCTTAAGTTTAGTGTGTAAGAAGTGGAACCATGGAAATTCTTGGGGGCAAACAAGTTCCAAACCTATATGAACACATTTTAACCAAGGTGAATCTTTGGAAGTTTCAAAATCCTTGTTGTGATGTATTTTATTTAGTAAATGTAAATTTTCTTGTATGCGAAAATGTTAAATCATAAAGATACATTAAGGACATGTCATGGTGATGTGGAATGTGCTTTCATGTGTCACTTGACACTTGTGGATTTTTTGTGCAATGACTTGTCATGTAGGGTTTTGGTTATAGTGGCATTTCACCCTAGAACTAATTATCTTGCTAATGAGTAAGTAAACCCACTTGACAAGAGGTAGGATGGGTCACAATCAAAGGAAATTCGAATTTGAACTTGGCTATGGTTTTGAGGGGGTTATTAGGTGGTCCCAAAGTGTCTTTTATATGAAAATAAGTTACCCATATGATAGTATATCATGTTATGGACCTAATTTTGACCACGTTAGTGCCTACACAGGCTAGGGGGGGCCTTTACCCATACATTATTTCATCAATTCGAAAATTGGAGTTGTCACATGTGTCTTCTCCCATGTTTCCACTAAGTCAAATATAGAAAATTTAGAGGGAGACAAGTTTGTAAGAGGAAGTGGCTTGGTGTCTTTGCTAAAATAGTTAGTGAGAAGGCATTATTAGAGAGTCTTGGATAAACTAGTGGGTTGTTCACCCTCTCTCTAAGTTTAGAGGTAGTTAGGTTTTGGAGGGAGATTAAGGGAGCTCTACTACAACTATCATTTCCTTTAGCTTGGACCAAGGTTGGTGTCTCCAAAACATGTTCATTTCTTGCCTTTAGTATGGTATAGTAAATATGCAAGTATGGAGTAATTTTTATGGTTTCCTACAATTTGTTGTGAATCTTTTACTATATAATCTAGCAATGTGTTGTGATGTAGTGAATGTGTATTATGTTCTTGTAAATTTCTTGGTTTTTTCTTTCTTGGATTTTCTTGGTTGATTTGGGTGTTGAATGTGATCATGGGTGTGAAGGCTTCACTCACCCTTGGGAGGGAAGAGAATCCTTGGGTGAAGGGATTAGTTGGGCTCAACATTGTAGGTGAGATAATTTACTTCATGATGAGGAGTTGTTTTCTTTTATTGAGTATGGGCTCCATTGAGGCCATATACCTTTGTTGTTTCGGGAGATATAAGGGGTTTTGTGTGTAAGAAGGAGGAGAATTTTTTTTATGATGGAATTGAGAGGCAAAGGAAATTAAAACATGATGTTTATGTTTGGTTATGGCATCTCCTCTTTGAAGAGTCCACCTTCACCCAATGTGAAATGATTCTAATGGTGAGTCAACATGCAAGCCATGGGAGGGAATTATTTTGTGTTATGTATTGTGTTCCATGCAATGGAAAGTGATGTGTGTGTGTATCTCATTTGGACCTTGTCTCCTCTACTCAGTGGGTGGCTTCATAGAAGCCTAGGATGGGAGGTGAGCCTCCATGGTTCCTAGTTTTGTGTGGTCGCAGGTTTTGTGAAGATAGATTCCTTGAAGATATTAGGGTTTCACCCTTGAAAATTTTGAAAAATCAAGTGTTTAAAGAGAGATCAATGTTTCATGTCATCTCAAATGTATTGTGATATCAAGCTCCCATTATGAATTCATTGTGGTGTAAAACAAAAGAATTGTTATCATTGTTATTGTTGAAAGATTGTGAAAGTAAAGATTGAGAAATGGTATATATTTTACTTGTAAGAAAATTTTCATTATGAGATTGATCTAATATTATGAAGTTATGTAATAAGACCCCTTCTTCTTATGTTATTAGTAAATCATTTGGTAGAAATTTTTCATAAATGTTGGGTGGAAGAATATTATAGATATAGTTGATCAAATCAAAATATAGATGTTTGCACTATAATTTCATATGTTATGTAATGGAAGGAAATTGTCATATTTTGATAATTCATTTTATGTGTTAACAAATTTATAATTATTGTTACATGTAAATTAGTAGAGTATGACTCATAAAGCTTAAAATTCAATAATTCAATAGACTTCCATAGAACTCACAAGGAGATGCTTTAATTAGTATGTTAGAATTGACATTAAACTTAACACTTGAAACAATCTCGTGTCACAAAACACTCTAGCAAGGAGAAGGGATGAGTGGGAAACATAGTATGAGACTTCATAAAATAATAGGCCTGTATGGGTATAAATTACTCTTTATATTTTTTTATGAGAGAGACAAATAAGTCTTCCTCCCTATTATAGTCTATTATTTTAATCCAAGTAATATCTCTTGGATTCTCCCAAAAAGGTTTCATCAAGGTCAACCCCTAATCCAAGGAAAAATAAATAAACTTAAGCTTAAAAAAATACACCATAGGTACATGATGGGATGGTAGGATGGAAAAGAGAACAAGAAACAAATTAAAAAGAAAATAAAAAAAAAGTATAAGACCTAACACTTTAACCTTTTCCCCCAAACAAACAAGATATATATAAGCTTATACCAACTTAGCTTTTGGTGAATCCATCTCACCTAGGCATCATCCTAAAGCCATGTTCATGCAAAAAGTTTGCAAGGAAAGAAAGTATTATGGACCCCACTAGGCGAGTTTTCCTTGTCTCCCCTTAAGCCTATGGAAAAGGGTAACGATGGAGACCCTTAGACATCACTTAGCACTTTCTTTCCCCTTCCTGGGCACCTAGCTCATTTGGGATTGTGAAAAAGGTAAATGTTGACTTCTTCCACCACATCATGCAAAAAAAGGGGAGTTAGGCATTTTGGAAAGTGGGGAAGGAAATAAAGTTTAGGGGACATGACTATGAAACTTTATGAAACCTTGGGATCTATGTGACTTGTCCTTGCAAATAGTTCTTTGTGGGGCAGGTAAAATCATCATTGATAAATTCTTTTTAGGGAGAGATAACTACACATGAGATTAGAGTAGGAGTTTGAAAATTTACTTGGGGATTATGCAAGGTTTAAATAATGTTTAAGTTAGCATAAGAGAGGTTTATGGGATTAGATTTAAAGCATTGGAAAGAGGATAAAGTGTAGGTGGTAAGTTAGGAACTTGTAGAGAATAGTTGTAAGAGGATAATGTGAGTACATTTTATTTAATAAAGTAAAAAATGATTAGGTTGGGTTGGGGACATGTGAAGTATACGATAGATGGGAATGTAGGGACATGGGAATGTGATGTTGAACCTAAGAAAATGAAGTTATGATTATGATTAATTAACTAATAATGTATGTTATTTAAAAGGAATAAATGGGAATGCATTTTATTAATTAGGATTATTAGGATTTACTAAATAAATTATAAGGTAACTATATTATAGTGAATAGACATTGGATAATAGGATTATAATGGGGGACTTCAACTCGCCTCTATTTGATGCAGACAAAAGGGGGGGTCATGCCCCGGATCAGGATAGTAAACGCGACCTTGCTTCATTCATTCAACATCTTGCCTTCCTAGATTTGGACCTTCAAGGTGGTAGCTTCACTTGGTCTAACAGAAGAATTGGGGGTGATAGTATTCAGGTTTGCCTTGATAGAGCCCTCATCTCCCCCGAATGGCTCCTCTCCCACTCCTGTAGATTATCCCTCCTCCCCAGGGTGGGCTCTGATCATTGCCCAATTTCTCTTTCTACCTCCCCCCTTTCTAGTAACAAGGCCTTCCCTTTCCACTTTGAGAAAACGTGGCTCTCACACCCTGCGCTGGAAGGTAATATTTCCCATTGGTGGAGAATTGAGGTTGAAGGCACTGCAATGTATAGAGTTGCCTAGAAGCTGAAAAATGTGAAAAGAAACATCAAATCATGGAATAGAACTAACTTTGGCCACAAATTCCAAGAGAAAGATGAGATATCTGATCAGCTCTCTTCTATTCAGGATGAAATTCAACATTCAAGATATAATGCTCATAATAGCCAACAAGAAAAGGCCATCCTTTCGGATCTACACAACATCATATCTAAGGAAGAGCTTTTATGGAAATAGAGATCAAGAGTCAATTGGTTGAAGGAAGGAGACCGCAACACTAGATTTTTTCACTTGACCACCCTTAAGCATTGGGCTAATAATAGAATAACCAACATTGTTAAGGGCTAGGTTTAGGTTACCAAAGAGGATGAAATTGAGAAGGAAGTTGTCTGCTACTTCTCATCTCTCCTCTCAGTTGATCCTTCCCTCTCTGGGCCTGAACAAGAGGAAATCCTGGCGACCATTCCCCCCATTCTTCAAGTTCACCACAACTCCATGCTAAAGGCAATCCCCTCCTTGGAGGAAATCCATCAGGCCCTCTTCTCTCTCGTGGGGGATAAAGCTCTTGGCCTGGATGGTTTCCCAACTTTTTTCTTTCAGATCTTTTGGAATGTAGTGAAAAAAGATGTGGTTAAAGTGGTTCAGGAGTTCTTTGGAGCCAAGAATTTTCTTAAAGAACTTAATGCTACCTTTTTGGTCCTCATCCCTAAAATCTTGGGTGTTGATTTTCTGGATAAATTCAGGCCCATTAGCCTTTTCAATTCCTTCTATAAGATCATTGCCAAGGTTCTCACTTCCAGGCTCCTTAGAGTTCTCCCTCTAATTATCTCTCCTTAGCAAACCAGCTTTGTCCCAGGTAGGCAAATCCTTGATTCAATTTTTTTAGTTCATGAGGTTATCCACTCTCTTGAGGTAGGAAAAAAGGAAGGCTTCCTTCTTAAGCTGGACCTATCAAAAGCTTACAACAAGGTTGACTGGAAGTTCCTCTTTGTTGTTCTTCATGCCTTTAGCCTCGATGATCAGGTTTGCAAGCTCATCTCCTAGCTTGTGTCTTCACCCTCTTTGTCGATTCTGGTCAACGGCCACCCCTCTCCTTTCTTCTCCCCCTCTAGGGGTCTAAGGCAAGGAGACCCCATCTCTCTGGTCCTATTGTTTATCATGGTGGAATGCCTTAGCAGACTCATCTAGAAGAAGATCAAGGACAAGTGTTTAGTGGGTTTGAGGCCTTCTTCGGGTCCATCCACTTTCACTCATCAGCAATTTGTGGATGACACAATTTTGGGCGGTGAAGCTTTAGTTTGGGAGGCCAGGACCTTCAAAAGCATTCTTAATTCCTACACCAGGGGCACTGGACAAGCTATTAACTTAGACAAGAGCTTTGTCTTCTTCCTCAACACTCCTCTGGAGAGGCAGAGGAAAATTGCTCGAATTCTAGGTTGTGGCATTGGGTCCCTACCAGTGACTTATCTTGGGCTTCCTCTAGGCTCCAAACCCCTAGACTCCTTTTGGACAAGCATTATCAACAACTTCATCAAGAAACTTGCTAGTTGGAAAGGGGCCACCCTTAGTCAGGCAGGTAAATGCACTCTAGTTAACTCAATTCTCCAGAACCTCCCCACTTATGCCCTCAGTCTCTTTGGGATTTCGGTTAAGTTTGTGGATAGAATGGAGAGGATTTAGAGGGACTTTCTCTAGACTGGAATTGATGACCACAAGAGATACCACCTCATAGCCTGGGACCAGGTTTGCTTACCCAAAAGTAAAGGAGGTCTTGGAATTAGGAAAATTTCTCACCTCAATCAATCCCTCTTAGCTAAACTCCCTTGGTGCATCTTTCAAGGCATAGGGGTTTGGAGGGACATCTTGGCTGAGAAGTACCTGGGAGGCCTATCTCTCTCCTCCATTTTCCAGGGGGCCGAGCTACTATTGGGTTCTAACATTTGGAATGGTATCTTGAAGGCCCTTCCCTTGGCTAAATCCAAGGCCAAATGGAAAGTTGGAATGGGAGACAAAATCCATTTTTGGCAAGACAGCTAGCTTTTCCAAGAACCTCTCGATAACCATCCTTCATTCAGCAGGTGGGTTGATCAGGCAATAGGCAGATATGGTATGTTGGTTAGGAACTATAGAAATAGGAATGAATGACAAAATCTGGCAAAGCTTTCGTAGGATCTTGAGCCTTTGATGGCCTCTTTGAATGCTATCAACATCAACTAGATAGGCGATGCCTTAGTCTGGGGAGACTCTTCTAGAGGCCATTATACTGTAGCCTCAAGCTATCTTTCTCTTGTGGAAACAGGGGAGAAACCTATTTGGGCCAAGGCCTGGACCCCTGGATTAATGCCCAAAATCAACATTTTCTTTTGGCTCCTCTTGCAAGATAAAATCCTTACCCTGGATAATTTAGCCAAGAGAGGCCAAATTATTCCTAGCAGATGCTACCTCTATAAGCATGACCTAGAAACGGTTAATCACATTTTCATTCACTACCCCTTTTCCTCTAGAGTGTGGAGTCTTCTAACTTCCAATATGAACTTCTACTGGTGCCCGCCAGCCAACATCTAGGAATTCTTCATACAATGGAGTAGCAACCATAAAGGCCTAAACTCCCAAATTTTGAGTTCTTAGATTATCCCACACTTTTGCTGGGGAATCTGGAAGGAGCGCAACAACAGGATATTCAGAGATAGAGAAGCTCCTGAGGGTATAATAGCAGAGAAAATTGATGGCCTCATGAAAGAGAACTATTCCACAACTAGAGATGGAAAGATAAAGGACAGAGGCAAAATTAAGACCAAAAAAGAAGACAGGATCAAAAGAACACAGCATGCTACTTGGTCCTTCCCCCTCAAAAATTGGCATAAAGCCAATTTTGATGGGGCGGCTAATGGGAACCCTGGTCCCGCCGAATGCGGTGGAATCATAAGAAAAAACTTGGGAGGGGGCATTGCTACTATCTCCTCCCCTATTGGTCACCAAACCAACCATTTAGCTGAAGCTAGTGTGGCTAGACTCACTGTTAAGCTGGCCTTGCACTTAGGGATCGAACAACTGTGGCTTGAAGGAGACTCCCTAAATATAATGAATTGTATTTTAGGAGTAACCAAACCATCATGGACCATTGAAAGCATAATTGAGGACCTAAAACTGGACTTGAGAAATTTTAAAAATTACCACGTCAGCTATGTCTGTCATGAAGCTAACGTGGTTGCTGATTGGTTTGCAAATGTAGCAGTCACATTCAATTCGGTGATGACATGGGGAAACAATAATCATTTTCTGGTGGCAGCTATGGAGCTCATCCGAAAGGAGCAAATTCAAGGCACCAACTCAAAATCTTTTTTATGATGATGAGACATGCTAAATCATGTTTTAAAAAGGGAATCATTTGGAGTTATGCGGAACCCCCACTATTTCATAATAACATGTACGGATTACACAAGCAAAAGAAAGACAAAGTTAAACCCAATAACACGCGCATTAAAGCTCTCGTCCTTAGTGATTTTTTCATCTTTGAGCTCTACAATTCTGTTCAAGGTTTAGGGTTAGAGAGGCATAATATCACAATGGTGGGAGAAAGGATTAGAAGAGAGCCATGGGGAGAAACAGAGAGCTGGAAAGAAAAAGGGAAGGTTTGGAAAAAACTCCAGAAGGGCGGCATAACCAGCTTCATAAAGAGGCTCCATGGTTTCAACATGGGGGTTACCAAGATTATGGTTGAAACCTAGCACAACGAAAAGGTCAAAATTGATGGTGTCTCCCACCAAATCACATAGGTTCTCATTGCGAAGGTGACAGGCTTCTCCTAGGAAGGTATGTGCTTCTTTAGGGATAAGAAGATGTCTGCCAATGCTGTCAATGCTTTCGTCAAGAATGACAAGGAGAAAAGAAAACTGGTAAAGATTGACACCTACTATGACATTGAGTCCATCAAGAAGATCTGGGGGCATGTTCTGAGGATCATCATAGAGTATGTCACTTTGGATTCTAGGTTTGATAGAGTCAGGACCCATCATTTTGTTCTGCTTAATCATTTTAGACATAAAGTGAAAATCTCCTTTCCTTTCTATATTTATACTTCTATGACTAAGAATATAGAGAGTTACAAGAAATGTCCTATCAAGAACCCCACCCTTCATGAAGGTCTTCTACTCCTCATTTTTGAGTTTTTGAAAACCCAGACAAGAGTCAAGTCCATTAGGGTTTCGGGTGGCTCCTCGGAGGACACCGCCAGCTTAGACTCAGGGGAAGTGCGCATTGTGAATTCTATCGAGTATGAAACCCCAAAAGCCAATCCCTCTCCCTGCTTCCCTAGCAGGAAGAGCCCCAGGTGCCCTCCCCCTAACCCCCCTTCCCCTCATCCTAAGGAGTCTAGTGATGAGTCGGATATGGATCCGGAGGAGGAAAATTCAGTGGCAGAGAAGGAAAGTGAGTTGGAAGACGACAAGGAGAAAGATAATAACAAGAAGGAGGTGACCCCCTTGGTAACCCAGGATAACCCCAAGAAAAGAAAATTTGACCAGACCCTAACTCATGATCATCTCAGTGACCATGCCAATTTTCCCCCTAGCCCTACTGCGCCCATCTCCCCCTTGGAGGTCCCCATTTTTCCCCCAGAAGAGATGATAGAAATCATGGTTGAAAAGGGAGGGGAGGCCATCAGGAAAAATAAGAGAAGAGCTTGGAGCAATTTCAATGTGGATAGGGTCAGTATGGGCATTGTCAGAGAACCTGCTAAAATCCAGGTGTTGGGGGATCTCGACAGTAGCACCCACTATGACGAGATCCTTGACCTGACTCTTCTGGTTCTCTCTGACAATGTTCGTGAAACGGGTTTCAACTTTCTCAACAATGCAAAGAACAACCTGATTGATAATTTTTGCTCTATTAAGTGGCCTTTTCAGGAAATTGAGACTCTGAAGGACAGGTCCAACTAGACCAACAATAGGGGGGATGTCAAGGATCATAAGGCCAGAGGTAGTAAAGACCAGGTGACATCTAGGAAAAAGATAGAAGCCAAGACCCCAGAGACAATCAGGAGGACAGAATCACCCGGCTCAAGCAGAAGGTGGAGGACTACCTTGAATGAAAACATTGTTAATCTGGAGGACTATCTGACCAATGCTAGTCTTGTGGGGAACGTGGAGTAGAGTACAGAGCGCGAAACCAGCTAGGAAGATCCTCAGAAAGAGACTGGAATCCAAGAAAGTCAGGGGGACCAGATGCATTTCCTCCCCATGATCCAGGAGGAAGAGGCCAACCAGAAGGAAAGTGACGTTGTAGAAACCTTGCAGGCAATGGAAAAGAAGGGACACTAGTCTGCCCACCAGGCTCTGTTCCTGGCCTTTGTTTCTCAAGCTTTGGGCCTTTTTGTTTCTGGCCTTTTAATGTAGCTTTTTTTTGTCTTTTTTGCTTTAAGTTGTTTTCTGCTGTAAAACTTTGGGTTTCAGGATCCCTATAAAACCTGTTTTCCTAATAAAAAACATAGTAATTATAAAGTAACTAACTTACATATAGGTATTAGTAGATGGATAAGTACACATAAGGAGTAAGATGGTTGGTATTAATATAGTTTTGTAGGTGCTAAGAAATTTGGGTGTGGTTTTAAATTAGTATTTGTATGTTAGGAAGAGATGTGAATGTGGTTAGTAGTTAGTAAGATAAAGTTGATTAGTAGACATTTAATGTTTTAGGCAAATGTAGATACAGTGATTATAGTGAATCAACATAGGATGGTAGGACTTAAATTATTAATAAATTGATAAGTATATGTGTTAGCAATGGTTAAGTAGTTAATTAGGTAATGCATGCTAGATAGAAACATAAAATTTGCTAAGTGGAGGAATAATCTAAGAATTGTAATTCTTGATTAGGATTTCATATTACCTTATTTATTTTCATTAAATAATAATGGTATATTTTCCAAATAATAGCAAAGTATTAGTAAATTGTAATACATCATATAATTTGAAGAAATAACAAGTGATAAATGATTTAGGATATCTAGTGGTAAAATATCTTCACAAAAACAACTATGAAACCATTATAACCACATCAATGCAGAAGTTTGTGGTTCACAATCACATAAGTAATGATTCGCTCTGAGGATGGGATGTGAATTTTAATATGATAACACTACCTAATCATTAAGTCATACCTCATAGTTTGAATAGAAAATTCAAGCAAGTAAAGATCAATACCTAACACTTCTAGTTCACCTTTAAAAAAAATAAAAATAAAAAAGAAAAAGAAAAAGAAAAATTGGTTGGTTGTTGATGCAGGAGCATCCAAGGTGCAAGGGCAATCTTGCATCACCCAAAATATTTTATTTTTAGTCTTTTCTATTTTAAAAAGGACTAGTAGGCAGGGCAGTTACTATTTATGGGAACTTGCTATTTTTAGTAAGTTTTTCATATGAGCTTGGAATATTCTCATTTTCTACAAGAAGGTTTATTTTAGAACTATAAACCTACTATAAAAATCTCATTTCTCTAGCTTAAGTATCAGTGAAGTTATTGCAGATTTTTTGTGGAAAAATTTGCAAAAAAATCTTTAGGCTCACCATTGGAGGCCTTAGAGTGCCCAGACGAGGTTTGAAAACTCTACAAAAGGGCACTAGCACAGTTCCAATCCTATGGATCAGAAGCTAAAATTTTTGAAAAGTGGTTAGAATAGCCAATTGAAGCAATGGTTCATGAGTTATGGCCTTCAGAAGTTAGGCTACAAAAAAATCTAAAATAATATGTCAAAAATGTATTTGGCCAACTCTATGTGTATTGTTAGGGTCTATCAGCCCTAGGTATTAAGTTTGAGCATCTAGAACCTTCTCGGGTGGCATAAAACTGCCTATTTAAGAAATGCCCAAACATTGTCTAGGACAACTCTAGGTAATAGTTTGCAAACTATCTTGCAAATTATTGTACTAAGGCAACCATGTGGGTTAGGATATTGTACTTATGAATTATATAATCTTGCATTTATGGCACAAATAAGAAGTAAATATTTTTTTCTCACATTTTTTATTGTTTCTTTGTTTATGTTATGAGTTTATGATATTAAGGGGAGCTCCTACACCAAGTGGTATTAGAGCTAGAGTTCTTGAGTGTGTGTACAGATTGCCGACTATGAGGTAGTTCACACTAGGATAGTGGTTTGGGTTGAGCGTGTAGATAGATTGTCGATTGTAAGGCATTTTGTACTAGGGTTTCAATAAAATTATGAAAATGCCTCCATGAAGAGAGCATGGTGGAAGAGCTAGAGGTATTACACTTGAGGGTTTTTGAGCCCTCCAAAGGCAAATGAAAGCATTCAAAGAAAAAATTCCAAGAGGAATAAATCTTCCTATAAGGGATGAAAGCAAGGATGAGCATGAAGTAGAAGAAAATGTTGGAGAAGAGGCAGTTCTAAACACAAAAGAAGAGACACTTTTTAGGGCCATCTCCAAGATTGGCAAAAGACCTAAGTTTGAAGTTCCCACATTTTTAGGAAATCTTAACCTAGAGGAGCTGAACTAGAGAAGTACTTTGAATATGAAGATATTGATGATCTTAATAGGGTCAATTTTTTGAAGGCAAAATTGAAGGGACATGTGAAGATCTAGTGGCAGGATGTTCAGTTGGAGTGAAATAGAACAAGAAAGGACAAAATCACCAAATGGGATCAGATGAAGGATAAACTAAAGTGATAATTAATACCCATGGATTATGAGCTTGATTTGTTGAAGAAGATGCAAGGGTTGAAGCAAGCGGGAAAACCTATTCAAGAGTATACTGAAGAGTACTACCGCGTTCTCATTAGAACCAACCATGCCGAAGTTGATAAGGAGAAAGTTTCATGTTATCTTAATGGGTTAAGACCTTGCATTCAAGATTAGCTAAGTCTAGTTTGAATGAGTAGTATTGAGGAGGCATACCAATTTTCCCTTAGAGTTGAGGAGAAAATGAGCAAGAAGTTTGGCAATAAGAATAGTGGAAGAGGTTGTGGTGGAAGATCTAGTGGAAAATCTTATGATGGTCATAATGATGATCAAAAGAACAAGGATGAGGCTAGAAGTAGTAGTCAAAACTATAGTGGAATTTTTTTTAATCGTTTCCATGATCAAAACAATAGAGATTAGAGAGGAAGAGGTAGAGGATAAGGATTTGGAAGAGAAGGCTTTTGTGGAAAATGTTTTCACTATGGAGAAGAAGGGCATAGAGCATTTGAATGTACCCATTGCCAAGGAAGGATAGATTAAAGAATAGAAGGTCAAGTGAGAGTTGCACATGTTGATAAAGATGCTAGTTCCTTACATACTAAAGATGTTGAGAAAGGAGAAGTCCTAGTTAATTGAAGAGTCTTACTGAGTGGTAAGAATGAACCTAAACAAAGAAGGAGCTTGTTTTGCACAATTTGTAGGTTTGAAGAAAAGTGTTGCGATGTCATCATTGATGGTGGAAATACTGACAATCTGGTGTCAGAAATGATGGTCACCAAGTTGAAGCTAAAAAGGTAGAAACACCTACATCCATATCATATTGCTTGGCTGCAAGATGACCATAATGTCATGGTCAATGAGTAGTTCTCAGTTCAAGATTGGAAGCTACCAAGATGAGGTACTATGTGATATCATACCTATGGACATATGTCATATGTTGTTGGGTAGGATGTGGCAGTCTGACAGACATGTTGTACATGATGGGTGAGCAAATACCTACACTCTAACTAAGGATGGAGTGAAACATAAGTTGAAGTCATTGAAGAATAAAGAAGAAAAGGTATGTAGTGTTGCCAAAATATGTTCTATTGATGGAAAAGAGTTTCTTAAAGGTATGAAGCATGAGAATATCTATTTTTCTATAATTCCTAAAGATAGTAAGGAAGAAGTAGAGGAGCTACTTATAGAAGTTTTAGATATTTTGAGAGAAGTTTTTGATATAGTATTAGATAATGTACCTAAAGGATTTCCCCCGGTGAGGAAGATTAGTCACCATATAGATTTGGTTCTAGGAGCCAACTTGCCAAACAAGGTAGTGCACAGAATGACACCAATAGAAAATGAAGAGTTGAATAGGCAAGTTCATGAGTTGTTCCAAAAGGGGTTGATTCGAGAGATTCTAAATCCATGTGTTTTACTAGTAGTATTAGCACCAAAGAAGAATGGAGGATGTGCACAGATTCTCACACTATCAACAAGATCACAATAAAGTAAAGATTTTCATTGCCAAAGATGGATGATATAATGGACTGTTTGAGTGGAGTTAAGTATTTCATAAAGATACATCAGAAGAGTGGGTACCATCAAATTCATATCAAAGAAGGTGATGAGTGGAAGACTACTTTCAAGACAAGGGAAGGACTATATGAGTGGTCAAACATGCCTTTTGGGCTAACCAATGCACCAAGCACTTTCATGAGGCTCATGAATGAGGTACTAAAGGAGTTTCTAGGTAAGTTTTTCATTATTTACCTAGATGATATATTGATCTTTAGTAAAATATTAGAAGAGCATTTGATTCATATTCACAAGGTGTTTGATAAGTTGAGGGAAGAAAAGTTGTTGATAAACCTAAAGAAGAGCAATTTTGTAAAGAAAGAGTTGGTGTACCTGGGATTTGTACTCTCTAGAGAAGGTCTAAAAATGGACCCAAAGAAAGTGAAGGCTATCCTTGAATGATGTACTCCAAGGAGTGTGATAGAGGTAAGATCTTTTCATGGACTAGCTACATTTTATAGAAAGTTCATAAGAAGTTTTAGTAGTATTTATGGACCCTTGACTGAAACAATGAGAGGGGATAGGAAAGAGTTTAACTGGATTGTAGGAATAGATAAGAGTTTTAATCTGTTGAAATAGAAAGTTATTGAGCAACCTATTTAAGCACTTCTTGATTTTAACAAGGTGTTTCAAGTAGATTGTGATGCTAGTGATGCTGCAATAGGAGCTGTTTTGAGCTAGGAAGGTAGACTAGTTGCTTATTTTGGTGAGAAGTTGAATGATGCAAAAAGAAAATATTTTGTTTATGATCAAGAATTTTATGCTATAGTTCAAGCACTGAAGAAGTGAGACACTATCTTCTTCCTAAGGATTTTGTTTTGTATACTAATCATCAAGCTTTGTAATATTTGAATAGTCAAGGAAAATTGAACCAAAGACATTTAAAGTGGGTTAAGTTTTTGCAGAGTTATAAATTTTTTTTGAAACACAGGAGTGGGAAGTCTAACAAAGTTGTAGATCCTCTTATTAGAAGACAACTTTTTTTGATAGAAATGCAAATAGAAGTGGTTGGGTTCAAGGAACTTAGTACTTTGTATCTAGATGATCCTAATTTTAGTGAAGTATGGAAGGCATGTATAGAACTTATTACACTTGATAGGACAAAGTGGTTGGATTTTATGATCTAGGATAGTATGTTGTTCAAAGAAAGCCAGTTGTACATTCCAAGAAGCTCAATGAGAGAGAAACTCATCAAGGAGAAGCATAGTAGAGGATTGGCTAGACATTTTGGTAGAGATAAAACCATAGCTTTGGTTGATGAAAATTATTACTAGCAATAGTTGCAGCAAGATGTGGTGAAGTTTATATGGAGTTGCAGATTATGTTAAATGGTGAAAGGAGTAAAGCAGAATACAGAGTTGTATCAGCCAATACCTATACCAAAGAAGCAGTGGGAGGATATTAGCATGGATTTTTTTCTTAGATTACTGAGGACATAGTGCAAACATGATTCTATTTTTTTGGTGGTTGACAGGTTTCTAAAGATGGCACATTTTATTCCTTGTAAGAAAATTACTGATGTTGTTCATGTAGTAGAGTTGTTTTTCAAAGAAGTGGTGAGATTACATGGTCTGCCAAAGATTATAGTTTTAGATTGAGATACCAAATTTGTTGGGTATTTCTAGCATACATTATGGAAGAATTTGAAGATATATTTGAAGTTCAGTTCATCACATCATCCACTGACTAATGGATAGACAAAAGCTATGAATTGCAAGATGGAATATGATTTTACAATAGGTGAAATTTGCATATAATGATTTTGTCAATAGGAGTACTAGTAAATCACCATTCCATATTGTATATGAAAGTAATCCTTAAAATGCTTCTAAACTGAGGTAGTTAGATAAAGGAGAGATAAGTAGCACTAAAGTAGAAGATTTTATTGAACATTTGAAGAACATCCATGAGGAGGTGAGGAAGCACATCATAAAGATAAATACATGGTATAAGGCTAAGGAAGATGTGAAAAGGAGATATAAAGAATTTCAAATTGGAGATGAAGTCACGGTTCATTTGAGAAAGGAGCATTTTTTAGTGTGTACATATAATAAGTTGAAGATGAAGAAGTTTGGACCATGCAAGATAGTGAAGAGGCCTGATTTTGGCAATGCATATGAAGTGGAGTTTCCTAATAAATTGAATATTTGACCAATATTTAATATTTTAGATTTGATAGAGTATTATGAAGGAGGTGATGGAGATGAAGTTGCAGAAGCATAGTGGAGCATTCCAATAGCTAGTTTGGCTACAAAGGAGATTGAGGAGATACTAGATAGTCATGTTGGAAAAAGTATGAGATATAAAACTTATGAGGAATATCTGGTCAAATGGAAAGGGAGACCAATTGAGAATTCATCATGGCTAGCAAAGGAGGAGGTTAACCATCTTGGTTTTCCTCTAAACACCTAAGATGGGATGAGGTTACTTCTCAAATTACTCGGGGTGTCTAATGCAAGAGCATCTTGGATGCAAGGGCAATCTTACATCACCCAAAAATATTTTTTTTTCAATATTTTCTATTTTAATAAGGACTAGTAGGCAAGGTGGTTACTATTTATAGGAACTTGTTACTTTTAGTAAGTTTTTCATATGAGCTCAGAATGTTCTCATTTTCTATAGGAAGGTTCATTTTAGAGATATAAACCTACCATAAAAATCTCAAATCTCTAGCTTAAGTATCAAAGAAGTTATTGTGGTTTTTTAGTGAAAATTTTGTAGAAAAATCTTCAAGCTCACTATTGGAGGCCTTAGAGTGCCCAGGTGAGGTCCAAAAACTCTACATAAGGGTGCTAGCACTATTTCAAGCCTATAGATTAGAAGCTGGCATTTCCAAAAAGTGGTTATAATAGAAAATTAGAGCAGTGGTTTGTGAGTTATGGCCTTTGTAAGTTGGGCTACTCAAATTTCTAAAATAATTTATCAAAGATGTATTTGTCTAACTCTATGTGTATTGTTAGGGTATGTCAGCCATAGGTATTGAGTTTGAGCATCTATAACTTTCCAAAATGGCATAAAACTACCTATTTAAGAAAGGCTCGAACATTGTCTATGACAATTCTAGGTGATAGTTCGTAGCCTATCTTGCCAATTTTTATACTAATGCACCCATGTGGGTTAGCATATTGTACTTATGAATTCTGTAATCCCACATTTGTGATGCAAATAAGAAGTCCACATTTTGTTCTCACATTTGTTGTTGTTTCTTTGTTTCTGTTATGATTTTATGGTATTAAAGGGAGCTCCCTATACTAGTTGTGATTTTCCTTACAAATTAGGGTATGACATTCTATATCAGAGCCTAGTTTTGCAAGACTAGCCGTTAATGGGTCCATGAAGGAATATGCAATTTGAATGTTACTTTAAGAAAAATAAAACCTTTATGAATTCATATTTCTAGACAATGAACTATATGATTAAGTTGATTGAAGACCCAACAACTCAGAACTAAGTAATCTTAAATGATCTTGTAGTAATGAGACAAAGATATGAAAGTACTATTAGGATGTGATAGACATGGAACAATATACGAATAAATAGTTAAATGTAGAAACAAGACAAGAAAACCATAAGAACATGGATAACACATAGATCTAATGTGGTTCAACCACGTCCACCTGCATAGTTGTCCAACCTTCCTATTATCTAGTGATTACGATGCAAACCCTTATAGCTCAATACCCTTGCAAGAACAACCTACCTCATTTTACATTGCATTTTCACACAATCCCTAACCCTAAGCTATCTTATATAATATATTTGTTGGAAATGATTGAAATGATCATAAGAAGAGTTGTTGGAATAATATATGAACTGGTAAAAGAATGTCCTCAATCATTGTTTTTTCATTGATGTCAAACTTGCTACTTGCAGGAATGAAAATTGCTTTAGTGATCCAAATACTATCAATTAGTTGATTGTCAAGGAGGAGGCAATCAATAAGATGTAACTAGAACACCTAGAGAAAGGTTGAAGTTATGATGTTGTAATGAAGTACAAGAATCAAGTAAGCCATTGATGAAAAAGTGTATTTGATGACATACTACAAAGAATGGGCACACTAAAACATATCAAAGATTTAAGGTTTTAGCTAAGTCTTTTGTAAAGCTCAAACTAAGTTCATTAGAGAGAAAGTGTTGAGTAGAACCAAGTGCCGAACAGAACCAAGTACCGATTAGAACCAAGTGCCGAGCAGAACCAAGTGCCGAGCAGAACCAAGTGTCGAGCAGGTATAGGTGCCGAGTAACACAGAGGTGTCGAGCACCAGTAACTCAATAATGTCGAGCTGCTGCATTATTTTGAAAATCAAAGATTCACTAGATCTAAGTCGACAAAGTTGTTATCTAGAAATCTGTGGATTAAAAGTAAGATAAGAATGATGAGCTAGTGGCACAAAACACCATGTAGAACATTTTTAAAGATACAACTGGAAAATTTTCTAGAAGAAAACAAGATATGGGGTAGATATGTTGTATCCTACCTAATCCATTTTGAAACCCTAACATTGGAGAGGGAAAATTGAGCAGCAAAGGAAAATCAGACTCCTATATAAGAAGACATAAGTTAAAGAAAAAAAAGGAGTGAGAGAGGGAAAGAGAGGTGGTCAAGCATAAAAGCATGAAGTGCTGAAGAATGTGCTAGGGAGAAGAAGGCACAGGAACTTTGTTTGGATAGACGACCACAAGGATGATTGCATTGCCAGAATGAGTAAAAAGACTTAAGGAGATGAAGCCTAAGAAGAAGACAAGCAGTCAGAGATGAAGTGATTAAAGCCAAGCATAAGGATTGAACTGAAAGTGTGAGCTAAAATCTACAAAGTATGTTGTAAGTCATATCAGATCAAAAGACCATTATCGTTACTTTCTAGAAATTGTAATAGTAAGTTTAAATCCTATGGACTTAGGTTGGTTTAATAGCCATTAGATAAATCCTTTAACAGGGTGACATTCCAAGTGAATGTTCTAAAGACCTTTAACCAGGCCCATTCCTAACAGTTTGGTAAAATCCTCTAAAAATGTCACATTTAATAGTGTGTTGTAAGCCTTTAACAGGGAATCACTTCAAAAGAGTGAAAATCAAGTAGCATGTTACTGGTGGTTTTTCCCAAATTGGGTTTCCACGTCAATCATTGTGTCATGTGTTGATTTTGGATGTTTTTTCATTGCATATTGATTTACAGTAACTTGCTTATATGATTGATTTAAGTATATGGATTCATTAAAAGTAGTAAAAAGGTATTAATAGAGAATTTTGGACCTTGAATAACTGATTCACCCCCCCTCTCAGTTATTCTAAAGATTTCTAACAATTGGTATCAAAGTCAACTGTTGATTCAGTTTAAAAGGACTACAAGTAGAAAAGATCAAAATGGCAAAGAGAGAAGTTCCCAAGCTCAACAAAGACAACTTTGTTGCATGGAAAAGTTTGATGTAGCTACATCTTGGATCCATATGAGATTATGCCCAAAATTCAATTGTTACTGAGCATTTAGATCCCACAGGTGCTCCTACTGTAGAAGACATGAAAAATAAGCAAGAACACAACCAGACAATACTGGAAATTGCCTCTGCACTCAGCTATGCTGAATTTGATGATATCAATGGATGTGACACTTCATAAAAAATGTGAAAAGCCCTATTAGACATCTATGGAGGAGATCAAAATGTACAAAGAGCAAAAAGAGAAAGTCTCAAAGGAAAGTTTGATGACATGAAAATGGAAGAAAATGAGAATGTTGCTCAATATGGTGCAAGAATAAAGGAAGTGGTAAGTGCAATAAGATGCTTGCATGGTCAACTGGATGAAGATACTGTTAATAGTAAGTTCTTAAGAACCTTTCTCCCTATCTATGCTATTAGAGTATCAGCAATACAAGAGCTAAGATGTATACCAAGAAATAATCTAATTTTTGAAGGTATAATAGGTAGACTCACTGCATTTGAGTTATCCAACTTTGACAACTACAAACCTAAAAATGTTGAATCTACTTTTAAGGCCAAGTTATCACTGAAAGATGCCTAATAGGTGAAATCAAAAAAAGGAAGAAAAATGAAGTATGTATCTAGTGATAGTAGCACTAATGAGGAAGATGTGGAACAATTGGAAGCATTGCTTGCTAGAAGATTTCACAAGGGGAAAGGAAAATTCAAAGGTAAGATGCCTATCATTTGTTTCAATTGCAATGAAGTAGGTCATATTGCTACAAGATGTCCACAGAAAAAGGATTCCAAGGAAGGCAACAAATACAAGAACAGAAGAGATGATGACAGGAGAGATTATAAAGAAAAAGGTAAGAAGTGTTATATTGTTGAAGAAAATTCTAGTGATAATGATGATGAAGTTGTTTATGTAGCCATGAAGGACCAATTTGATGAAGAAGAGACCATAGCACTAGTAACATGTATAAACAAGAATGACAGATGGATCATAGATAGTGGATGCTCACATCACATGACAGGAGACAAAAGTAAGTTTGTTAACTTTATTCAGTATGATGGAAATAGTGTTAGATTTGGTAATGATGCTCCATGTCAAATCAAAGGAAAAGGTTCCATTAAGCTCACAGAACAAATTTCATGTGACAATGCATACTATGTTGAAGGATTAAACTACAATTTACTGAGTGTCTCATAGTTAGGCAATATAGGTTGCAAAGTGGAATTTGGAAACAAAACTACAAAAATCTATAATACTGATGGTAAACTGATAGGAAAAGGAGATCAAACAAAGAGTAATTTGTTTTACCTTGATATGGATAATGTTTCTTGTTTATTTGCAAAATTTGATGATGAATGGTTATGGCATAGAAGATTATGTCATGTCAACTTTGAAAATCTAGTCAACATTAGTAAAATGAAGAAAGTCAGAGGTTTACCAAAATTGAAGAAGCCTGATAATATCATGTGCAAACAATGTCAGCTAGGAAAGATGACAAAATCAAGTATCAAAAGAAAAAACTATACATCTAAAGAGATACTTGAGTTAGTTCACACTGACTTATGTGGTCCAATGGAAATACAAAGCTATAGAGGAGATAAATACATAATGCTATTTGTTGATGACTATTCTAGGATGATGACTGTTATGTTCTTAAAAAAAAAATATGATGCTTTTCAAATGTTTAAGTGGTATGTGGCTAGAGTTGAAAAGGAAACTGGAAAAAGCTTGAAATACCTAAGATCTGATAGAGGTGGTGAATTTACATCAAAGGAATTCGAGATATTCTATAATGACAAAGGAATCAAAAGACAAACGTCAGCTCCTAGAACTCCCCCACATAATGAAATTGCTAAAAGATGAAACAGATCTATGATTGACTGTGCTATAACATTAATGACGGAAAAAAATGTTGCTCTAAAATATTGGAGAGAAGCTATAAGTGTAGCTGTTCATACACTGAACCGAGTACAAGTCAAGAAAGGTACAAATACAATACCTTTTGAATTATGGTAATGTCACTCACCCAATGTAAAACATTTCAAAGTGTTTGGTTGCAAATGCTTTATCCTTAAAGATGTTAGAAATGCAAAATTTGATGCAAAAAGTGATGAAGGCATATTTCTTGGTTACTCCATTAGAAGTAAGGCATATAAGTGTTTGAATAATAACACTAACACAATTGTGGAAAGTGCAAATGTAAATTTTGATGAGCACACAGAAGTCCAAGCTGAAAAACCAAAGAAAATGGAAGAGTACATAACCTTTGTGTATTCTTATAAAAGAATGACTGTTGATGAAAATGATGTCAATCAAATTGGAAATCAACAACAGGTATCAGTTTCAGCCATTTCACAACTAGTGAATGCTGAGTTGCATTTAGAAGCCAAGTTACAGAATGAAGAAAATGCACAATATGATTCTAAAGACAACATACATGATGAAGAACAACCTGACAATGAAGTGCGTAGTGATCCTGAATCCGAAAGATCAAACATGGGAACAAGGAAAAAGTCAAGGTTATCCAAATATGTAAAAAGAGATCACCCTGCTGAACAAATAATTGGTGACAAAGATGCAAGACCAATGACAAGGAACAGACTAAGATATGAATCATGTCTTATCAGCAAATCTGAACCCAAGACAGTATATGGTGCATTACAAGATGATGACTGGTATAAAGCTATGGAAGAAGAAATTGATCAAATAAGAAAAAACAAAACCTGGAGTTTGGTTCCCAGACCAACTGACAAAAATGTGATTGGCACCAAATGGGTATTCAGAAACAAACTAGATGAGAAAGGTGAGATTACCAAAAACAAAGCTAGACTGGTATGTAAGGGTTATGCTCAAGAAGAAGGAATAGACTATGGAGAAACATTTTCTCCTGTTGCTAGAATGGAAGGAGTAAGAACTTTACTTGCATATGCTACTTACAAAGATTTTAAAGTCTATCAAATGGATGTAAAATCTGCTTTCTTAAATGGTATACTAGAAGAAGAAGTCTACATTGAACAACCAGAAGGATTTGTTGATGAAAACAACAGGGATATGGTGTGTAAGTTACATAAAGTAATCTATGGTTTGAAACAAGCACCTAGAGCATGGTATGAGAGACTTCACAAGTATCTAGTGCAAATTGGATTTGAAAGAACTGATGATAACAGCAACATGTACATCAAAGTAGAAGAAGGTAAAGGCATTATTGTATCTAAAATCTTTGTGGATGACATAGTGTTTGGTGTTAAGGAAGTACTTTGCAAAGGCTTTGTGTTGACAAAATGAAACATGAATTTGAGATGTCTATGTTTGGAGAAATCAAATTTTTTGTTGGATTACAAGTACATCAACTCAAACATGGAATATTTGTTACAAAATCAAAGTACATCAAAGAAATTCTTAAAACATTTAGATTGGAGGAATCCAAACTAGTCAGCACACCAATGGCCATAGGGAATAAGCTGTCCAAAAATGATGAGTCAGCTGAAGTAAATCAAACAATGTACAGATCCATGATTGGAAAACTAAAATTTGTTGTACATAGTAGACCAGACATAGCATTAGCAGTTGGAATAGTGGCTAGGTTCTCTGTTAATCCTAAAGAAAATCATCTCATAGTAGTAAAAAGAATAATGAGATATCTCAAAGGAACTAATGAATTTGGTCTATACTACAGAAAGAATGGAAAATTTGAGCTTAATGCATATACAGATGCAGACTGGGGAGGAAACATTGATGATAGAAAAAGCACAAGTGGAGGTGCATTATTTCTAGGCAAAAGGCTGGTTACCTGGACTAGCAAGAAACAAACATGTACATCACAGTCCACTACAGAGTCAGAATATGTGGCAGCTACAGTCAATTGCACAAACATTGTATGGCTCACACATTTATTGAATGGAATGAAAGAAGAAGTAACAAAACCTATGATATTGTATTGTGATAATACAAGTGCCATAAACATATCCAAAAATCCAGTGATGCATGCAAAAACCAAGCATATTGCAATCAAGTATCATTATGTCAGAGAATTGATAGAAGAAAAACAAGTGAAGTTGGAATACATTCACACAAAGGAACAAACTGCAGATATCTTCACCAAACCATTGCCCAAGGATGCCTATGAATATCTAAGAAGCAAGTTGGGGGTCATACCTGTAACTCAAGCTGTTTAAGGTAACAAGAAAGCTGCCTTGCATCAACAGGAATAAATCATTGAAATATTAACAGGTTGATGCAAAAGATGACAGCAAGAACAGAAACTCCAAATTAGTCACAAGCATGGTGATAGAGGGAGAAAATCAACAAGAAGCCAAAGCTTATATTTTGCATGATAAAGATGCTACATCTTTGGCATTTATGTCAAAGAGGGAGAAATATGTAGAAAACTAATCAATACAAACAAAAAGGGAGATAAATGGGATCAGTAGTAAAAATGCAGCAAGGCAACATATACAATCTTGGTGGTAACTAAGTTGATTAACTGATTAGTTTGGTTGGCCATCAATGCCAAAGAGGGAGATTGTTGGAAATGATTGAAATGATCATAAGAAGAGTTGTTGGAATAATATATGGAACTGGTAAAAGAATGTCCTCAATCATTGTTTTGTCATTGATGTTAAACTTGCTACTTGCAGGAATGACAATTGCTTTAGTGATTCAAATACTATCAATTAGTTGATTGTCAAGGAGGAGGCAATCAATAAGATGTAACTAGAACACCTAGAGAAAGGTTGAATTTATGATGTTTTAATGAAGTACAAGGATCAGCTAAGCCATTGATGAAAGAGTGTATTTGATGACATACTACAAAGAATGGGCACACTAAAACATATCAAAGATTTAAGGTTTTACCTAAGTCTTTTGTAAAGCTCAAACTAAGTTCATTAGAGAGAAAGTGTCGAGCAGAAAAAAGTGTTGAATAGAACCAAGTAACGAGCAGAACCAAGTGTCGAGCAGAACCAAGTGTCGAGCAGAACCAAGTGCCAAGTAGAACCAAGTGCCGAACAGAACCAAGTGCCAAGTAGAACCAAGTGCCGAGCAGAACCAAGTGCCAAGAAGGTATAGGTGCTGAGTAACACAGAGGTGTCAAGCACCAGTAACTCAATAATGTCAAGTTGCTACATTATTTTGGAAATCAAAGATTCGCCAGATCTAACCCAAAAAAGTTGTTATCTAGAAATTTTTGGATTAAAAGTAAGATAAGAATGATGAGCTGGTGGTACAGAACACCATGTAAAACATTTTTAAAGATACAACTGGCGAAGTTTCTAGAAGAAAACAAGATATGGGGTAGATGCGTTGTATCCTACCTAATCCATTTTGAAACCCTAACATTGGAGAGGGAAAATTGAGCGGCAAAGGAAAATTAGACTCCAATATAAGAAGACATAAGTTAAAGAAAAAAAAGGAGTGAGAGAGGGAAAGAGAGGTGGTCAAGCATAAAAGCATGAAGTGTTGAAGAATGTGCTAGGGAGAAGAAGGCACAGGAACTTTTTTTGAATAGACGACCACAAGGATGATTGCATTTCCAGAATGAGTAAAAGGACTCAAGGAGATGAAGCCTGAGAGGAAGACAAGTAGTTAGAGCTGAAGTGATTAAAGCCAAGCATAAGGATTGAACTAAAAGTGTGATCTGAAATCTGCAAAGTATGTTGTAAGTCATATCAGATCAAAAGACCATTATCGTTACTTTCTAGCAATTGTAACAGTAAGTTTAAATCCTATGGACTTAGGTTGGTTTAATAGCCATTAGATAAATCCTT
Organism: Cupressus sempervirens; assembly: GCA_028749045.1. Taxonomy (NCBI): domain Eukaryota; kingdom Viridiplantae; phylum Streptophyta; class Pinopsida; order Cupressales; family Cupressaceae; genus Cupressus; species Cupressus sempervirens. Next base: position 368,705,986 of record CM053791.1, on the reverse strand, counting down.
TAACAGGGTGACATTCCAAGTGAATGTTCTAAAGACCTTTAACCAGGCCCATTCCTAACAGTTTGGTGAAATCCTCTAACAAGGTCACATTTAACAGTGTGTTGTAAGCCTTTAATAGGGCAGACTTTTAATAGGGCATCACTTTAGAAGAGTGAAAATCAAGTAGCATGTTACTGGTGGTTTTTCACAAATTGGGTTTCCACATAAATCATTGTGTCATGTGTTGATTTTGGATGTTTTGTCATTGCATATTGATTTACAGTAACTTGCTTATATGATTTATTTAAGTATATGGACTCATTAAAAGTAGTAAAAAGGTATTAATAGGGAATTTTGGACCTTGAATAACTGATTCACCCCCCCTCTCAGTTATTCTAAAGATTTCTAACAATATTCTTGTTATGGGTTACAATACGCCTATCTAAATAAGGCACCATAAAATAGAGTAGAATTTCTTATTTTTTTAATCAGTCACCACAAACTAACTAGTATAGTAGAAAGAAAAGTAATATGTTATTGCAAATGATAGAATGCTCTCCTAAGAAAATTTAGCCATAATAAGTATATTTTCTTGTAGAGAAAAAAAAAGTAAGTTGTAGACCTTTTGAGTAATGTCATTCAGTCATAATGCTGATATTTCAAAGCTTCAAAGGGTTAAAATGTGAGTAAGTAAAATTAGTGAAACTACAATCCATAAATAGCATGATAATACCCCGATAGCTATGAGATCTACGTGAACCATGATCATGTCACACATTTAGAAATTCTAAGATGTACCAAGAATTAGTAAGATCTAGTGAATTTATAACTTAGTTTATACTCATGTAAAATTAAAAAAAATTAAAATAAAAATCATGAAATCTTCACTAACCAAGTTTTTCCCTTTAGATTGACACAATGCTCTTAATCAATATCAATAAGAATAAAAAATAGAGGAAAACCCTAAGGTTGGGAATAGCTACCCTACTATGCAATGATCAAATATTGTACTTTAATGGTAATGTTTTATGTTTTGACTATCATGATAGTGTGTCTATATTGTTGAAAATGGAAGTTATACATGAAGATGGGAAGTAGGAGATTTTCCTTAGAATGTGATAGTTTAAAGATGATAGCCCTATAAGTACTCCCTTATGATACCTATTACAAATTTTTAGTACAAACTCATTCCTTAGGGGATTCATCATTACTCCTCAAATGGTCCTTTTTAGGAAAGTGTGTTAGATTAATAAAGAGGTATCTTTTTTTTCCTTCTTGTAGTGACCCTCTAGTAATGTATTTCAAGGTGTGCAATAAAAACCTTGAAACTTTTTGTATAGCCAAAGAATTGTCAGTATAATTGGAGTAGAATCTCTACCTCTAGACAACCTTACTCTTCTTCCCATCAGGAAACCTTGGTATGACTACATCACTCTTAACATTTTAATTTGCATCACTACTACTCTCAATTTATTTTCTCAGCTATGTGGAGTATTTATTTCATTGATTTCTTGTTATGATTCCACTACCTTGGGGGGACATCTCTTATTTTAATTAAAAATTTATCATTGTGGCCACACTTGTATTTATTTTCTTTTAATTGGTCATTTTTGTATCTTGGATTCAATTCATATACAAGAAATTTTCTTGTGGATGTGTGTGTTGAACTATGAATTGTGAAATGGCCATACCAAGAGGCATTCCTAATAAATTGTGTAGGAGATTGGGACACCATAACATCATCTGGATTATAGGATATAAAGCTATAAGATAGGGCCCCTGGACACCATTCCTTTCTTATGTCATAAACATAAACTCCTTCAAACCATAAGGAGCATAGAAATAGATTGTTCTTTGACTTGCTACAGTGTGCATAGACACCATGTTAGGGACCTTAGGTAAGAGTGTTAAGATCATAAAATATTTAATGGGCATTTGAATTGTTATCTTTAAGTAAGACAGTGTAACTATTTCAATAATGGATAAGACTGTGGTGATAGAGGACTAGTGGAATGATCAAAGTAAAAGTAAGGAACTTGGAATAGAAACCATGCAATATGATCTTTGGCCAAATATCTAAGCCAAAAAAAATAGTACACAATGACCAAATTGTACAACTAAGACTCAACCAAGAATACAACACAATGATAACCAAGTGTTGCATTTAACAAATAGTAAGTAAAACTAGATGTTTAAAAAAAACAATTAAATTATTTGAATATTGATGAGAAATAAATAGCCCCATCAAGGGAAGAAATCCATCACCAATAAGTAAGCTTTGGGCTATAGTCATAAAACTTAGTCAGTGACTAGGAGATTAAATAACTAAGGATGGTAAAGAATAAAGTTAGTCTATGATAATTAATAGCGAATATAAGAATGTTGAAAGTAAATAATTACTAAACATAGGGTTGTGTATATAGGAATAATAATTACCAAGAAAATGAATGTCAAAGGTAAGAATAATCGAGAAGAGGGACAATTATGAGTAAATAACACCCTATGTGAAATAGGTAGGTTAATTGTGCTATCATTTGGTAAATGGAAATGATATCAATTGAACTAGACTAGGGAAGGAAATAAGGATTTACAACCATGAATAGCTTGACTTGACAATATAAGACTGCACTATGTTAAAACAATCTTTAAAAAACATTATTAGCATTAAAATCCTTACAAAATTATTCTTCCAAGTAAGGAGTTATGTAAGGAATACTTATATTAGGCAATTGAGGATTATGGTGGATACACTAAAATCGAGCAATACCCAATCAATAGAATTGTGTAGTAATCAATCAAAAAATAATAATTCCATGTCATGAACCTTGTACTATAGACCCTTAAATTAAGTCAAGTATACACAAAATTTTGTTATGAATGTTGTGAAAATACCTCAAAAATTGGACCATTTATGCTATGGCTAGGAAAGTCCTCTTAACAAAGGGCATGTCCCTATTTTTGGATGATTTTCAGGAGGAAGTCAAAAGTAGGAGGGGGAAGATGTAAGTCCCCTACCCCAGTACCATATTATTATCCCTAACTAGCATGGATATGGTCAAAACTAGGAAGCGTGAGGAGGTGAGGTGTCATGTCCTTGTCTCTCATGCATGGTGTGTGAATTATAGACTGTCATCATACACCTTATGAGAGATGGATGATAAGTAGGCTCTAGAATTTAGGTACATCATGACTGGTATCTTTCTTATTAATATTGGACTTGACATCTTATTAAGACTGATATACATTGTAGTCATTTGTCATAAATATCATATTCAAAACACCGTTAGGTTGGTAAGCTAGGACCCTATGGAATAAAGACTTGAGATGTTGTGACGTAGAAAACTATGTTGATGGGTTCATAGTATGTTATGATCTATTAGGATAGTTTTTTTAGGAGACCTTTGTGAAAAGATGAATTAACACCTACCCTTATGAGTACTAAAAATAATTATAGATAGAAATTGTTATCAGTTTAGAAAAAGGCATATTTAGTAGAGTTCGACATGATGTAAATATAATGAGTCAATTGTCGTAAAAATTGCATTAGGTAGATAAGATACAATGAATGATGATTAAAATGATAATATAATATATTGACTAATGGATATAACAGGTTTACCTAATGATTGATTTTAAACCTATGTAGACAAGATTGTGAAAATATTTTTATTTCTTGATATTAGTGATTTTTAGGGACATATGCCATATAATGTAATATCTTATAATGATAATGAGATAGTGTTAGTAATCAAACTATATTAGACTGAATCAAAGAATACTAGTTGTGATGATTTCATTTTTGTGGTTTTCACCTAGGGTATGTAATCGAAACTAATTTTCATGATTGGTTGATTTAGCAATATAGATCCAAAACTTCATCATTTTGATAAAGAAATGGATTAGCATGTGGTTCAGAATGTTAGCTAGATCATTTAATTAGAAAGTTAATGTTGATATGTAGATTCTAACATTTTAATGTTTCAAAAAAAATCATATGAAAATGATTGAGAAATAAAAGTTGATTATGACAATTAAGTTTGTTAAAATTGATTATATTATTTATGATTATATGTGATTGCAGATTTCAATATTTTAATGTTTTGAATGCCTCATTTGGAATGATTAAGTATATGAATTCCATTGAATTATGTTAATATAGATTACATAACATTTAAATTCATATGCATTTATGATGTGTATTAATATGAACTCCTTAGACTACTAATGCTTGAGTTTAGTGTGCAGGAAGAAGAACCATGAAAATTCTTGGGGGAAACAAGTTCCATACCTATGTGAACATATTTTAACCAAGGAGAATATTTTGAAGATTCAAAAGCCTCATTGTAATTTATTTCATTTAGTAAATGTAAATTTTCTTGTATGTGGAAATGTTTGATCATAAAGATGCATTAAGGACATGTCATGGTGATGTGGAATGAGCTTTCATGTGTCACTTGACACTTGTGGATTTTGTGTGCAATGAATTTTCATCTAGGGTTTTTTTTATAGTGGCATTTCACCCTAGAACTAATTACCTTGCTAATGAGTAAGTAAACCCACTTGACAAGGGGTAGGATGCATCACAATCAAAGGAAATTTGAATTTGAACCTGGCTAGGGTTTTGAGGGGGATTAGGTGATCCCAAAGTGTCTTTTATATGAATATAATTTTCCCATATGATAGTATATCATGTTAGGGACCTAATTTTGACCATCTTAGTCCCTAGACAGCCTAGGGGGGCCCTTTACCCATGCATTATTCCATCAATTCGAAAATTAGAGTTGTCACATGTATCTTCTCTCATGTTTCCACTAAGTCAAATATAAAAAATTTAGAGGGAGACAAGTTTATAAGAGGAAGTGGCTTGGTGTCTTTGATAAAATAGTTAGTGACAAGGCCTTATTAGAGAGTCTTGGCCAAACTAGTGGGTTGTTCACCAACTCTCTAAGTTTAGAGACAGTTAGGTTTTGGATGGAGATTAAGAGAGCTCTACTACAACTATCATTGCCTTTATCTTGGACTAAGGTTGGTGTCTCCAAAACATGTTCATTTCTTGCCTTTATTATGGTATAGTGAATCTTCAAGTATGGAGTAATTGTTATGGTTTCATGCAATGTGTTGTGAATCTTGTACTGTAGAATCTAGCATTGTGTTGTGATGTAGTAAATGTGTATTATGTTCTTATAAATTTCTTGGTTTTTTTCTTTCTTGGATTTTCTTGGTTGATTTGGGTGTTAAATGTGATCATGGGTGTGAAGGCTCCACTCACCCTTGGGAGGGAAGAGAAGCCTTGGGTGAAGGGATTAATTGGGCTCAACATTTTAGTTGAGATAATTTACCTCATGATGAGGAGTTGTTTTCTTTCATGGAGTATGGGCTCCATTGAAGACATATACCTTTGTTGTTTTGGGAGATAGAAGGGGTTTTGTGTGTAAAGAGGAGAATTTTTTTTTTATGATGGAATTGAGAGGCAAAGGAAATTACAACATGATGTTTATGTTTGGTTATGGCACCTTCTCTTTGAAGAGTCCACCTTCACCCAATGTGAAATGATTCCAATGGTCAATCAACATGCAAGCTATGGGAGGGAATTGTTTTGTGTTATGTGTTGTGTTTTGTGCAATGACAAGTGATGTGTGTGTGTGTGTGTATGTGTGTGTGTATGTGTATCCCATTTGGACCTTTTTTCCCCTACTTGGTGGGTGTCTTAATAGAAGCCTAGGATGGGAGGTGAGCCTCCATGGTTTCTAGTTTGTGTGTAGTTTCAAGTTTTGTGAAGGTGGATTCCTTGAAGATATTATGGTTTTACCCTTGACAAAATTGAAAAATCAAGTGTGTAAAGAGAGAGCAATGTTTCATGTCATCCCATATGTATTGTGATATCAAGCTTCCATTGTAAATTCATTGTGGTGTAAAAAAAAAGAATTGTTATCATTGTTATTGTTGAAAGATTGTGAAATGAAAGATTGAGAAATGGTATATATTTTACTTGTAAGAAAATTTTCATTATGCGATTGATGTAATATGATGAAGTTATGTAATAAGACCCCTTTTTTTATGTTATTGGTAAATCATTTGGTAGAAATTTTTCATAAACATTGGGTGGAAGAATATTATAGATATATTTAATCAAATAAAAAATATAGATGTTTGCATTATAATTTCATATGTTATGTAATGTGAGGAAATTATCATATTTTGATAATTCATTTTATGTGTTACCAAACTTATAATTATTGTTGCATGTAAATTATTAGAGTATGACTCATAAAGCTTAAAATTCAATAAGTTGATAGACTTCCATAGAACTCATAAGGAGATTCATTAATTAGTATGTTAGAATTGGCATTAAACTTAACACCTGAAACAATCTCATGTCACAAAACACTCTATCAAGGAGAAGGAATGAGTGGGAAACATAATATGAGACTTCATAAAATAATAGGCCTGTATGCGTATAAATTATTCACTAGATTTTGTATGGGAGAGACAAATAAGTCTTCTTCACTATTACAGTCTATTATTTTAATCCAAGGAATATCCCTTGGATTCTCCCAAAAAGGTTTCATCAAGGTCAACCCCCAATCCAAGGAAAAATAAATAAAATTAAGATAAAAAAAATACACCATAGATACATGATGGGATGGTAGGATGGAAAACAAAACAAGAAAAAAAAAAGTATAAGACTTAACATTTTAACTTTTTTCCCCCAAACAAAGAAGATATATATGTATATATATATATTCTAAAGCCATGTTCATAAAAAAATCTTGTAAGGAGAGAAAGTACGGTGGACCCCTCTAGGCGAGTTTTCCTTGTCTCTCCTTGAGCCTATGGAAAATATTAATGATGGAGACCTTTAGACATGACTTAACACTTGCTTTCCTCTTCCTAGACACCTAGCTCATTTGGGATTGTGCAAAGAGGTAAATGTTGACTTCTTCCACCACATCATGAAAAAAAATGAGGAAGTTAGGCATTTTGGAAAGTTGGGAAGGAAATAAAGTTTTGGGGACATGACTATGATACTTTATGACACCTTGGGATCTATGTGACTTGTCCTTTTAAATAGGTGCTTTGTAGGGGAGGTAAAATCATCATTGATAAATTCCTTGGAGGGAGAGATAAGGGCACATGAGATTAGAGTAGGACTTGGGAAATTTTCTTGGGGAATATGCAAGGTTTTAATAATGTTTAAGTTAGCATGAGGGAGGTTTATGGGATCAGATTTAATGCATTGGAAATAGGATAAAGTGTAGGTGGTAAGTTAGCTAGGAACTTGTAGGGAATAGTTGTAAGAGGAGAATGTAGTTTTGTTTTATTTAATAAAGTAAACAATGATTAGGTTGGTTTGGGGACATGTGTAGTATGGGATAGATGGGAATGTAGGGACATGGGAATTTGATGTTGAACCTAAGCAAATGAAGTTGTGATTAGGATAAATTAACTAATAATGTATGTTATTTAAAAGGAATAAATGGGAATGCATTTTATTAATTAGGACTATTAAGAATTACTAAATAAATTATAAAGTAACTATGTTATAGTGAAGAGACATTAGATTATAGGATTAACATAGTAATTATAAAGTAACTAACTTACATATAGGTATTATTAGATGGATGTGAGGCCTCACCCCAACTCATCATAGCATAGGCATTTGATTTACATTTTGATATTCAAGACTTTGATATTTTGATAGCTATTTGAGGCTTAGATAGATAATGGATTATTTTATCTATTAATTTATGATACTACAGTAGTGTTTTACATTATTATATGTGTGTACACTAATATGTTAGCAAGAAACACTAGTCTACTTTAGAAACAAAAGCATTAAATAACAAAACTAGTATAAACTTTAAGATAGACAAAGTAAGTTCCTCAAATGAGAATATGAGCCATGGATGGGCTCTCTCAATGAGGATGATCACTTTATTTGGAGATATGTCTATTATGTGGATGTGGGATGTATGCTCAAGCTTAAAAATGCTTCAATGGAGATGGATTTAGGATTTTTGGTGTGGATATGTAAAAATGGTATGAGCTTGGCTTCTCAAACTGACATGGTAACTTTAGCTTAAGGATTGTGATAAAATGGCTTGGGAGGGGATCTAATTTATAGGCCAAGGGCTTGAGGGATGGAGGGTTAAGATGTAAGGAGAGATGAAATCTTTAGGGAGGGCTAGAATGTATTCAAAGGAGAGAACATGGATTGTGCTTGTTTAGCACCAATCAAGGAGTGACACATGTCACAGGGTCATTGGGTGGAGGAAAGGGCAAGGATGAGTCAACAAAGGAGGCTCAAGGCCTTAAATGGCCCTCATAATGGCTTGTAAGAGCTTTTAAGGGCATGTAAGAGCATTGAAGGCTTTGTGGTTGGGATAAAGTTTTATGGTTGGGATATTTTGAGGGAGGAGACTTTGGTTTGGCTTAGGAAAGTCTTAAGCTCACTAGGGAATGTGACAAGGTTAGAGGGTGGATTAGGCTTGGGTTAGGATTAGATTAAGGATGTTAGAGATGTGCAAGTGGATGGCATTCATGAGGGTGGGTGAGTTAGTGGCTAAGCTAGGTTAGTATGGGTGGATGGGGTGGATTAGGCTAAATGGAGGATTAGGGATAGGTTAAGGGTTTATTAGATTTTGAGGCTTTTTATTTAAAGTGTTTAAATAAATTTGGGATTTGGAATTAGATAGGAGAATATGATTTAATTGATAAATAATAAGTTATTTGATTTATCAATTAGGACTATAGATGATTAATTAAATTACTTAGCTAGGGGATGGCAAAAGATTAAATAAATAGGAATTTAATTAATGATGCCTTTAGAGATAGCTAAATAGGATTACCAAAGCAGTGTAATCAAATTTAGGTGTCTACAATATGCACTAAGAACTTGATATTATGTATGAAATGATTGAACACATATGGATGCAGTTTTATGGCATGATACTATTAGATTTTGATGCAATGTGAAAATTTAGTTTAATTGTGATGATTCATTATATGAAAATAAACGTTAATTTGATTATGATGATTTATGATATGTGTATGCACCCTAAAATGGTCACCTAGACTATGGGCCCCCATTATTCAATTTATCAATTTATCAAATTTCTTGAATCAATGGTTTGCAACATTTTATTAAATCAATTTAAATCAATTTTCTTGATCAAATTCGATTATTTCAATATTTCCTAAGGTTGATCATTTTATCCTAAAGTATTATTTAATTAAAATAAAATCTCCCTTTTAATTAAATAAAATAAGTCTCCATTTAATTAAAAGAAAACCTCTCTTTTAATTAAATTCATCCTAATTTAATTAATTAAGAAAAAACCCCCTCTTTTAATTTAATTAAATATTTCATATTTAATTAAAAGAACTTGATCTCTTTTAATTAAATAAATCTCACTTGAAAAAAGAAATAAAATAAATAAAAATAAAATAAATCTTTTTTTATTTTCTCTACACTTAAATGCACATATCTCTAAGTGGGATTCCTCTTTTTCCTCTTTTCACTTTCTTCTCAAACACTCCTCTTTTCTCATTGGTGGAATTTTGTCTCACATGGATCAAACTCTATTATCTCATATTGGTTGTGAGAAGCCTCTCACCTCCATATTTTTCTTTATAAGGGAGAGCCCTCTCCTCATTTTTGACATCCATGATTGATCCATAATTATTCTATTGTTATGCTCCAAGTTTGAACATCCACAATTATGCTATTGTTATGCTTTGGAGACCAATTTTTGGAGGAGTTTGAACATTAAAGCTTTATGTGGAGAACTTCAATCTTCTTGTCTTATTCTCTCTTGCATCCATGGCTTCTATCATGAGGTTTCATCATTGCATTTTCATATTAAATTAGAGTCATGTTTGTTTTCATAGATTAGATATTGCATTGTTTGGCATTGTTATCATATAGATTAGTTTTCATCTCCATTTTCATGCATATTAGATCTTTGAATCTTTCATTTTTTGATGTACTTGCATGGGCACAAACTAGGTCAAACTAAGGACCTCAATTACAAACCCTTGCACTCCATGAATAGAGAGCTATGAGTCACCATTCAAGACCTCATTTATGATCAATCTTGGATATAATGACTTATAGAAGTGTGCTCACATTTTAGGCACACAATATGTAGATGAATGATTATGATATGTAGATAAATGTTAATTTGATTATTATGACTTAGGATATGCAGATGTTGATATTGTTATGTTACAAACTAATTATTAAAATGACAAGGGAAGGAAATTGAATTTGAATTATAAAATTTTACACATTTATGATATATGTATTTTATATGACCTCCTTGGACTATTGATGCTTGAGTTTGATGTGAAGGAAGTGGAATCATGGAAATTCTTGGGGAAAACAAGTTCCAAACTTTGTGAACATAGTTTAATCAAGGTGAATCTTTGGAAGATTCAAAAGCCTCATTGTGAAAGTATTTTTCTTCGTAAATGTAAGGTTTCTTGCTTGTGGAAATGTTTAATCATAAAGATGCATAGGAGCATGTCATGGTAATGTGAATGTGTTTTTATGTGTCACTTGACACTTGTGAACTTTGTGTGTAATTGACATGTCATTTAGGGTTTTGAACATGGTAGTAAATTATCCTGTTAATAAGTAAACCTACTTGACAAAAGGAAGGATGGGTCTCAATCATAAGAAATTAGAATTTGGACTTGATTATAGTTTTGAGGGGTCATTAGGTGGTACCAAGGTGTCTTTTATGTTAAAATAAGTTACCCATATGATAATATATCAAGTTAGGGACCATATTTTGACCATGTGAGTACCTAGATAGCCTAAGTGGCCCCTTTACCCATGCATTCTTCCATCAATTCGAATTTGGAGTTGTCACATGTGTTTTCTCCCATGTTCCCACTAAGTCAAATATAGAAAATTTAGAGGAGAAAAATTTGTAAGAGGAAGTGGCTAGGTTCTTTTGCTAAAATTATTAGTAAGAAGGCCTTATTAGGCAGTCTCAGTCAAATTAGTGGTTTGTTCACCCACTCTCTAAGTTTAGAGACAGTTAGGGTTTTGGAGGGAGATTAAGGGAGCTCTTCTACAACTATCATTGCCTTTAGCTTGGACCAAGGTTGGTGTCTCAAAACATGCTTCTATTCTTCCTTTCTTTTAGTATGGAAAAATAAATTTGCAAGTGTGGAGGATTTGTCAATGGAGCATACATTGTATTGTGAATCTTGCATTGTGGGCATTAGCATTGAGTTGTGGAAATGTACATTTGATATTTGTTCTTGAAGATTTTCTTTTGGCTTTGTCTTCTTCTTGATTTTCTTGTTTTAATGTGTTCGTGGGTGTGAAGCCTTCACTCACCCTTCAGAGGGAAGAGAAGCCTTGGGTGAAGAGTGTAGTTGGGCTCAACATTGTAGTTGAGAAGATTTTCCTCTTGAAGAGGAGTTTTTTTATTTCATGGAGTATGGGCTCCATCAAAAGCCATATGCTTTTGTTGTTTTGGGAGGTATAAGGGATTTGTGTGTATGAAGGAGGAGATATTATGATGACCTTGAGAGACATATGTGATTTTAAATATGATGTTTTATGTTGGTTGTGGCATCTCCTCTTTGAAGAGCGCACCTTTACCCACTCTAAAATGGTTCCAATGGAGAATCAATGTGCAAGCCATGGGAGGTGTTGTTTTGTGTTATGTTTTGTGCTTCATGAAATGGTAAGTGATGTATGTGTGTAACCCATTTGGATCTTGTTTCCCCTTCTTAGTGGGCAGCTTCATAGAAGCCTAGGTTGGGAGGTGAGCCTCCATGGTTCCTAGTTTGTGTGTTATGTGCTATTTTTGTGAAGATGTCTTCCTTGGAGATGCTAGGGTTTCATACTTGACAATGTTGAAAGCCCAAGTGTTTAGAGAGACCAAGTCTCCATGTTGTCACAAAAAGTGTTGTAAAGATTAATCTCCATTTTTTTTTCTTTCAATGAGATGTAAAGTGAAAATTTCCCTTATCAATGTATTTTGTGGAAAATATGTAAATAAGGATTGAGAAGTTGTGTATAGTTCTCCTACAAGGAAAAATTCTTTGTACTACTCATTTGTAATCTAATGTACCATGGAGGAGTTATGAAATAAAATCTTTTTTCTTAAATGAATACATAACTGATTTAATAGGTATATTTCATAGTTGTAATGTACAATATCTATTCTTACATGGTTGAATTAATGTAGATGATTGCAATGTAAATTAGGTTATGCTCTTAGTACAATGGAAGAAAAATCAATAGCTCATGGTACATGATAAAATATTGGTTCCCTTGAATTTCAACTCTAATTATACCAGTAGACCAGATAAAATTATCACATCATTAACCCCATCACTAAAATTCCATGGTAGAATAAAATAAAGTTGCTTGAGAAGAGAGAATGCATAATACAAATCTATGAAGAAAATCTTGTTGTAGGCATACATTTCCTCTCTAGAAAATGTATGGGAGAAAAGAATAATGCCTTCTCAAGAATACAGTCTAATGTAATAATAAAGAATATGTACTTGAAACTCCTAGTTGGACCTACAAGATGTAGGGATTTTATAGAATATGATTAACACTAGGTGTCCAATTAAGACATTATCAAAGTCACAAGATTTGACAATGACTCATATTAATATATATAATTCAAAATATGGTACAAAAAATAGTAAATAATTAAATAAATAAAATAAAAGAGCTTATAAATTTAACACACTTGGTTATAATTTTCCCTCATAAATCAAACATAAATTTGAGGCACCCCATGTACTTAGGCATCCAATCTCCAAGACAAGATAACGAAACTTAAGGAGTCTACTTTATTAGGGGGACATTCGGGTCCCACCAGATTAGGTGCATATGCTTCCCTCCAAACCTTAAGTGCTTGGAGATGTGATAAGTGCCTCCACCTTCAATAAAACAACTTTAGCTTGAGCCTAGTGTTTAAAATAATGACAAATGTCATTTTGAATAAAATGTATTTCAAAGCCCATTAAGCTAGGTGTTACCTTTACTGAATAATTATTATTTGTATCATGGAAAAAAGTGTTGGAGAAGGCTATGGTCCCCACAAGGTGGCCTAGCCTTGTCACATTTTGGGGACATGTAAATAATACAATAATAATTGGCCTCCTAACTTTTCATAGGACACACCTCTTTCCTAGGTGCTAGCAAACTAAAATCTTGCAAATTTTGTTGTGTCTTGATTCTACCCAACCACATTTCACATAAGGAGATGGAGTACCTAACAAGAAAGGGTACATGTCAGAGTTGGGGTACTTTGGGACCAATGAGGATCCACTCTTGAGTCTTGGCACCTAAAGAGGGAGATAAATGGGAAGGGACCCATCACCTTGAAAAGGGAAAAAGTAAGGTCACGTGACCTAGATTCTAGGGAGAATTCACATGGAGTTATAGGAAGTTAATTAAAGGGGACTATTTTTTAGGTGTGATCAAAGTATATATGATGGGGTTGGAAGTAAGTATTAGTTGGCAAGTAGGAGAATGGGAAACTAGGTGCAGTTTTGGGGGGATGAAGAATTATGGTAATAGGTAGTTGCAAGTTGGAATTGATTAATTTCTTTTTTCTCTATGATGTTTGGGGTTAGTGAAGTAGTAATACTTTAAAACAAAATTTAGCATTAGGATGATAGTAGTGGCAACAATTAAGGGTAGTGTATAAGGGAAATTTACATTTTATTTTATTTTGATTATTATGGTTGGGTATGTATTTTATTTGATTTGATTATTATGGTTGGGTTTATATTTTATTTTATTATACTTTAGTTAGGACAAAGGGGTATGAAAAGAAAACAAAAAAATTATGTTGGATATTGTTAAGAAGAATTTAGATAAAGATGGTAACTCATGCATCTAAGAATTTGAACTACATCATTTTTTTATAAATCATGTTTAAGATGATAAAATATATTTAAGCTATGGAATCATATTTAAAGTTATTAAACCACGTATTAAGGAATGGTGCACGGTAAGAGGAATATAATTAGATATAGGGTTAAAGCTTGTTGGTAGTAATAAATTGATTAGATAAATCATCACTTAATTATAGTAGAACAAGATAGTAAGATGAAAGGAGAAAACTAGAAAAGATATGAATGATGTTCATTTGGAGCCTCCATATTTTCTCAATTTATTTAACCTTTTAATTAAAATGGTAAGAACCTTAGGCACAATACAACTAAGAAGAAATTGAACATTATAACATAAACAAATTATAATTATGAACACATATATGACATGGTGAACTAAAGGAACAAAAATATCTAGAGCAAACACAAAACCTTTTCACATTCATATATGAAAGATATTAAATTCTTTTCTAAGGGTAAGATATGAAGTTTGAAGGGACACATCATCATCTACCTCTTAGATTTTCAATTAATGTTAGGTACTAATTCATTTTTCCTTGGAAACATAAAGTACAATGTTAGGATGAAACAAAATTTCCCCCATGTTAATCAATAATAAATACATATCAAAGTAACCATTCAATGGATGAAAACAATATGATATGACTAATCCCAGAACCAAAAATTTGACATATCTCTCATAGCTCATGTAGGATTTCACACTTTATCTTTAAGTTCATCCAAAAAAAATTGTTTGGTTTTGCCTTGTAAATTTTTGGCATGACATTCTGGTATCAGAGCAATTGGTTACAACACTATAGCCTAACCCATTATGCTTAACTCATTAAAACTAACACTTCTATGTAGGATGCCTACTATTACCCATAATGGTTGTTACAGGGCCAAGGCCCTAGAGGTGCACAAGTGGCATCTGGAGGGATAGGCCATGGAATTGGTGGGCCTCCACCCAAACAACCCCAAGATCTTAATCAGCTCTTTGTAGTCATTTAGAATCTTATCGAAGTAGTACAAGATAGGATGCCACTTGTAATCCCATAGCCTAAATAGCAAGGAATAGGGGAATGTAGAGCAGATAATAGGGAAAGAAGTAGGAGTCCCCCACCTAGAGATGTGGAAGGACTAGGTGACCAGGAAGAGGCCTCAATTCATTAGGTTGATTCACCACTAGCTGTAGTGAGAACACCCAGAGACATAGCCACCTCAAGCCACCTCTTTTCACAAGAACCAAGGATGGTACATAGACAGAGGCATAGTTATAGAGCTTAGAAATGTGCTTCAGGTTGCAACTATATGAGAGAAATCTAAAGGCCTGACTTGTTATCCACCTATTACAAGACAATACTTTTGATTGGTGGAAATAGGAGAAGACCATAAGAAAAGTTAGAGAAAACACACTTACTTGGGAGGCATTTGTAGCCTAGTTTAGAGATAGGTATCTTTTAGAGCATTTTAGAGAGTTAGATTGAGAATTTCCATGACCTTCAGCAGAGAGGCCTTACTGTAGCATGATATGAGATCAAGTTCTTAGAGTTCCTTTCTTATGTTGAGTACTTGAAGGATGAGAAGCTACAAATCTACTAGTTTACCAAGGGTCTTAACTTGTCACTTTAGAACTCAATATGCCTAGCTTTCTTTAGCACTTTCAGGGAGGCAGTTGAGATGGCCTTGGTTGTGGAAGAACTCTATAACAAATAGAAATCTTGGGATAGGTCCCACAATCAAAATTATTCTCATCAATCAGGACAACATAAACCCTCATGGAAAGGTAGTCAAGGTGAGTTAACACAATCCTCTAAGGCTCCACAAATTTAGATAGAAGTTAGCATAGGGGTATCAGGGCTCTAACCCCAAGTAGTGGCAATTCTAGGGGTCCTAACAAGATCAGAGGCCACAAGCTCCATATGCATAGCTAGCTAGGACTAAGGAGTCCTCCCATGGTGGGTATAGTAGATCCAATAGGGCAAGTGGTCAATAGTAGCCTAGGTCACAGGGTGTTTAGATTTGGACTTGTGGGCCTTCTTATGCTTCTGGTCATATGAGACATATAGCCAGAGAGTACCCTTAGGGACCAATAGCTAGTAATCAATGGGGAGCCACTTCAGAGCCTATGGTAAGTGACATGGATAGATCCCATAGGGTATTTGTAGTGGTTGATAACTGCCAGGCTGAGTATCAAGCTACAGTCATTGAGGCTATAGGTATGATCAAGGGTATTAAGGTTTCTATTTTGTTTGATTTTGGAGCTATCGATTCTTTTGTATCTCCATTTATAGTGGAGTGTTGTAGGCTAGTGGCAGCTAGGCAAAATGATAATTGGGAAGTCAAATTGGCATCTAGGGCCAAGGTGATAGTTAATTCCTATATACATGATTGTCAGATTCAAATTGGAAACATAAGCATGACCACAAATCTTTGAGTCACCCCCTTAGGATCATATGATATAGTCATTGGTATGGATTGGCTATATGCACATAATGATAAGATGGACTGTAGGTAGAAGATGGTTGATTATCTTGATGATTGTGGTATTCCTATGGTAATTTTAGGGGTGCAAAGGCCAATGTCCCTTTGTATGATCTCCACCATGTAGCTTAAGCAGTGTCTATGAAAGGGATGTCAATTATTTGTAGTATCTATTAGTAATAGAGAAGAAGAAGAGGAGAGGGAACCTTCTTTAGATGACTATCCAATACTATAAGAATTTAAGGATGTGTTCCCTTCAAAGCTTCCAGGTATGCCACCACCTAGGGCAGTTAATTTCCATAGAGACCTAGTGCTAGGAGCTAAGCCCATTTCAAGATCTCCATATAGGATGGCTACACATGAACTCAATGAACTTAAGATTTAGTTGGAGGAACTATTGGAGAAGGGACATATTCATCCTAGTGTCTCACCTTGGGGTGCACCAATGATCTTTGTGAAGAAGAAAGATGGGTCACTCAGTTTGTTTATTGATTACCAACAATTGAATAAGGTAATGATCAAGAATTGATATCCACTCCCTAGAATCGATGACCTATTGATCAATTGTAGGGTGCCTGAGTATTCTCCAATATAGATTTGAAGTTAAGATATCATCAATTGTAGATTGTGGAAAGTGGCATTCATAAGGTTGCATTCCATACAAGGTATGACCACTATGAGTTTATAGTGGTACCATTTGGTCATACAAATGCCTCGGCTCTATTCATGAGCCTTATGAATGGGGTGTTTCATACATTTCTAGATGAGTTTTTGGTAGTGTTCCTTGATGATATATTGATATATTCACGTGATTAGAAGGAACATGAAGAACACTTGAGGTAGGCATTACAATGCTTAAGGGAAAATCAGCTATATGGCAGTTTGTCCAAATGTGCCTTCTTTAGGAAGGAAGTACATTATTTAGGTCATGTGATATTAGGGGATGGAATTGTAGTGGATCCATCCAAGATCAAAGCTATTATGGATTGGCTAGCACTAAGTAATGTTTCAAAAGTTAGAAGCTTCATAGGATTAGTAGGATATTATAGGTAGTTTGTGGTAGGATTCTCAAGAGTATCTCATCCCATCACCTCACTTCAGAGTAAAGGGAAGAAGTTTGAATGGAGAGACAAGTGTGAGAAAGCCTTCCAAGAACTCAAGAAGGAACTCACTAGTGCACCAATCCTAGCAGTACCTAATCCTTCAATAGATTTTGTATTATGCATAGATGCTTCATTGGATGGTATTGGAGTTGTTCTCATGCAGAATGGTCATGTCATAGCATATGAGTCTAGAAAACCTAAGACTCGTGAGCTTAATTACCCCACCCATGACTTGGAGCTTGTATTACTAGTTAATGCCTTAACAAGATGGAGCCACTTTCTAGGGCATCACTTCGAGCTTCATTTAGATCATCAAAGTTTGAAGTATATTTTCACTCAACCAAATCTAAATGCTTGATAGAGGAGATGGATGGAGTTCTTATGTTAGTACACTTTTGATTTAAATTACATTAAGGGAAAGGAGAATTTAGTTATAGATGCCTTAAGTAAGAGATGTCACAAGATATTTTCTATGATTGCTAAGACAAATTTGAGAAAGCACATATTGTACCACCTTTCTGATGATGTATTTTATATAGAATTTTGTTAGTTAGTCCACCCCCAGAGACCCCTAGAAGGGAGGTTTTTTTTATTTTTCATTGGGTCTTGATGGATTACTACACCATAAAGGGCACATATATGTACCATCCTTGGGTGACTTACTTGAGTTCATAATTTTAGAGGCACATAGAGCACCCTATGAAATACATCCAAGTGTCAAGAAGCTTCATGTAGATTTAATGTAGTTATATCATTGGCTGGGTATGAGAATGAAAATTACCAACATCATAGCCAAATTTCTTGAGTGTCAGAGAGTTAAGGTAGAGCACAGACATCCAAGTGGACTCTTGCAACCACATGAGATACCTGAGTGGAAGTCAGACACTATCTCCATGGACTTCATTGTTGGTCTCTTGATGTCTTCTTATTGTCATGATGCCATCATGGTGATGGTAGACACCTTGACCAAAGTTGCTCACTTTTCACCTATTTGCACTACCTTCAAAAAACCCATAGTGGCATAGGTATTCTTACAAGATATTATTAGGCTCCATTGTATTCCTTGTAAGATAAAATTAGATAGAGACTCCTTATATCATCCTTCAGGATGGAATTATAGACATCACTTGGTACCAAACTCAACTTTAGCACTACCTATCATCCTCAGATGGATGGGCAAATAGAGAGAGTTAACCAAATCCTAGAGGATATGTTGTAGATGTATGTGATGGACCACTAGTCCAAGTTAGAAGAGTACCTCCATCTTGAAAAATTTTCCTATAACAATAGGCATGACACTTTCATAGGCATGATACCCTATCCAGCCTTGTATGGTAGGCCTTGCAGGACACCCTTAAGTTAGGATAGGATCTAAGACAAGATATCTATAGGACATTAGTTAGTCAAGGACATGGAGAAGTAGGTGGTATTGATTAGATAACACCTTAGAGAAGTCCAAGATAGGCAGAAGAAATATGCAAATGCAAAGAGGGTGGATAGAGAGTATATGGTTGGTGAGAGGGTATTCCTAAGAGTGTGACCACATAAGAGCCCAATCCATTTTGGAAAAGGCTCTAAGTTAGCACCTTGCTTTCTATGTCCCTTTGATATTTTGGAGTGGATAGGACTAGTTGCTTATCATTTAGCCCTATCACCTAGCCTATCACACATTCATGATGTATTTCATGTATATGTATTAAGAAAGTATATTTATGATGAGTCTCACATCATATATTGGGATTCTTGGGAGGTGGAATTAGATAGACAGATAACATTGGAACCCATTCACATTTTGGCTTGACAGACCCTCACACTTTGAGGCAAAGATCTAGACTAGTTTAGGGTCTAATGGGATTGTTATGATGAGGTCATAGCTTCATGAGAGGATGCAGCATAGATGAAGACCCAGTACCCATACCTTTTTGATGAACTCTAAGAGGAAGTTCATGCCTAGGGCGGAGGATATGAGGCCTCACCCCAACTCATCATAGCATAGGCATTTGACTTACTTTTTAAGATATGAGATTTTGATATTTTGATAGCTATTTGAGGCTTAGATGGACTGTGGATTATTTTATCTATTGATTTTCATACTACAATAGTGTTTTACATTATGATATGCACTAAGAACCTAATATTGTGTATGAAATAATTGAACACATATGGATGTATTTTTATGACATGATACTATTAGATTTTGATGCGATGCAAAAAGTTGATTTAATTATGATGATTCATGATATGCAGATAAATTTTAATTTGATTATGATGATTTATGATATGTAGATGAATGGTTATGATATGTAGATAAATGTTAATTTGATTATTATGACTTAGGATATGCAGATGTTGATATTCTTATGTTTCGAACTAACTATTAAAATGACAAGGGAAGGAAAAAGAATTTGAATTATGAAATTTTACACATTTATAATGTATGTATTTTATACAACCTCCCTAGACTACTAATGATTGAGTTTGATGTGCAAAAAGTGGAACGATGGAAATTTTTGGGGGAAACAAGTTCCAAACCTTATGAACATAATTTAACTAAGGAAAATCTTTGGAAGATTCAAAAGCCTCATTTTGAAAGTATTTTTCTTCATAAATGTAAGGTTACTTGCTTGTGGAAATGTTTAATCATAAAGATGCATTAGGAGCATGCCATGGTAATCTGAATGTGTTTTAATGTGTCACTTGACACTTGTGAACTTTGTGTGTGATTGACATGTCATTTAGGGTTTTGAACATGATGCCAAATTACCCTAAATCTAATTACCCTATTAATAAGTAACTAAACCTACTTGACAAAAGGAAGGATGGGTCTCAATCATAAGAAATTCGAATTTCAACTTGATTAGGGTTTTGAGGGGTCATTAGGTGGTCCCAAGGTGTCTTTTATGTTAAAATAAGTTACCCATATGATAATATATCAAGTTAGGGACCATATTTTGACCATGTGAGTACCTAGATAGCCTAAGGGGCCCCTTTACCCATGCATTCTTCCATCAATTCGAATTTGGAGTTGTCACGTGTGTTTTCTCCCATTTTCCCACTAAGTCAAATATAAAAAATTTAGAGGAGACAAAATTGTAAGAGGAAGTGGCTAGGTGTTTTTGCTAAAAAAATTAGTGGGAAGGCCTTATTAGGGAGTCTTGGTCAAATTAGTGGTTTTTTCACCTACTCTCTAAGTTTAGAGATAGTTAGGGTTTTGGAGGGAGATTAAGGGAGCTCTTCTACAACCGTCATTGCCTTAACTTGGACCAACGTTGGTGTCTCAAAACATGCTTCTTTTCTTCCTTTCATTTAGTATGGAAAAATAAATTTGCAAGTGTGGAGGATTTGTCAATGGATCATACATTGTATTGTGAATCTTTCATTGTGGACATTGGCATTGAGTTGTGGAAATGTGCATGTGCTATGTGTTCATGAAGATTTTCTTTTGGCTTTGTCTTCTTCTTGAGTTTCTTGTTTGAATGTGTTCATGGGTGTGAAGGCTTCACTTATGCTTGAGAGGTAAGAGAAGCCTTGGGTGAAGGGTGTAGTTGGGCTCAACATTGTAGTTGAGAAGATTTTCCTCATGAAGAGGAGTTGCTTTATTTTATGGAGCATGGGCTCCATTGAAGCCATATACCATTATTTTTTTGGGAGATATAAGGGATTTGTGTATATGAAGGAGGAGATGTTATGATCACCTTGAGAGGCATATGTGATTTGCAATATGATGTTTTATGTTGGTTATTGCATCTCCTCTTTGAAGAGCCAACCTTCACCCAATGTGAAATGGTTCCAATGGAGAATCAATGTGCAAGCCATGGGAGGGGTTGTTTTGTGTTATGTGTTGTGCTTCATGAAATGGCAAGTGATGTATATGTATAACCCATTTGGATCTTGTTTCCCCTTGTCGATGGGTGGCTTCATAGAAGCCTAGGTTGGGAGGTGAGCATCCATGGTTCCTAGTTTGTGTGTTATGTGCAGCTTTTGCAAAGATGTCTTCTTAAAAGCTCAAGTGTTTAGAGAGACCAAGTCTCTGTGTTGTCATGAAAAGTGTTGTAAAGATTAATCTCCATTTTTTTTTCTTTCAATGAGATGTAAAGTGAAATTTTCCCTTATCAATGTATTTTGTGTAAAATATGTAAATAAGGATTGAGAAGTTGTGTATAGTTCTCCTACAATGAAAACTTCT
This sequence comes from Cupressus sempervirens, assembly GCA_028749045.1. Lineage (NCBI taxonomy): Eukaryota > Viridiplantae > Streptophyta > Pinopsida > Cupressales > Cupressaceae > Cupressus > Cupressus sempervirens. The sequence goes on along the minus strand of CM053791.1, from coordinate 368,684,353 downwards.
TTGTGAGTTTCTCATTTGTAATCTGATGTACCATGAAGGAGTTATGAAATGAAATTATTTTTCTTAAATGATTCCATAACTGACTTAATAGGTATATTGCATAGTTTTAGTGGAAAATATCTCTTCTTACATGTTTTAATTAATGTAGATGATTGCAATTTCAATTAGGTTATGCTCTTAATACAATGGAAGAAAAATCAATAGCTCATCGTACATGATAGAATATTGGTTCCCTTGTATTTCCATTCTAATTAAACCATTAGACTAGACAACATCATCACATTGTCCACCCCATCACTAAAATTCCATGGTAGAATAAAATAAAGTTGCTTGAGAAGAGAGAATGCATAATACAAATCTATGAAGAAAATCTTGCTATAGGCATACATTTCCTCTTTGGAAAATGTATGGGAGAAAAGAATAATGCCTTCCCAAGAATGCAGTCTAATATAATAATAAAGAATATGTACTTGAAAATCCTAGTTGGACCTACAAGATGTAGGGATTTGATAGAATATGATTTACACTAGGTGTCCCCTTAGGACATTATCAAAGTCACAAGATTTGATAGTGACTCATATTAATATATATAATTCAAAATATGATTAAATTTTTTTTTAAATAATTAAATAAATAGAATAAAATAACTTTTAAATTTAACACACTTGGTTAGAATTTTCCCTCATAAATCAAACATAAATTTGAGGCACCCCATGCACTTAGGTGTCCAATCCCTAAGATAGGATAAATCACCTTAAGGAGTATACTTTATTAGGGGGACATTGGGGTCCCACCAAATCAAGTGCATATGCTTCCCTCCAAACCTTAAGCACTTGGAGATGTGATAGGTGCCTCCACCTTGAATAAAACAACTTTACCTTGGGCATAGTGTTTAAAATAATGACCAATATCTTTTTGAATAAAATGTGTTTCAAAACCCATTAAGCTAGGCATTACCTTTACTAAATAAGTATTATTTGCATCATGGGAAATTTTTTTTGGGAAGGCTATGGTCCCCGCCAGGTAGCCTAGCCTTGTCACATTTTGGGTACATGTAAATAAAACAATAATAATTGGCCTCCTAACTTTTCATAGGACACACCTCTTTCCTAGGCACTAGAAAACTAAAATCTTGCAAAGTTTGTTGTGTCTTGATTCCCACCCAACCACATTTTGCATAAGGAGATGGAGTAGCTGACAAGAAAGGGTACATATCAAAGTTGGGGTACTTTGGGACCAAGAAGATCCACTCTTGAGTCTTGGCACCTAAAGAGGGAGATAGATGGGAAGGGACCCATCACCTTGAAAAGGGAAAAGTAAGGTCATGTGAACTAGATTCTAGGTAGAATTCACATGGGGCTATGGGAAGTTAATTAAAGGGGACTATTTTCTAAGTGTAATCAAAGTGTATATGATGGGGTTGGGAGTAAGTATTAGTTGGCAAGTAGGAGAATGGGAAACTAGGCACAATTTTGGGGGGATGAATAATTATGGTAATAGGTAGTTGCAAGTTGGGATTGATTAATTTCTTTTTTTGCTATGATGTTTGGGGTAACGTAAAGTAGTAATACTTTTTTTTAAAAAATTAGCATAAGGATGACAGTAGTGGCAACCATTAAGGGTAGTGTATAAGGGAAATTCATATTTTATTTTATTTTGATTATTATGGTGGGGTATGTATTTTATTTTATTTGATTATTATGGTTGGGTTTATATTTTATTTTACTATATTTTTGTTAGGACAAAGGGATGTGAAAAGTAAACAAAAAAAGTATGTAGGATATTGTTAAGAAGAATTTAGATAAGATGGTAACTCACTCATCTAAGAATTTGAACTAAATCATTTATTTATAAAACATGTTTAAGGTATTAAAACATATTTAACCTATGGAATCATATTTAAAGTTATTAAACCAGATATTAAGGAATGGTGCATGGTAAGAGGAATGTAATTAGATATAGGATTAAATCTTGTTGGTAGTAATAAATTGATTAGATAAATCATCACTTAATTATAGTAGAATAGGATAGTAAGACGAAAGGAGCAAACTAGAAAAGAGATGAATGATGTTTTTTTGGTGCCTCCATATTTCTCAATTTATTTAACCTTTTAATTAAAATGGTAAGAACCTTAGTCATGATACAACTAAGAAAAAATTAAACATTAGAACATAAATGAATTATAATTATGAACACATATATGACATGATGAACTGAAGGAACAAAAATATCTAGAGCAAACACAAAACCTCTTCAGATTCATATATGAAAGATGTTAAATTCTTTTCTAAGGGTAAGATATGAAGTTCAAAGGGACACATCATCATCTACCTCTTAGGTTTTCAATTAATATTAGGTACTAATTCATTTTTCCTTGGAAACATAAAATACAATGTTAGAATGAAACAAAATTTCCCCCATGTCAATCAATAATAGATACCTATCAGAGTAACCATTTAATGGATGCAAAGAATACGAGATGACTAATCTAAGCACCAGAAATTTGACAAATCTCTCATAGCTAATGTAGGCTTTCACACTTTATCTTTAAGTTCATCGAAGAAAAAAAATGTTGAGTTTTTCCTTGTAAATTTGGGGCATGACAATGAATAAGTATATGTAAGGGTAATAATTAAATTAGTGAGATGGTTGGTATTATAATAGTTTTGTAAGCGATAAAAAATTTGGGTGTGGTTTCAAATTAGTATTTCTAAGTTTGGAAGAGATGTGAATGTGGTTAGTAGTTAGTAGGATAAAGTTGATTAGTAGACATTTAATGTTTTAAGAAAATTTAGAATCAGTAATTATTGTGAATCTACATAGGATGGTAGGATTTAAATTAGTAATGGATTGGTAAGTATATGTGTTAGCAATGGTTAAGTAGTTAATTAGGTAATGTGTGCTAGTTAGAAACATAAAATTTTCTAAGTGGAGGAATAATTTAAGAATCATAATTCTTGATTCGATTTTCATATTACCTTATTTATTTTCATTAAACAATAATGGTATATTTTCTAGATAATAACAAAGGATTAGTAAATCATAATACATTATATAATCTGAAGAATGAATAAGTGATAAATGATTTAAGATATCTAGTGGTAAAATATCTTCACAAAAATAGCTACAAAACCATTATAACCACATTGATGCAGAAGTTTATGGTTCATAATCACATAAGTAATGACTCGCTTCAAGGATGGGATGTGAATTTTAACATGATAACACTACCTAACTAATAGGTCATACCTAATAGTTTGAATAGAACATTCAAACAAGTAAAGATTAATACCTAATACTTCTAGTTCACCTTTAAAAAAATATAAAAATATAAAAAATATATAAAAAATTGGTTGTGTTTTGCCTTGCAAATCAGGACATGACAAAAATGACATTAATGGAAATAAAATTCTATATGCATGAATTCCTTCAAATTTTCAAAACAATACCTTTACTTATCCTTTGTAGTATTTGTATAGCTTTTTCATCAATTAATCTCTTATCAACATGGTGTTAGCTCATTCATTGGGACCCCAGTCTACCTGTCTTTATAATCTCTACATGACTTTTCAACTAGGAGATGTGATCTTATGCTCAATAATTTTCTTACCCTAGTCACATCCTTACAACTGTCTATCTCAAACTTCCTTTTAATCTATATGAGGTTACACTCTTCTCCTTTTTATATTCATCTCAATTCAGAACCAAAGTTTAACTGTGACCCTTAATTGATGTGATATAGCACTTAACTTCCAAGCCTGATAGTTTTGACTTGGTTTGGAACTTCACAACCTTGAATATTACTATCCTTCATAACTCTGTGAAGTCATTTCACTTATTTAATATCCACTTCACCACTATTATTTGAAAACCATGTGAGGAATCCATGAAGATACCCTCAAAAAAATTTCCTCATTGTGTAGCATCACAACTGTATATCATAACTATGAAATCCAACTTGTGAAGTTACACTCAAGCTTGCATTGCTAGATTGCAACTCTATTTCACTATTTAACTTTACACTTGAAAATTTCATTCAACACTTTTCAAACCGTCATCATGACATCATAGTGGTTTAGAGCCTAAACCATTTTAGAGTGGAGATGTTACACTTACCATTTACATTGTTTATCATGATCATTCTATAGCTCCACACATATTATTTCTTGTGTTCTTCTCACACTTTCTCTTTTCAACTTCTTTTGTTCCAATACTCCCCCTTTTTCTCTTCTTTTGTTCCTCCCAACTTCTTCCCCTTTGATAACAATGCCAAACAAAACCATCTTCTCTTCTTTTCTATTCTCTTGACTTCTTTCCCTATGGAGTAGTCCCTCTTTCTCATCAATCTACAATTAGATTTCTTCATTCCATGATCATGGATTGATCCTTGTTTTTCTTCTCTAATTTTAGGTTGGATAGGGATAATACCCCTTACTTTTCTCTTAGATACTCAAAAGTATCCTTTTGAAGAGGATTTGTGAAGATATTAGCTAGTTGCTCCTTGGTTGGTACATATTCCAACCTAACCTCTTTTGCATGCACTTGCTTTTTCAAAAAATGGTATTTGATGGAGATGTGCTTTGTCTTCAAGTACATCAAAAAGTTTTTAAATATTTAGATTGCAATAGTGTTATCATAATTGATAACTACCAATTCATCCATTTTCTCTTGAATTCCTTCAAGTAGTATTTTGATCCAAATAATTTGAATGTAATTCATTATTGTAGAAACACATTCTGCTTTAGGTGTTGACTATGGTATGTAGTTATGCTTCTTGATGGTCCATACAATCACTCTTCCTCCAAGAAAGAATGCACCACCTATTGTGCTCTTTTTGTCATCTATGTTCCCTGCCTAGTCAATATCTATGAAGACATTGAGCTCAAAGTTTCCCATGTAAGGATACAATAGGTCATACTCTTAAGTACCCTTTGAATACCTAAAGATCCTCTTCATAGATACTATGTTTGGTTCTTTTGGGTTGGCAAAATATCTAGCTACTATTCCAACCACTTGTACTATGTTTGGTTTGTTGTGTACAACACACTATAGTTTAACAATCATGGATTAATAAAGTGTCTCATTCACTTTAGGGATATCATCCTCCTTTGAGAAATTCAAGACGATCACTATTGGAGTGCCTATTGGTTTTTTTTTTTCTATATCAAACATTTTTACTATTTCCTCCACATTTTTTGTCCACCCTATGAAGATCCCTTCCTTTAGTTAAGATACTTGAATTTTGATAAAGAACTTGATTTCTCTAGTCATAGAAATTTTGAATTATTTCTTCATGGATTTAGAAGATTCATTACTTAGCTTATCATCTCCTCCAAAGATGATATCATCTAGAAAGATCTTTGCAATTATCAAACTTAGTTTTGTTTCTCACTTCATGTATAGGTTATAGTTGTCATTAGTTCTTATGAACCCAACATTTATCAATTATGAATGGTGTCCATTTCAATCTATACAAGTCTTTTCTTAGTTTGTATACTTGACTTTTTCCTTGTTTATTCTCAAACCCCACTGGTTTTACAATGTACACTTTCTCTTCCAGAACTTCATTCAGTGATGTAGACTTCATGTCTTTGAAGTTGGGTTGTAAATGCTAGGATTATTATCACTTATTCTAATATTGCCACTAGTGTAAAGTTATTTCCATGGTCTATGCCTTCTTCTTTTGTATAGCCTTTGCAGAAAAGTCTAGCCTTGTTTCTAACTACCTCTCCATCTTTGGTCATCTTTTTTAGAATACCCAATTTGTACCAATGATGTTCTTTTGTTTCAGTCAAGTGACCAAGGTCCATGTATCATTTTTTACTATTTTCATCAATTTACTCATCCATGGGTAGCTTTGGGCTCCCTATGTGAGATTAGACATACTATATATCTTGTCTTTCTACTAGTCATCACTCCAATATCCTTATTTATAATGATTTGGTCAACTAATTAATTCCTCCTAGCATAATTTTCAAGTATGAGTTCCCCTTCAGGCAATTATTCTCTTTTGTCTTCATGTTGAACTTCTTCTACTTGAATTGGTGCAAATTCTTGTATAGGTTCCTCCTCTACTAGTATTTTATCCACTGTATTACTCACTGGGATGTACTCAAACTTCTTGTAATCTTTGAGTTCTTTCTTTCTATCTTCCTCATTCTTCTTTGATAATTCATCCACCTTTACATTAGTAGATTCTACAATCTTGTTTGTGTAGAGGTTCAAACACTAGTTTTCTTTACTTTTGGAAAAATATCCTATAATGATACCCCCATCACTTTTAGACTCAAACTTTCCTTGGTATCCATATATCTTGATGTAGTATTTTCTTTTGAATACCTTTAAATGACTGACAGATGGTGTGTAACCAAACCAAATTTTATAGGGAGTCTTATTTGTCTCATTCCTCACGTGTACCCTATTTAAGGTACACATATTTGTTCTTACAACCTCTCTCCAATAGATTTGTGTGACATTTTTGTGGATCATCAATGTTCTAGCATAGTATATGATGGTTTTGTTTCTTCTTTCTACAACAATGTTATGTTGAGGTTTCTTGGGGGATGATATATTTCTTCTAATTTCATGCTCCTCATAGCAAATTTTAAATTCTTATGAGGTAAAATCACCCCCCTAATCTAATCTTAAGCACTTCAATGTTTTACCAGTCTATCTTTCCACTTTTTCTTTGAAGACTTTAAACATGTGGAAGACTTATGAATTTTATTTCAAGTAGACAATCCACAACATTCTATAAAAATCATTAATAAACAATATAGAGTATCTATCACTAGATACACTCTTTGTCCTCATCACACCACATAATCAATAAGAACTAGATCTAGTACATGTTCATAAATAAGTGACTTTCTAGAAAAAAAACTAGATCTTACCAACTTTCCTAGTTGATAGTATTTACACATAACGTTGTCATGTTTAGTAATAGGGGTCAAACCCCATACATAGCTCTTCCTTCCTTCTTTGAAAATACTTGTTAAATTCACATGGCATAGCCTTCTATGCCACAACCAAGTATTATCATTTTTACCCATAATAAAAATATTATTAAAAATATTTATGTAGAAAAGATTACCTCTACTTTGTTTTCTTGTAGCTAAGAGTTTGTTTTTTTGTAAGACCCTTTGTTCAACTCAAATGTATAGCCTTTTTCCATCAGCTAGACCACACTTAGCAAGTTATATTTCAATCCTTCCACTAAAAGTACATCATCACAAGTAGTCAATTCATTTTGGACTGTAGTACCCTTTCCTACCATTCTACATGGTGATTTATTTTTGAACTTCACCATTCCTCCATCATAGGCCACAACCTCATAGAACTTGCTCTTGTCACTAGACATGAGGAGCAAGGAACTACTATATATTATCCATTTTTGTGGATAGTGATAGTGGTTATCAAGACACTCTCCACCCTTTCTTCTATGATAGAAAAAATGAATACTTCATCCCCATCCTCCTCACCATCATTGGTTGAGTCTTCATTAGTCACACCTTCTTCAGAAATGTAGTATCACTTCTTCTAATTTTCCTTTCAATTTGACCACCTTTTGTTGATTCCCTTCCAAATTTCATTATCCTTTCTCATAGATTCTAGACATATGGAAGCATAATGTCCTACCTTTTTGCAGTTAAAACATTTGATGAAAAGATCAATTTATACTGATCTTTTCCTCTGACCATTTTTTTTGAAAACAAAGTCTCCATCTCTTCATATTTGGTTTTTTCAAGATACAAACTTTCCATTTTTTTCATATATCTAGATGTACTTGCCTTCCCATTTTCACTTTGTGTTATAGCTGATGCAACTAAGGATTTGAATGCAGTCTCAACCTTGGATGCTTAACCATTGTCAAAGTTTCTAAGCTCAAATGCAGTGGGCTTTCTTACCAAGGTATCAAGAGTTACCTTCATCTTGTCTATTTCTCTTAGCTATTTAATGACTAACACCCTTATGAAATATTTTGGTTATAGGGTTGTCAATATATTTTGCATGCACTCTTCTTCTTGTAGTATGCATTTTTATGCTCTAATGGCTAGAATGACATCCTTCACCCACTTGCCATAGGCTTCACTCTCTTTGTCTTCTTGCATCCTCATGTCATCAAAATTTCTTCTTACACTCTCAACTTTATCCTTCATGACATGCTTGTTTCCACCATAGAAAACTTTCATCTTTCTCACATCTTGCATGCAATGTCTAGATCTTCCAAATCTTTGTACTTGTATTAGGATGGGTTGCTCACTAGAACATCCATTGTGGTTGTGTGTATCTCCTTCTCCTTCAACTTTCTTGGGATGAGTTGACTATCTAGTTCAAAATATTTGACCTCTACATGGATCTAGTAACCATCTCTAAGAGTTCTTAGATGAACATGCATCTTCCTACACAATGAGCTATAGTTTTCCCAAGAAACCTTTGATACATCTCTCTTAAACATTTTGATCTTTTTCTCAAGATAAATTAAACTTTTTTCTTTAAAGGACCTACGATATGATTCCAATCATTGGTCCTATTAAAAATTAGTATACTAGGGGGTGAATTAATATATTCACTATTAGAAAAAAATTACTTCCTATCACACTTTACACTTTTTCACAGGTTTGTGCTAGCTACAACTTAACTAGTCAGGGTTGAGAAAACATAAAGAGTATGAAAATAGCAACACATAAAATAATATTTATCTTGTGGAAATCTAGTTAGGGTAAAATTCATGGTGTGTGAGTTGATCCTCACAAATCTTGCACTTTTCTAAAGTGCACCTTGTAAAGAGCTTATCTATGTTAGAATATTAGAAAGACAATGTTAGGTATTGCCCAATTAGGGGATTTTGATAAAACATGTTAAAGTTTTTCCCTACTAGGAGCATCTTGGTTAAAGGACTTTAGAAAAATAGTTAATGTGTCACCCTATTAGGGGATTTTCTACAAAGAACCTATTAGGGTCCACCATCAATGGGATTTACTATTGTAAAGATTAGTAAACAACATGGAGTGATCTAATAAGTAGCTACTACACTTAGCTTGAAATAGATCATTCTTCATCTCTCTTGAACCATTTGGAACTATGTCTTGTCTTCTCTTGGATCTCCAACTTTATACCTTGATCACTTGTGTTCTTGGCTCTCCTTTCTCTTGCACATGATAAACCTTGTGTTGTTTGGGATTACTTTCTTCTCCTTAGTATGACAACTCTTCAAAAATGACACTCTTTTCTACTCTCCCTCACACCTTGAGATTCCACTTAGCCTGGCCCTTCTAGTTCTCTAGCTAATCACTTGGCAATGTAACTTTTTCTCTCTCAACTTTGTCTCATTTTATACTTTCTTCTAGCTTCTCTTAGAAGCCCTAATCTTCAAATTCATGAACTCTCACCCCTACCACTATCTTGAATTCCCATCACATTAGTGTATTGCTCTTGTCAGGTGTAGCATATATATACATGATTCATGGGTGTCATGTGTCCTTGATTACTTTCTTTTGTTGGAAATAATTCAATTTTGAATTATTTTAAGTGTTTCTTGATATATTAATCCATCACCATTAAGTGAAAGGATGAGTGCACTCCTACCCTCTTCATGACTTGGAAATCATAGGTATCTTTCTTCATGCTTTCCTTGCTCAATTTTCTAAACCATCTTGTATGGTCACAAATTGATCTACTTTCCTTTCATCTTTGCATCCTTCTTCTCACATAGACTTTACTTAGCATAATTTATCTATGTGAATCACTTCTTTCATCGCCTCTATTGGTTCCACACTTTTTTCTTTTCTTTGATCATCCTTGTGAACTAGATTTAAACATTAATGTGTTATTTTGGTCATTGTTCCCAACCAGTCTTAGTTCTTTCATGTGTCTTGACATCAATATCAACAATTTTGATAACTAAATCTACCTATTTGTCTACTATTCAATTATGCCAACAATTTTTTCCCTAATCATAACAATGTGAACAACAACTTGAAAATAACTTGAACAACATCAATAGGGCTTCCACATCCAATAGGCTGAACTATGATTACACTAATAACCACATATAATTATTTGACACCTTGTATGGGAAGAAAGGTACAAAAGATGTATGTGGCTTTGACTTAATCTGTGGTTGCATTGAAGAAGTCGATACTCATGTAAACACAATCAAATTGAAGCTTGTCGAGATGAAGAAGAGTTAGTTTGCAAATATCTATTTTGAACATCACTAATCCACTAGTTTCAAATGTGTATGTTGCACCATCCACTTCAAATAGACCATTTTATGCTATGATATCTAATCACAATTAGGGAAGAGTCTTGCACAAATATGTAGGTATAGGATTGATTACTTTTGTGGCGGGGTGAATCAGTAATCCCACATTAACAATTCCTTCTTCCATTTTAACTTCCAAACTATCTACCAATAAGATTCAGTTATACCTATAGTGTTGCTCTTAGTTGAGTGAAAACTAAACCAAAACAAACAGTATAATCATCCACACAACAATAACACTTATATTTATCTTATTGAAACCCAATTTGGGTGAAAACTACGATGTGAGAACAATGCTAAAAAATGTTGTACTCTTCTAGAATATGCTCTATTAAGAGCTTTCCTAATTTAAGGTTGCAAAACACTATTAAATTTACCTTGTTACAAGATTCCTCTCTAGATCTATTAGGATCTTTACTCTGCTAGGAATAAACTTGTTAAAGCAATTCAACACTCTAATCTAAGAATGTCACATTGTTAGAGATTTTACAAAGAACTAATTAAGGTCACCCTTGTAAGGGATTTAAGTTTCTACAATGGTAAGAAAGTAACATAAATAAAGGTGATATGTGATTTGTACTGTCTTTTTTTATCAAATCCAATGAAGCTCTTCTATATAACAAGATACCATTCACTATTCTCCTTTTTCCTTCAACACACTTTTCCTTACTCTACTCTAATAGCTTTGCTTTTGTTCCAACATCTATTCCCTACTCCACACTCTCTATCTCTCTTAATCTTTTATTTTACTTTACCTTTTATACTTCCCAAGCCCTAAACCTAGATCTCACGATGACTAAGATATCTGTCCATTCATGTAGAAGCTTCTCAAATAGTCTTTCTTTCAATGACCTAAAACTTGACTTAACTTTCTTGCTTTATTGATAAAATATAACTTCATTGATAAGACTTATTTCTTTGATAATCCCAAAATATAATCAATCACTTAAAGCTACTTTTATTGATCATTCTAGCTATTACCTGATAATGTGTCTTCCTTATTTTCTTCTTGGTTCCTCAATGCTCCAAAAAATAGACTTATTAAAGATATTGTGACAATATGAAATAATATGTCAACCTTTTGACATCAATGAAAAACAATATAACTAATAAAAAATAAAATACACAACTTCTCTTATTCCATCAATAACTTTTAAATCAGTTATGCTAATAATCTCCCCTTTGGCATTGATGGAAAACTAAGAGTAAACAATATAATCCTATTCCACAAAACTAATCTCCCCCATACAATATGATATTCTCTTCAACTTATCATATATTTCTCTTCATCAATTCTTCACATATCTTCTCCCTTGATTATCTCTCACTTTGATTATGATTTTCATGTAATTTTATTTTCTAGACTACTCCACTTGTGAGAAACCCTTGTCTACATTAGTCCATGCAGAATATATTCTGTTAAAATCTTCATAAAGTGATGCATACTACCTCTCCTTAGTTAATTTTAGATATGGGTAGAACCCCTAGTTTTCTCCTCAAGTGTTCAAAACTCTCTCTTGGAAATGACTTTGCAAATATATTAGCAAATTGTTCCTAGTTAAAATATATTCCAGTCTAATTTTTTATTCTATACTTGTTCTCTCAAAAAATGATACTTTGATACTATGTGTTTGGTTTTTGAGCGAGTTACCAGATTTTTTGGATATATTGATAGAACTGGTGTTGTCACAATGTATATTAATAGGTTCTTTAATTATCTCTTATATTCCTTCCATAATTTGTTTCATCCATATAACTTGTTGACAATTCATTGCAACTGCCACATACTTTGCTTTTGGAATTGACTATGATATGCAGTTCTGCTTTTTGGTAGTCCATGAAACCATTATATCTCCCAAGACAAATGCTCCACCACTTTTTCTTTTCTTTTCATCAATATTTCTTTTGCATTCTACATCTATATATACTTTAAGATCAAAGTCTCCTTATTTTCATACCATACACCAAAATCTTGAGTACCTTTGAGATATCATAATATCCTTTTAACTGTTGTCAAATGTGATTCCTTAAGTTGTCATGAAAATATTGCAACAATTCCTACCACTTGATCTATATATGGTCTTCTATGAACAACATATTGTAGCTTCCCAATTATAGATCTGTATAATGTTCCATTTAGTTCCTTGGATTCATCTTCTTTAGATAATTTACAACTAGTAACTATCAGTGTACCAATAGGTTTAGATTCTTCCATTCCTAATTTTTTTAATATTTCTTTTATGTATTTTGAATTAGTGATGTAAATACCATTTTTCATTTTTTTCACTTGAAGTCCAATGGAAAAGTTTATTTCTCCAATCATGAGAATTTCAAATTCATTCCTCATCTCTTTCACAAATAACCTACTTAATGTATCGTCTCCTTCAAATATTATGTCAACCACAATTTTTTTAGCAATTAGGACCTTATCTCAACTTTTAGTTTTAACATATAGATTATAGTTATTACTTGTTCTAACAAACCCTATCCCAAAGAAATAAGAATGTAGTTTTTCATACCATGCTCTCAGTGCATGTTTCAATGCATATAAAGCTTTTGTGCAATATACATACCAAAACTTTTCCTTGTTCTATAGAAAAACCTTCTGATTTTTCAATGTAGACCTCCTCCTCTAATTACTTTGTCTCTAATCACTTCTCCACTTTCATTCAATTTATTTCTAAATAACCACTTAGTTCCAATAACATTCTTGTCCTTAGGTCTAGTAACTAGTGACCAAGTTTGGCATTTCTCAATTTGATCATGTTGTTCCTTCATAGTTTATTTTCAATCTTTGTCTTTCAAAGAATCTTTCACCATTTTAGGTTCAATCTCCAATATCAAACATGTAGAATTTCTTTCTCTTATTTGAATTCTTGTTAATATTGCTTCATTTCTATCTCTAATTATGTCTAACAAGCTATAATTGATTCTTATCCTCTTTATTGTAATAGGTTCTACATTTCTATTATGTTCCTTGATTTTTTCTTGTTGAGGTATTGTTGATAGAGTGTTATTGGTTCCTGTAGTTATTTTTTGTGTTCATGTATTCTCAAGTTCAACTCATTTTATTCATCTAGATTCCTTCTCTCATTTTCTTCAATTTATTCATAGAATTCATCTATCTTCACATTTTCTCTTTCAATGAATTTATTAATTTTCAAGTTCAAACACTTGTATTCTTTTCTTTTGGTTGAATAGCCTAGAAATATTCCTTCTTCAATTTTGATGTCAAACTTTCTATTTTTTTCATCTTTCTTGATGTAGCATTTACTACTAAATACTCTAAAATAGCTTAGATTAGGTGTTCTTTCATACCACATTTCCTATGGAGTCTTGTTTACTCCTTTTCTAAGCTGCATTTGGTTGAGAGTATATATTTCTATGCTAATAGCTTCTCTCAAGAAATTGTGTGATACATTATTATAACTTAGAAATTTTCTTGCACATTCAACTATAGATTTGCTCCTTCATTTTGCAATACCATTTTTTTGAGGTTTTGTCAGTGCTATCAACTATCTTTTGATTCCATTTTCTTCGCAACATTGATTAAATTCATTTGATGTGAACTTGCCTCCTCTATCTAATCTGAGACACTTCAAGGTTCTTCCACTTTATTTTTTCACTCTAGCTTTGTACTTTTTGAACATGTAAAATACCTCTTATTTTTCTCTAAAAAACATAAAATACATCATCCTTGAATAGTCATCGACAAATAGTATAAATCATTTATCTGCATGATAGTTCTTAGGACCAAAAATATTTTTGTGAACTAAATCTAATAGGTTTTGTGTTGAATATCCTTTTCTTGAAAATCTTGAACAAGTCACTTTTCCAAACCAACTCTCCTTATACAACATTATTTGGTTTGTTTACTATTGGCATTCCTCTTTGACTCTTCTCCTTTCTTACTTTTTCTATATTATCAAAGTTTACATGACATAGTCTCTTGTGCCATAACCAACTCTCTTAAATTTTAGCAATTAGGAAATGACCTAGTGACATATGCAACTTGAAAAGATTTCCTTTTGTCCATTCAATGGTAGAAAAAAAAATTCTATTCTTCTCAAATATTTTGTATTTCTCATCATTGAACTCAAACTTAAAGCCTTTGTTGTTCAATTGAGAAATACTCAAAAGATTTTATTGTAAACCATTACTCCAATAAACTTCATCAAACATAATATCATTAATTAGATTAATTGTACATTTTCCTTTGATTGTGTGGGGAGATCTATTTCCAAATTTTACTAATCCTCCATCGCATAGCTCCATGGTTTCAAATTTTTATGTCTCTAACCATATAATGAGTGCAACCACTATCAATGATCTAGTCATTATTTTTTTCCATATGTGAGATTAATGCCTTCTGTTCTTTGATAACTTATTTTTTGCAATTTGGTTCCTTCACAATGAAAAAACTATCTCTTCATCATCTTCATTATCTTTGTCCTCAATTATATAACATGTTTTCTTTCCCTTCTATCCAAATTGTTTGTTCTTCTTGTATTGGTTCACCCTTTCTTTTCTTTTCTCTTCTTCAAAATTGTAGGACATCTATGTGCAAAATGACCACTTTGTATACAATTCCAGTATGTAATAGGACTCTTTCATTTGTATGTACCTTTTCCTTTGGGGAATTTGTTTTTGATCAAGGCTTACAACTCTTCTATCTCTTTTTCTTTTACTACTAGGCTTTCATATTCTTTGTCATCTACAAATCTTCCTCTTTGGTGTTTTTCTTCACTTGCTGAAGCTTGAAGTATAATTTCACCAGTTGGTTGACTATTGTCATAGTTTCTTGACTCAAATATTATTAGCCTACTGATAAGTGAATAAATGGTAATCTTACTTTTTTCAATAGTTCTTAGTTCTTGTATAGTAGAAACTCTAATTTCATATTACTTAGGTAAAGTTTTCAACATTTTAATTGCAACTTCACTTTCTTCAATAGCTCCTCCAACTCCTTTGATTGCAGCAACAATTTCTTTGATTTTTGTCCAATACTAAGCAATAGTCTCAATCTCATTCTTTTTCATTGCATCCAAATTTCCTTTCATTCCTTCAACCTTAGCTTCTATAACATGTGCATCTCCACCATGTACTTGTAACATTTTATCCCACATATGTTTAGCTGATGATAGAATCTAAATTTCAACATACTTCAAGTTCTTTAAAGCACTAGCCGGTTCTATCAATATGACTTTGTACACTAGCTTTGTCTTCTTCTATGAATCATCAAGTTGACCAATAGATTTTGTATATTTTGTGGTAATAAAGTCCTTTTCATTATCTCCAAGTCTTTATAAATGAAGTTTTGTACAACTTTCCAACATTCCAAGTTCGTCTTCATGCTTGTTAAACTTTGGCATTTCCTTCCTATACATCTTGACATTTTTTCCCAAAGAAGCTAACCTTCCAATTCAAGGACCAAAGGTCTAATACCAATTTTAGGTATATGATTTATTACTAAGAGAGGGGGTTGGGGGTGGTTTAAATCAGTAATCACCAAATTAACAAATCCTCCTTTCTTTTTAACTTCCAAAAATCTACCGATAATATTTGGTTATACCTATAGTGATTCTATCGGCCAAGTGAACATTAAACCATATATATATAATCATCCAAAAGATAATAACACCAATATTTATCTTGTGGAAACCTAATTTAGGTGAGATCCATGGTGTGAGAACATTTCTCACAAATGTTGTACTCTTCTAGAATACACTCTATTTGGATCTTTCCCAATTAAGGGTACTAAAAATTACTAAATATAGCTTGTTACTTGATTTTACTCTAGATCTCTTAGGATCTTTTCTCTTCTATAAGTAACCATGTTAAATGATTTTAACACTCTAATCTAAGAATGTCACATTGTTAGAGGTTTTGCAACAAATCAATTAAGGTCAACCTTTTAAGGGATTTAAGTTACTATGATGGTAATAAAGTAGCAAAAATAAAAGTGATCTATGATTTGCATTGTCTTTCTATATCAGATCCAATGAAGCTCTTCAATATATCAACATACCATTCACTATTCTCCTTTTTCATTCAATACACTTTTCCTCACCGAGCTCTATTAGCTCTACTCCAATTCCAACTTCTATTCTCTTCTCCTATTTTATTTTCCTTTCCTTTTTATACTTTACCCCTAAACCTAGATCTGTTGATCACAAAGATGTCTCTCCATTCATGTGGAATCTAATGAAACAATCTTTCTTTGCATGATCTAAAACTTGACTTAACTTTCCTTCTTTACTGAGAAAATATAACTTCATTGATAAGTCTCATGTCTTTGATAATCCAATAAGATAATCCATCACTTAAAATTGTTTTCCATTGATCATTCTAGATGTTATCAGATAAGGTGTCTTCCTTATTTTCTCCTTAGTTATATGATGCTCCAAACAATAGACTTTCTAAATATATAGTAATAACATGAAATAATATTTCAACCTTTTGACATTAATGACAAACAATATAATTGATGAACAATACAATACATAGCTTTTCTTATTCTATCAACAACTTGTAAATAAATTATGCCAAAAAAATATCAATGTTTCAACTTCTCACAACATTACATGTCTAGAAAGACATCCTTGATACTACTCTCTTAGAGTCTCATGTTCCTACAAATATCAATTCCTTATAATTCATTTTCATGATCGAGAATCTTGTTATATAACAATACCTAGTTGTTACAGGAAATGATTTGCATCGTCCTGGTTCCCACCATAACATGTTGCTCCACATTGAAGACCTTATATAGTGACATAAAATAAAATGATTCCTTGTAGATAATGTATATGTCTTAAACTTGTGTACATTGAAAATTTTCTTCTTCTTGGACTCCCAAATGACATCCTAGATGCAAACAAGAGAATAACAATAAAGACATATGATGAAGGAGAGAGACAATCCAAGGGGGTTATCATGCTACCACTTTAAGTGGAACCTATTGGTTGAAATCCTATGAGCTTGTCACTCAATTATGGGATTTTCAACACAATTTGGTCAACAAATAGGTTTGATCCTTCAAGAATCAAATACCCCTAATCTTTAGGCCCTGCAAAACCTACGTGAGTGCACCTTCACTATAACCTTTGAAAATAGTTTGATTCTTCTTAATGAAAGCTTCTTGGGTGATACTAAGTAATCTTTGAAGGAGAAAATTATGAAATAAATTCATTTTAGAATATTTATTAGTCATTAAATAATATGAATGAGTGTATCTAGTAACATGTACAAAAAAGGGCAAAGAACTTTTCCAACTACAACTGTACATCAACTTAAATGAAATGAGAAAGACCAACCCTTAAACTTATATTGGGAAAATGGTTTCAACTTCACATCACCTTACTATTATATAACTCTTTGGATAAAATGTGCACACCATCATCTACTAGACAGAGAACTTAAAATATAAACCTAGTCTAAATTATTTTAACCCCAACTAAAGGAGACCGGTTAGACATATATTGTATCCTCTTGTTTTGGTTCCTTGGACTATTTCTTTTTTAGTGTAATGATAGGAGAAGGTCAATGAACTATAATAGCACTAGATGTCTAAGGAGTCCTCAATTCATTTCATTACTTTTACATTCTCCTTATCTTCATATGCATTTTATATATTATTTTATTCAATTCAATTTCTCTCATTTGTAACTCTTCAATTCTTCCCTACATGTGTTTTACTTGAGCCTAGTTGAACATTACTTTATGTTTCATTGCAATGGTAGTAATCAAAGTTTTGGTGTTGTAAATGGTTTTCACTAATACCATTCCTTTTATTCCTCTAAAATATCAATTATCTTGGGTTAATTACCATTGAAGTTTACCCAAGTGGCAAGATTTTCCACTTTAGGATCAATCCCTGATCCTTGCACCTTCTCAAGATTCCCCAATTTAGACACAAAAGTAGGTCCTCTTTCTTTTTAACTTGATCCAAAAAGAACAAATCCTTTAGTGTCATCCTTGGCATAATTAATATGTCACTTTTTTGTTTCCCCCTCTTCACTGAAAGAGATGCAGTCATCCAAGTGAATTTCATCAATCATCTATTCCACAATTTATTCATGTTGTGAATCATCCACACCTTCCAATATTTTTCTTTCTTTCATAAAATTATGTCATTTTACACCTGATCCATAAATCCTTAAACTCTTAGGTCTATGTGAAACTATCCTTCTCAAATAAACTTAAAGAGATTGTCATCCTTTCATC
Organism: Cupressus sempervirens; assembly: GCA_028749045.1. Taxonomy (NCBI): domain Eukaryota; kingdom Viridiplantae; phylum Streptophyta; class Pinopsida; order Cupressales; family Cupressaceae; genus Cupressus; species Cupressus sempervirens. The sequence goes on along the minus strand of CM053791.1, from coordinate 368,665,860 downwards.
TATAGTGTCCACAGGTTCATCATTTTCCATATTATGTGCATAATAACCATGTCCCTTCTCTTGAAAAACTAGGTTTGGTGATGTTTCTTTAGTTATCGTGTCCTCCCTTAGGCTCCTCAAGATGTAAGCAACTTCCTTTTAACCTCCTTCATTATTTAAATCCTCATAAGAAACCAAAGGGGCATTGCTTCCTTAGGAACATTTCTCTATGGCATAGGAGCAGAAGAATCAGAGTCAGATTCATTCATTTTTTTATTGGTGGGGGTTGAGGTTTCTCAATCACTTTCCCCTTCTCTTGTTTCATGTGATTCTGACATATCTTATGAAAATATTGAATGCACCTATCAATCCTAATTGCTTCAAATTCTTTCTTAGTATGGAAAAAAGGAAGACCTTTTCTTAGCCTTTGGTTCATTATTTTTTACCAAATCTCCAATTCTTTCACCCTTAGAATTATTTGTGAAGTATCATCACAATTTCAAATGACATCATCATCCATACAAAATTTATGTGTGTCTATTTTGAAATAAAAATCTTAATATGCCCTTTAGGATCAATTCTCTAGTCTTGTCACTGTGAAACCATAAGTTGTCTATAATGTGTTCTTGGACTTCTTTCAACATAGAATAGCCCACCATGAAACCATAAAATTTTATGAAGTGAGGCATTATGTTTCCTTTCCTCCTTGGTTGACCAATATCCTTTTTCTATCCATAATAGCTTCCACATAAATTCAAAGAAACCTATCCTTTGAGATACAAATTGTGGTAGTCTATGGAGTAGTTGTCTGCACCCACACAACCTAATCAATGTGAAATTTGGTTTGCAGATTGAATCTCTAAGATTAAATTCATAGCTTTTGTCAGGTAAGAATTCTTTAGGCCTTAGCATAATTTTAATTTGGTGAGATATCCTAGTAACTAACCCCCTAAGAAACCTACATATATTGGGGAATTGGTACCCCTTCACATAGAAAATAAAGGGGTGCAACATAGCTACACACATCTTCAAAATATAACTAACTAATTATTTCCAAGTATATAAATAATTATGTCTTATGAAAAAAACTAAAAACATTTGAATCTTTTTTATTACTATTCAGTTTGATCCACGTTCTCTTCATTGTTTTTTGTATCTATTGGTACAACCTTGAGGACAATCATGTAGTCATTCACCCATTTTGAAACTTGTGCATGTGGTGACTATGTGAATTAGGGTACCATTGGGATGAAGTTCTACAAATTCAACCACTTCTCCCCTTTGGAAATCCTTACATCCATCTAGAACTTAGTGCATTTGTTTTCCATCTCAATCATTTTGTCTAATAACTTATGAAATATAGCTATTTGAAAGTCATTTTGTACTTAAAACCTAGCCATATCTCTTTGTGGAAATATTTTTAACTCATTTCTCTACCATTCCAAATATTTGACTCTTCCCTTATTATCCTTAATAACAGAAACAATCCAATGATTTGTGGAAGTGATAGGCACCAAGTTTTTCTCCATCTTTTGATACTCTTGGTCCATGTGACACAAGTTCCTAGATATTGCATCAAGCATATCAACTATGAATTTAATTCAAGGAGAATTTAGATTTCTTTTTCTTACATCATAGAGCCTTCTCAATTCAAGTCTAGAAGGCCTCCATTTCCTTTCTAGTTCTGATAGCATAGTTTTATTCCTCTTAAAGAAGTCCAACATATGGTTAACATTTTGAAAACCTTCATAGATTTCATCACATTTTCCCAAGATGACATTTATCCTAAAAGAAAGGAATTCTTCTAAGTTCTTGTAAATAAAATCCTTATGTACATCCTCTTATTTAGGTTCCTTAGACTGTTTATCTTCAACTATAATGGTAGGAGAAGCTTGGTGGACTATAATAGCACTAAATGTTATAGGAGTCCTCAATTTATTTAGTTCCTTTTCTAGTCTCGTCTTCATATGCATTTTATTTATTATGTTATTCATTCCAGTTTCTCTCATTTGCATCTCTTGAATTCTTTCCTGCATGTGTTTTATCAAAGCCTGGTTGAACATTTCTTTATGTGTCATCTTAGTGAAAATAATCAAAGGGAAGGTGTTATCAATGGATTGCACTAATGTCATTCCTTCTATTCCTCCAAAAATATCAAGCAGATTGGGTTTATTACCCCTAATAGTTACCCAAGTGGAAAAAGTTTGTGTTTTAGGGTCAAACCCTTATCCTTGTACCTTCCCAAAGAGTCTCAAATTTAGACACAAAAGTAGGGTCCTCCTTCTTTCTAACTTGATCTAGTAAGAACAAATATTTTAGTGTCAGCACTAGCGTAATTAGTATGTCATTTTATTATACAATTTATCTTGCCTCCTCTTTAATGTAAGAGATGTTAGCCAAGTGAAGTTAATCAATCTCTACTGCACACTTGTTGCATATTGTGACTCATCCACACCTTATAATATTTAAATTGTTTTCATAAAAGTCCTTCATTTTATACCTAATCCAAAAATCCTTAAATTATTGGGTCTTAGTGAACAAAATATTTCCTCCCTTTCATCTTTTCTATCCATAGGTTTCCCATTTTTCATAGTCTATTCACAATAGCCATGTTCCTTCTCTTGAAAAACTATGGGTGGTGGTGTTTCTTTAGTTAAGGTGTCCTTCTTTAGGCTCCTCAAGATGTGAGAAACATATTCTTCGTCATTTTTTATAGTCTATTCATGATAACCATGTTCCTTCTCTTGAAAAACTATGGGTGGTGGTGTTTCTTTAGTTATGGTGTCCTTCTTTAGGCTCCTCAAGATGTGGGAAACATATTTTGAACCTTCTTCATTATCTAAGTACTCATAATAAACCAAAGGGGCACTAATTCCCTCCAGCACACCTATTTGTCACATAGGAGCATAAGAATTAGAGTAAGATTCATTCAAAATCAACTTTCTTCTCTTTTTTGTTAGAGGAGGTTGAGGTTGTTCAATATATTTCCCCTTCTCTTGTTTCACGTGCTCTTGGTATAACTTATCATAATCTTGAATGCACATATCAATCCTAATTTATTCAAATTATTCCTCAGTATGGAAATGAGGAAGATCTTTTCTTATCCTTTGGTTCTCTATTTTTTTATAAGATCTCATTTATTCACCCTCTAAAATATTTTTGATGTATCATCACGATTTTAGATGTCATCATCCTCCATATTAAAATGATGTGTATATCTTGCAATAAAAGACCTAATATGCCCTTCAAAATCATATTGTTTAGCCTTGTCACCTGTTGGGTGTTCATTTTGCACGAGGTCAACAACAGGAATCCATAGTGTAATTCCTCTCTTGAAAAGAAAATCTTTTTAAGGATCCACTCCAAGGTTCAGTATTTGTCTTGCAACATACCAAAATCTGCTCAGTAGAAGATAAATGTGAATGTTCACAAGGAGGCCTTTTCTGGTTCTAAAAACCCTTTTATCTCGGGATTTGAATTAAAATTTGTTCGCTTTCTCAAAATATCACACCAAAAGAACAATATATTTGTATTTTCTATTTTTCAATTTATGCAATTCTAACAATGCAGCTAGTATGAGGTCCTACTCTAATAGGGGGTTAGCAAAGCAAATAACAAAACTAAAAGCAAATAACATGAAATCAAATAACTTGAAATTAAAATTTCTAAATGGACATAAGCCATAGAACACAACACGCTGCGAGTTAAACCTTCGAAGAAATTGGTAAGAAACCAATGAAAATAGGAGCAACGCTTCCTAGAATCCACTAATGCAATCTTCAGTGAGAATCTTTAACAAATCGAATGATATTTCACTCTTCATCAAATCGCAAGGCCATGAAAAGTGCGCTCATGCGAGACAAAAAGCTATGTAGACACAATCGAGTGATCTCTTCTCAAGTTCGTTATGTTAGCAAAATTCATATATCTATAGCAAACACCAAAACTAAAAGATCGCACAACTAGAAACAACACAATAAACCTTTGGCTCAATCACAATCTCATGCATAAAATCCACAAAACAATGACACATTCAGGCAAGAATAACTACACTTTGAATGCTAGCACCAAATGCATAATTTTATTGCATAATAACAGCGACCCTTGTTACATTTTACAATGGGGTATTTATAAGAAATCATCTCCTCAATTTGTGTTGAGAGTGAGAGATATCTTGATGCAATAAAATACTTTTAAAAAATAAAACAAACTAAATATATACAAATTAACAATCTAACTGGTGCTTAAAGGGATTCCATCCATATTTTATTCATTAATTGGATGCATGAGCCCTTTACATGTCAAAAATAATGAAAGCATGAGAGAGAAAGTAAGAGGAAGCCATTAGTTGAAGTAGAAGTGCATGGAGACACTAAAAATAGAAGTTGCCCCTTCACTAGGTGTGTATTGGAGTTAAACTGTCGTAAAAATGCATTCTTGATGCATGGAAAGTGCTATTTTTGGAACTGGCAATCAATTGTCAACACACCTTTGAATTGCAGAGCTAAATGAAAATGCGAAGTTGGGGACCTGCATAGCTACGGAGTTGCGGAGCTCAATTCACCAAAAAATCAAAGTTCTCAATTTTGAAAACAGTTTCTAGGTTTTTCTCAAATGAGGTTTTAGATCACTTTTTGTATATGCTCCATGCCCCTTTTTGATGACTTACACCCTCTTTATAGCCAATTACTTTCATAAACTTGCACTCCCTCCACTTCTTCAATCAAAAATCTCAAGGCACCTACGTTAAATCTTGTCCCCAATAGCTACATAAGATGAGGAACCTGATTTGCTTTATGTGTCCAACCTTTGTATCTTTGACCTTTTTCTTCTCTCCACCTATCCAATCCTTCCCAGTGAGAAACCAAGTGATCCAGATTATCCAAGATGATCAAATGTTTGCAACCTTTTCATATTTTTTCGCAAATTTTTCTAAGCATTTTTAAATGACCTTTTTGGAGGTCTTTTGCTCAAAATTTCAAGTCGAAACCTTCGTCGGTCCCTAAAATTGGGTAGCCAAAGGCTCACTATTTTAGGGACCAAAATTAGATTTTTAGTTCTTCTTTCCAACGATGTAAACGATTTTGATTTTTGAACTACAGGTCAAAAGTTATGACCTCGACAAGTTGAGGATGTCATTTTTACCTACAAAAGAAGCAAACATTAGTCCATAGAGTTAACAATGCATAGTAAAAACACACTAGCTACTCAAACAAAACTAGAGGTGAATCCTGAAATCTAGTTGAGTCTAAAATCCTGAAGCCCTAAAATTTGGCTAAGTCTAGATTTCTGAAGCCCTAAAATTTCCTAGAATCTTTACCTTATCTCGGGGAGGTCTGAAACCTATCTCAAAAGATTTGTCGCATATATTAAAATATATCTTAAGTATAACTTCCTTATACTTAAATGATATATTTTAAACCCCTTTTATGGCTACTCAAATAAAACTAGAGGTGAAAGGGAAGCTTGGCAAGCGCACATGGTGCCTTGGAAGCGCGGCGGCGCAATTGCGCACGAGCCTTTGGTGGCACAAACACGGCCCTAGGCGGCGCGTGTGCAAGGCTCTGCCCTGGTGGTGCACGCGACCCTTTGTGGTAGTGCATGTACGCTGCCCTTGGAGGTGTGCGCATGCGGCCTTTGGGGGAGCACGACTCTTTGTGGCAGCGCGTGTGACCTTCAGTGGTGCATCATCTTTTTTTTTTTTTTTTAGTTTTTCAAATTTTTTAATTTTTTATGTTTTTCAATTTTTTTAATTTTTTGTGTTTTTCAATTTTTTGATTTTTTTGTGATTTTTGGACTCAACTTTTAAACAAAAATTCTTCTCCTAACTCTCGAATTGTGAGTCCAGGAGTCAAAAAAAGCACAGGGTCCCCATTCCTAGTGAGGAATGGGGTGTGTGTTGTGGACACCACAACAAATAGTCACGAAAAAAGGAAGAAATGACCAAGGCATTTCTTCATCAGCAAAAATTCTTTCGATGTGTATCAATCACCAACCAAGCTTCGAACATCCCAAGCATCTTTTGGATGACTTCTCAGTCAAAATCTCAAAACTTGAAACTTTCCAGCTTAGTGTGTGTGTTGTGTATTCATTCCTTTTGATGTGTTAGGATGCAATCAATCAAAATTTTCTAACAACTCAAAACAATCTTCCACTCCTTCTAGCTCATTCATTCAAAATCTCCATGAAGGCTCTTTATCAATCACTTGCTTGACTAGATGAGAGAATCAGTTCGAGGGCTCTTAGCGGGATGTCACGTTCTTTTGATTTGTGGCCTTCTGCATAATTGTTCCATGTCATTCAACATGTTACTTTTGATGAAATAGTACTTTTGAATACAAAACACTTTATTTTGCAATGTATCTTTAGCCATTTCAGATCTTTAGAATCCTTCAAACTTAACACTGTCTTTTCTTTCTTTCTTTCTTTTTTTCATTTTTTTTCTTTTATTATTATGTACCCTAACTATGCTTAGACTATGTAGTCAGAACATTGGTGTCATTTCTTAGATTCGATCTCTTATGAACATCCCTTGTGTTCCTCTTTTAGAACTTTTTAGGAAACTCTCACGCCAAACAATGATCTTGGAAACCTCTCGAGGAGACCAATCCTATTTGAACCAGTCAAAGTTTGGATCATCTCTTCATCATTTTTGACCTCAATTCAACAGCACCTAAAACAATCAAATTTTTTAAATTTGCAAAGTGTTGAGAACTTGTTGGTCTAGGCTTCTAATTTCCAGACTGAAAGTCCCCTATTTCCACAACAAATGTTGGTTGCTTGGTTGGTATAAGACACACAATCATCCAAATGTTTTGACAAATAAATACCTCTTCCTAAAATCAAAACCAAAGAGTGGTTAGTAAAATCTTGAGAAACATCTCAAGTACACCTTACCCCTGGGACTGACATGACTTAAAGAGAAAAGAAGCAAACATAAATCAAACCCAAACAAAAAGACTTGACTCAAAGCAAGCTAACACCTAACTAGAAAGACTAAAAAGACTAAGGAAAATGAAAACAAAAAAAAAAACTTATCTACAAAAAATCTCGAATAATAAGAATATGGGGGAGTTGTCAGTAGATTTCTCATTATGTGCAATAGTGATGAACCACCCCATATAGTTCTCAAAAATGCTGACTTGTCTTTGTACTCAGAAAAATAAAGTTTGGACAATCTTGTTTCAAATTCCGGGCACAAATCACACAAAATTAGAAGTTGTGGTAACTCTTTATGGCCATGATTAATCCACAAACAAGTTTTGTTACCTTTAGCATCATATTCAAATTGAAAATCATCAAACTGAGAGGGATAATGGAAAGATATCACTTGATCCAGAAAGTCCCCCACCATAAGGGTACACTCACACATTCTAATTTCTCCTTCTGGTGGTCTCATCTCATGGTACACCACTTCATGGGCACACGGAAACACTTTAGGTTCCGCTTTAGGTTCCCTTGGACAAGAAAACTCAATTACTAGCCTCCCTTTTGAATTACAGGATTCATTACTATCATTGACCAAGATGTTTTCTACCTTGTATCCCAAAGAAGCTTGTTCAAAATCATATTTTCCCTCCATTGTAATCTCCCAAGCTAACAAGAAATTGGGGCAACTTTCTTCTAAATGGAACCCAAATGGATGGATCCTACATGACTCAGTTATTGCATGGTTTGATATATGTGTAGAATACCCACAAATAGACATTTCCTTAGTCAAGCTTGAGACCAAATTGAACACTCTATCCATCTCTTCTAATGACAAATCTTGTTTTGAGGGAGGTATCTTATCTTTATCCAATGGGGAATCAATATCATAGTAGGAAGAATTGGTATCTTCCTCTTGATGACTTTGTGATTCAAAAATCTCACCAACCTCTGGATCTTTTGCATTTCCATCACTTTTTGCAAATTTATGGAGTTTTGGAACTTCAAAATTTCCCACAGCCTCAAGATTTCTTGGCATATCCAGACTTACTGAAACATCAAAGCTCGAAAGAATTGCTTCATTGAATGGGAACACAAACTCCTCTTGATCATCTTCATCAAGTTTTCTTCCTGTGGACTTATCACGTGATTCAAACATCATTGCACTAAACTGCAAAGGTTGTTTCTCCATGATTTGGGGAGGCTGATCCAAAACATTATTGTGCCCATACCCATTTTTACTTGGACTCATTCTTGTAATACAATTATTCTCATTGTTGATGTTCCTGTAAAGGTTAAAATTCCCACTCTGATTTTGAGAATAATTGTTTTGGGTAGAAAGTTGTCTTGGATGATTGACTTGGTTTCTTGAAGAATTCAACTTTATTTTGATGAGTTCATTGGATAAAAGAGACATCGTCTCCTTCATGGCCTTAAGCTCCCTAGCCACATTGCTTTCTACTTTAGTGGATCCAACTGCCTTCTGCTCAAAGAAAGTGGTCTTTTGAGACCCATATTTGAAATATGTAATTGTTGGCATTGGAGCAGTAGTAACCTGATTCGTGAATGCAACAGCCTCTTTGAAAACCTTTTCAGTGGTATCAATGTCTCTAGGTAGGAGTCTTCTTAGAAAAATAGAAGTTAATGAATCCATTGTTCCAAAATAGATCTAGATGGCAACCTCCTATGGTACAGTGTATGGAAACTCCATTCTTTGATACATCCTATAGAAGCGATGATTAAACTGTGAAATAGTCTCATGGGGATCCCTCTTAATTGAGATGAACTGATGATATAGAAGAGCTAGATCAACATAGATCTTGAATTTTTCTAGAAACTTTCTCTCAAAGGAGTTCCAATCCATTATTGATGTTGGTGGTAGATTGATGTACCAATTGAATGCCATTTCCCCCAAAGTGTAAGGAAAAAGGTGGCATACCACATCCATATGCTGAATTTGGTTTCGATTACAGATCTCCTTAAATATTTTGATATGATCCTCTGCTATTTGTGATTCTCCATAGATGAACCATAGACAAAGCTTTTCAAAAATTTTGGGCAAGTCATGTAATGGTCCAGTTAGGTTCAAAGGTGAACTTTGGGCATTGAAGAAAGACATGGTGCATAATGATGGAAATGTGTGAAGTGGAATGTCAAGTGAATGATGATGATGAAATGTGTAATGTGAATGGGTGGATTTCTTGGAATCCCTTTATCACTGTGATGCTTGTGAAAGTGACTAAGTTCTAACAACTTGTGTTTATTATGGAAAAGTGCACCTTTGGAGAAGCACGCTTTCTCAAAATAGTGCACCACAAAATTTTCTAGATCTGTAGAGCTGTAGATCTGCAGACCTATGGACTTGTGTACCTACAGACCTGTGCACTAAAATTTCTAAAAAACTCAAAAAAAATTCTGAACTTGTGCAAAGTGCAGATTATTGTAAGAGTGTAAAATTCTGAAACTTTGTCAAATTTCCTTCATTCTAAGGAGTGTAAAATGATTTAGGCCCTCCTTCTAGTGCCACTTTTTTTGGGTGTTCATTTTGCATGAGGTCAACTGCAGGGATCCATAGTGCAATTCCTCTCTTGAAAAGAAAATCTTTTTAAGGATCCACTCCAAGGTTCAGTATTTGTCTTGCGACGTACAAAAATCTTCTCAGTAGAAGATAAATGTGAGTGTTCAAAAGGAGGCCTTTGTTAGTTCTAAAAACCCTTTTATCTCAAGATTTGAAGTAAAATCTATTCGCTATCTCAAAATATCACACCAAAAGAACAATATTTTTGTATTTTCTATTTTTCAATGTATGCAATTCTAACAATGCAGCTAGTATGAGGTCCTACTCTAATAGGGGGTTAGAAAAGAAAATGACAAAACTTAAAGCAAATAACATGAAATCAAATAACTTGAAATTAAAATTCCTAAATGAACATAAGCCACAAAACACAACACGCTGTGAGTTAAACCTTCAAAGAAATTGATAGGAAACCAATGAAAATAGGAGCAGTGCTTCCTAGAATCCACTAATGCAATCGTCGGTGAGAATTTTTAACAAATCAAATGATATTTCACTCTTCATCAAATCGCAAGACCACAGAAAGTGCACTCATGCAAGACAAAAAGCTATGTAGACACAATCGGGTGATCTCTTCTCAAGCTCGTTACGTCAATGGAATTCATATATCTATAGCAAACACCAGAACTAAAAGATCACACAACCAGAAACAACACAATAAACCTTTGGCTCAATCACAATCTCATTAATAAAATCCACAAAATAATGACACATTCAGGCAAGAATAACTACACTTCAAATGCTAGCACCAAAAGCATAATTTTATTACATAATAACGGCGGCTCTTGTTACATTTTACAATGGGGTATTTATAAAAAATTGTCTCCTCAATTTGTGTTGAGAGTGAGAGATATCTTGATGCAATAAAATGCTTTTAAAACATTAAAACAAACTAAATATATACAAATTGACAATCTAACTGGTGCTTAGAGGGACTCCATCTATATTTTATTCATTAATTGGATGCATGAGCCCTTTACATGTCAAAAAAAATGAAAGCATGAGAGAGAAAGTAAGAGGAAGCCATCAGTCGAAGTAGAAGTGCATGGAGACACCAAAAATAGAAGCTACCCCTTCACTAGGCATCTGTCAGAGTTAAACTTCCATCAAAATGCGTTCTCGATGCATAGAAAGTGCTATTTTTGAAACTGGCAGTGAACTGTCGGTGCACCTCTGAATTGCAAAGCTACATGAAAATGCGAAGCTGCGGACCTGCGTACCTATGGAGCTGCAAACCTATGGAGCTCAATTCACCAAAAAATCAAAGTTCTCAATTTTGAAAATAGTTTCTAGGTTTTTCTCAAATGAGGTTTTAGATCACTTTTTGTATATGCTCCATGCCCCTTTTTGATGACTTACACCCTCTTTATAGCTAATTACTTTCATAAACTTGCACTCCCTCTGCTTCTTCAATCAAAAATCTCAAGGCACCTACGTTGAATCTTCTCCCCAATAGCTGCATAAGATGAGGAACCTGATTTGCTTTATGTGTCCAACCTCTATATCTTTGACCTTTGTCTTCTCTCCACTTGTCCAATCCTTCCCAGCGAGAAACCAAGTGATCTAGATTATCCAAGATGATCAAATGTTTGCAACCTTTTCATATTTTTTCGCAATTTTTTCTAGACATTTTTAAATGACCTTTTTGGAGGTCTTTTGCTCAAAATTTCAAGTCGAAACCTTTGTCGGTCCCTAAAATTGGGTAGCCAAAGGCTCACTATTTTAGGGACCAAAATTAGATTTTTAGTTCTTCTTTCCAATGATGTAAACGGTTCTAATTTTTGAACTACAGGTCAAAAGTTATGACCTCGACAAGTTGAGGATGCCATTTTTACCTACAAAAGAAGCAAACATTAGTTCGTAGAGTTAACAATACATAGTAAAGACACACTAGCTACTCAAACAAAACTGGAGGTGAATCCTGAAATTTGGCTGAATCTAAAATCCTGAAGCCCTAAAATTTGGCTTTGTTTGCATTTTTGAAGCCCTCAAAATTTCTAAAATATTTACCTTATCTCGGGGAGGTCTGAAACCTATCTCAAAAGATTCATCACATATATTAAAATATATCTTAAGTATAACTTCCTTATACTTAAACGATATATTTTAAACCCCTTTTATGGCTACTCAAACAAAATAGGAGGTGAAAGGGCAGCTTGGTAAGCACACATGGTGCCTTGGGAGCGCAGTGACGCGAACACGCACGAGCCTTTGGTGGCGAGAATGTGGCCCTGGGTAGCACATGCATGCGGCCCCACCCTTGGCAGCACACACAACCCTTTGTGGCAGCGCACACCCGCAGCCTTTGGCGACACATGCAGCACTGCCCTTGGTGGTGCATGCGGCCCTTGGAGGCACACACATGCTACCTTTGGGGGTGCTCGATGCTTTGGGAGCGCGGCCCTTTGAGGCAACACGCGCGCGGCCTTCGGTGGTGCATTTTATTTTTTTAATATAGTTTTTCAAATTTTCTAATTTTTTGTGTTTTTCAAATTTTTTAATTTTTTGCGTTTTTCAATTTTTTGATTTATTATTTGTGATTTTTGGACTCAACTTTTAAACAAAAATTCTTCTCTTGACTCTCGAATTGTGAGTCTGGGAGTCAAAAAAAGTAGGGGGTCCTCATTCCTAGTGAGGAATGGGGCATGTGTTGTGGACACCACAACATCATTGTGAAACCAAAAGTGTTCCATAATGTGTTCTTGGACTTCTTTCAACATAGAATAGCCCACCATGAAACCATCAAATTTTATAAAGTGATGCATTATGTTTCTTTTTCTCCTCAATTGAGCATGTTAGCATGAGTGGTAATGATATTCCTATGGGAGAGTATCCTAGCATTGCTGGAGCATTAGGGAGATTGTTAGTGTGACTATATGTTGCATTCATGGAAGTGTTTGTCATTGATGTCAACATGCTGGTTATTTCTATGTAGAGTGACAGAAAAGAAAACATAGATTGATATTGTGAGGTTAGAGGATTGAAGATGAGGTCAAGCACCATTAAGGACATATTCTACACATTTTCTTGATAATGTGGTCAAGTGCACATGTAGAAAGTCAAAGATTGGTTATAGTTATTCAATATTTACTGAAGATAGTATACAGACAAAGTTTACGTGCAACAGTTTCTGGTAATGAGATTATATCTCCTAACATGGATAGAATTTGGTCATGCATAGTCAGACAAATGTAGAAGACATCACGATGATAAAGTGGTCAAGAGTGGACAAATTTCAAGGTTGCACGTGTGAAGATTTGTGAAGAGTATGAGTTGATAGTGTTATGTAATCATGAAAAGATGTAATGTGATATGCATGATTTTATCTTAATGTGTTCCTATTGTAATTGTAAATTAAGAAATACTCAAGGCTGACTCAATAAATTAATTTAAGGACTTGGTATAAAGGAAAGTAATTTTCCTTGTGGTTAAGTATGAAAAGTGAATGTAAGTGAATTATAAGTGTGATTGCAAGTAAGTAAACTAAGGAATTTTATGTGATCTGAGTATGTGGATTTTGTATTGAGATCATTGAAGTGTTTGGTGGTGTGTGCATAAAAGTGTCACACTTCTATAAACCATTATTGTTGAGAGAACTCATGGAAGAGGGAGTCTCAAGAGTTGGCTTATAGATCTCTATTTATGACATAAAAAGGATATGAGATGGTGGCTTTGAAATGAACCAAACTATGCAACCCTTGCAAGTTGCACCATAGAATGAGAGATTCAAAGAGTAGAGGCAAGAGTGTCAATATCCAAAAATCTAAAATGTAATGCAATGCAAATGCAAGTTAGTCTAAATGAAATGCAAGCTAACAAAGAGAACTAAGCTAAAGCATAAATGAAACTAATATAAAAAGTATGCCATAATGTAAGTAGAATGAGAGCTAAGCTAAAATGTAAAAAATGCAAGAATGCCTCAAGTCTCCAAAATCACCAAGAAAACCTACAACATAACAATAGCATGAGAGACTAAGATTTTTTGAATAAAGACAACCCTCCCTTTTAAAGAAAAATGGATGGTAGAGATTAAGAGGCAAAAGAGGAATAATCAAGGGAGGAGAATACATCTTGAGTGATCCATGTGCACAAGCATCTCAACCAATCACAATTAATGATTGACTTTTGAGAGTGTTTGAAATGTGTGAAGGAGAATTAAAGTTATTTTAAAAATAGAATATTTCTCACATAGAAAATTGTGCATTCGTGTATAGACAAAAATGTATTTTCTTTTATTTCTAAAATAGGAATAATGCTTTGTGTGCACACCTAAGATAAGAGATGAGTAGGGAATTTTATTTAATTAAAAGGGGGACATCTTCTTTTAATTAAATGTGAACTTGAGATAAAGTGATCATACCATAGGTTATAATCGACTAAATAGATTTTTGAGGATTTGATAAAAAATAACCATTAGATAAATTATGGAAAAATGCTAGAAAGGGGGCTCATAGTCTAGATGACCATTTTTGGGTGATTACATTTGCTCTTGTTTGACTAATATGTGATCGATCTAGGAACATATGACATCAAAGAATGAAGAAGCCAATATGATAGAGAGATATGATTATGAAGAACAAAGAAAAGAGAGATAGCAAATCCTGAATGCACAGTCTGATAGTGGTAGTACTGAACACTAGGATAGATTAGATATCAGAACTCAAGAAGAGTACTAAAACCAAGAAAAGTAGATAGATCAAGAGAAAATAGATAGTTTTAGTAGAAAGCAATTTGCAACAATGATAGAATATTCATTCCCCCTCAAGATCAAAATCTAAATCAAATAGAGGAGATGTAGAAATAAGCTAGATTTGATCAAATCAGAACAAAGAAAAGTTTGTGATGATAGATAAGAGATTAAGGCCAAAGAGTGACCACCAAGCAATGAAGATATGATCCAGTTTGACTAACTTTGACCAGGAAAGATAAAGCATAAGAATCAGTTCAAAGAAAGAAGAAAGATGAAATGAGTTGAAATAAAAATGAAAGCAAAGAGTGGAAGAGAGTAGAAATAATGAAGAAATGAAGAAATGATGATTTCCCCAACAAGATTCAATGATTAAGCCTCAATAGGTCAACCAACTACATAGAAGAAAGAAGAAAAGTTTGACTAGCAAGATGAAGCTGAATTTAGATTTCAATCCCAAAAATGGATCTAGGATGTCGAGATTAGAAAAGATAGGTCAAAAGCATAGATGAGATGGTAAGATAGAAAAGAATCAAGAAAAAGGAAAGAAGAGATAAGATAATATTGAGAAGACACAAGAGAAGGATGAATACAGTTAGCTGACAAGTCCATGAAAGATAAAGAAGAGAGCTCTCTCAACATGCAAAATGCAAAGCTAAGCTAGAATGAACCCTAGAATGCAAGCTAGTATGAAAAGGTGCAATTGCAAGGGTTACATGAGTAGGTCCTAGTTTTTATCATCGAGCCTTAATAGGGACATCAGAAGATCATACAATCATCACTAGTAAAACTATGAGGATATGAATATGATCTATATCAGACAGGTATGTGGAAATCCAACCTATGCATCAAAGACATATAGGTCAAGATGAATACGCAATTAGATTCCTTAAGTTTAGCATAGAAAGATTAAAATTTTATCGAGGCATAAGCACTAAGATAACCCCTAAGTGCGGTCTTGTGAAAAAATAGTCAAGGATGATACATTTATAAGTCAAAGTATCAAATAGGACAAGCATGAATGCTTTAAATACTATAGACAAATAAGCTATACCCACAAGCAAAAATCAAGAAAAAATGCCCCATGCCCCCAGTCTTCTAGTCCATGACATCCTTGAAATACTATTAGGGAGGGAACATATAGCAAAGATATCATCATAGACAGCACACAAATTAGATAAAGATCAACATAGCTCAGTCATTTAAGTGTTTAAGAGCGTGTGTGTAAGTCACTTGGCCATTTCTTCAAGACTTAATTCTAATAATGAGAAATATCATGACACAAGAGACTGTAGGTAAACTATCTAAAAAGTGTTGAGAAACACTTGATGTCAAGTTGGGGGGGTAGTGTTGAGAAACATTGTTTTGTGAGTTGCCAAAGAAATCCTAATGCACAAGGAAATCTTAAATAGGATAAGCAATGGTGCCCCTGAGACGAGGACAAGAAATAATTCCAAGCTAGGAAATGTGTTGTAGAGTGTGTGATTGAGACTAATAGACATAGGTGCAAGGGTCTCAAGTAATGCCTATTTCCAAGTTTTCACCACCTAGCAGATTTTTTTCAGGACTTTTTTCAAAAAAAAATTGTATTTTTGAATTTTTTGAATTTTTTATTGATACATCAAAGCACGTATTGCAAGGTTTTCACTAAGATGATCTTTTTTAAAGGATATTTTCTGATTTTTAGGATTTTTTAAAATGACTTAGAGATTATTAGTTCTCAAGCAAGATCACATCATTTTCTTCCAATGTCTAGCAAGTTATAGGACATGATGGAGTAGTGAGATGGTGGATAAGAAAAAATGGATAAGAAGGGAGTATGAAGCAAGTGAAAGAAATCTTAAAGGATTGAATCCTCAAGAGTACCCAAGCTATGGAAAGATATCCATATAAAGTAGGTTTTGGATAAGCAATGGAAGCAATGAGCAAGATAGAGTATAGGATAAGTAGTGAATCCAACAAGCGAGATAGGATATGGGATAAGTAATGGAAGCCAATAAGTGAGATAGAACGAAGCATGTAGTCTAAAAGAGTAGCCATATCAAGAAACCTATGAGAACAATGTTTTATTTATTGTGATCAAGACCAAGGGATCAACTAGATAGGATAGCGATGGGATAGAGCAATAAGAATAAAGTTGGCTATGAAGGATATGAATGAATGAGCAAGCATAATAGAGAATCTCATCAATAAGATATTCAATACGCAAGGATAGCTCAACAATGTCAAGATCAAAGAGTTAGAGGGAAAGGGGGATAGATGGATGATGGAAGAATTATGCATGATGGCAATTTACCAGGTTTTCATCATGGTACTTATCCAAGGTGCCACAAGAAGTGGTTTTCACCATAAGAAAAATTTATTTCTCTTTACTTTTTCTACCAAGGTGCCACAAGAAGTGGTTTTCACCAAGGCACTTTTTTTTATATCTTTTTTCTTTTTGAATTTTTAGAAAGAGCTCAAGTTGTTTGAATGTAGATAGTGCTCCTATAGGAAAGATAAGTCATGATAAGTCAAGACCATAGAAAGGTATGCTCAAAGATGCTAATAGAGTGATGAAAGAGAAATGGAAGTAGGAAGAGTATATGGAGGATAAGAGTTCATGTATAGAAAGTAAGTGTAATCTTTAGAGGATCTCATGAGAGTAGCTGAAATATTAGACAAGATCAATATCGATACACACCTTTAAGGGTGTTGGAATGATGTAATAATCATGGATTTAGGTTTAGATGTATGATGTAGCAAAGAAATTTTGGAAGAAGATGGAGTGGAAGGCTTTCGAATATTTTTTTAAAGATTATTGGAAGAAGATGGAATGGAAGCTTTTGGAAACTTGAATGTCAACTTTGATTTCTTTTAAATGTTCAAGTCTTTCAAGAGAGACTTGGGAATCTATATAGCTTTAGATTTTTCTTTGGATACTTCAAAACATATTTCTTCAATAATGGGTTTAGGAACCCATATTTTCTTTGATTTATCTTTTTTAATAGTGGACCTTTGTAGTCTCTTGAATTTCTTCATTGTATTCACATGTTGATTAGATGGGACATAGTGATCTTCATTTTTCGATGGATTCTTATATTTATTCTTGCTTCCAAAAGACTTGAGATTTGTGGATGAATAAGGATGGTATGATTGGTTTAGATGGATATATGGGTGAAATTTCATCAAGAATGAGTTTCTTTGTTGATCTTGAGGTATGATGGGATAGCTAGGAGTGGAAAATGTAGGAGATGAAGGAACATAAGGTCCCAATATAGATGGAAGGTTTGAAGGCTTTAGCTTTGATAGATGAGGACCAAGGATAGACTTGGGAGATGAAAATGGATAGTGGAAAGGGATATCAACATCTTTAGAGTGAGAAACATGGTTGAATCCATCAATAGACTCATGAATAGCTTTGATAGGAGCAACATTTTTAATAGGAGCACTTGAAGCTTGAGCACAATTTTGAAGTGGATATGGAGAAGTAGAACATGAGTTGATGGTTTGATCTTGACAAGAAGCTTTGGATAGCATAGGAAAAGAATTTTTCTCCTAATTTTCAGTAAGCTCAAGGGAGATAATGGAAGTGGTATATTCATCATACTTGGGGGATGGAAAAGACATAGGATATGGAGGGGTGAAATTTTGAAGCAAATGAAAGGGTGCTTGATCTTGATCTATATTTAAATTTATAGCTTTTTCTTTTTGAGAGTCTTCTTGAAATTGAGCCACTTCTAAGGACAAGGGAGAATGAAGAGTGAATGGATTAGTGCTTGGATCTTTAGGGTTAGTAGCATGGAAAAGGTTTGCAGCCAAGTGAAGGTTAGCTTGAGTTTCTTTTAGAGGTAGCCCTTGAGGATAGGCATAGTGTACATGAAAAGAATTAGGTTCTTTATTTGATAGAGGCATGTTGGAAACATTTTAAGTATTAATAGCTACATGAGTGTTGGAAGAAGTGGAGGTATCAAGGAAACCATCACTAGACATAGGTTCATTAATATGATCTTTCTCAAGAAAAGTATCTTCATCACATGAGTCATTAGAGGTATCAATAATCCCATTATCAATAAGATCTTGGATTTTATGTTTTAGCTCAGTGCAATTTTAATTACCATTCCCATTATGTCAATGATAATCACAATAGATATCCAAGAATGGGTTTCCATATGAGCTAGACTTAGCTAACATGATGAGCTTGGTGCCAAGAAGTGTTTGCAAAGTGTCATCATAAGAATCTTCCAAGGGAGAAAAAGTTCTATCAAAAGTATGTCTAGAGTCCTTTTGTTGTTTCTAAAGTGAATGGTATGCATCCATGTCTTCATCATTGTCTTGGTCAAAGATAGGCCCATCATTATAGCTTGGAATGGGCTCAAAGGAGGTACCACTTTATTTCTCTCTAAGGAGGTCTTTAGATCTAGAAGATGACAACATTTGATGTCTTGGAGTAGAATATGTAGCCCTTGAAGAAGATGAACCATGTGTATGTAAAGGTCTTAAGGGAGATTCATTTAAGAATAAAATCTTCTCTAATCTTTTCTCAATTTTAGACTTCATTTCTATCATACACTTAGAGAGATGAAGGTAAGAAAGATCATTTGTCTCTTCTAGTTCTTTGTATTGAGCATATAGATCTTGAAATGCTTTAGTGGCATGGAGGATATCATGATCATTTAGATTTGGTTGAGGTTTGGTAGCACAAGGTCTGAATGCCATAGTGGTAGATAGATAATCAAGCCTAAAGGAGACTAGCGAAAGCTAAATAGGTGACACAAGATAACTTGATGTCCAAACTAAAGAGATAGAGTGTTCACTTGCCAAAATAGTAAAGATATAGTAAAGTGATTTCTCAAAAAAGTGTCCAAGAAATTTACAACACTAGTGACTCAAGTCAAGATCTAGGCAAGAAGCCAAATAGCCAAGTAGATAGAGCAAGCAGGGTGATAAGTGAACAACTTTCCCAATAGAAGAGTGTAGTCAAGAAACCAAGGTAACCATTTCAGCAAAAAGATAACTAGCAAGTGAACATAGACCATGAAGATAGAAAGACCAAGAGCACTAAGACCAAAGAGTCACTTTAAGCATATTCAAGCACTCGAGACATAGAAAAGAAAAATCAAATGATGAGACTCCCCTTAACAAGAAACACAAGAAAAATGTTAAGACTTGATGCTTTGACTTGGTTGACAAAGTTTGACAATAGTTGATAGCATAGCAAGTTTGATGTCAAAAGAAATTTCTTTCCAAGAAAGATAGTGACACATGGAGTAGTCTTCAAACAATCAAGCAAGGGACAAAGCAACCTTTCATGATAAAAGCATATGTGAGGTCTTAAAAGAAAGCCCTAGAACTATCGTCATTTGTTTGTTCAAAAGATTTCCATAGGTCTAGCACATTCGAGAACACATCAAGCAATATCTAACCAAAATTCATGGTTCATTACTCAACTTGGCCCATGCTTGATGCTCTTTTTCCTCACACCAAGTGGTTTCCCACAAGAAATATTGGCTTTGTCATGAAAGTGTCATAAGTACAACCAAAGGAACATAGAGGATGAGTATAAAATATTGAGGTGATCCGAGTAGTCCACTAGGATCGATCCTTGCACCAAGAAGTTGAGTGAAAAAATAGGGTAGCTACTAACCTAGGGTGTTTAGAAAGGGCTTCCATTCGTAATGTTCCTCTTGCACCCAATTAAGGGACACCCCACCTTGTGATGTTTAACAAACCTCATGATCACAAGAGCACCTTAAGCGTTCTTGCCCAATGATCTCCTTATGGTCAAAATCCCATAAGCGATCACACTACATGAAGAAAAACACTATGTATAAAAAAGTTTTGTGTCCTTGATAGCCTTGAGTTTATAGTGGGTTGGAAGAGTTGGGTAATTTTCTTGTCCCCACTTGGGTTGTTCTTCTCAGGTTTTTTGAGAGCAGGCCCTCTAAAGGATTCTAACGACCACAAAATGGATACACTCTCAAGGGTCAAGATTTTTAATTCACCACAAAGGTGAAGAGTATACTCTCCTATCTTGATTGTTTTCCCCCAAACACACCAAGAAGATTCAATTATCCTCTTGCTTTCAAAATCCAAAGGTGGTTCAAAATTTTTGATTCATCGCAAGGGTGAAGAGCATACTCTCCTATCATTGAAAAACCTCAATCACAAGTTTAATGTTCCTATGAAATGAAATAAACTAGTAGAGTGCCACACATTGAATAAAATAAATACAATAAAGTTTGGTTTTTGTACTTTGGGCAGCCCTGCAAACAATCATTAGTAACCATTGCGCATTTGAAGCTTTGACATGCGTTCTCTTTAGCAATGAAAATGAGAAACTCCCTACAAAAAAACCAAGGTTAGAGCATAATAACTAAATAAGACCTGCAACATAAAGTGGTTAGTTGCCTCAAAAATTCAAATTATCTTCCAACCAAGTATATGCAAAGAATGTGCAAGCTAATAAAAAATGCTCTCATTTTCTCTTTGCTTTTGACCTAGTCAACAAGATTGGACTTGTTTGCTATGATTTTGGATCCAAAAATAGAAATGAAAAGAAGATACCCCTACTAAAACCTAGAGAGATTTCCAAAAATGTAAGAAATTCAAAAAAATTCTTCATTTGTGCTCTAGGGACCCATTTTGTCAAAACAAACCAGATTTATCAAATCAAGTTTTTGATCCTTGATATGACATCAAAATTAAAAACACAAAGAAAGTACCCTCTATAGAACTCAAAAACCTTTCTAAAAATATAAGTTTTTCCAAAAAAGTCACTTATTTCCAACCAGAAATAACTTTTTATGAAAAATAAACAAAATTGATAACTAACACAAATAAAGTCAAAATGATTTGAAAATCAAATTGAGAAATCTTAGACACATAGTCAATGTGCAAAAGAAAATTCAAAACCAAATTCCAAGTGATTTAGGAGATATGATCAAATATTCAAAAACCTAAAGTTTTGGCCTTCAAACCAATATGCATATGGGTTAGCCTTAAAATCAAAGTGAGAACTCTATAAAACCACTTGATTAGATCCAATATGCTGCTATTAAAAATCAAAAATGAGAAAGGAAAGAAAATGGAGATAGAAACTTGATTCAAGCCCCATGGCGGGCACCAAAAATGTCTGCATAAAAGCATCACACTTCTATAAACCATTATTCTTGAGAGAACCCATGGAAGAGGGAGTCTCAAGAGCCAACTTATAACTCTCTATCTATGACGTGCAAAGGCTATGAGATGGTGGCTCTCAAATGAACCAAACTATGCAACCCTTGCAAGGTGCACCATAGAATGAGAGATTCAAAGAGTAGAGGCAAGAGTGCCAATATTCAAGAATCTAGAATAAAATGCAATGCAAATGCAAGCTATTCTAAATGAAATGCAAGCTAAAAAAGAGAACTAAGCTAAAGCATAAATGAAACTAAGATAAAAAGTATGTCATAATGTACATACAATGAGAGCTAAGCTAAAATGAAAAAATGCAAGAATGCTCCAAGCCTCCAAAATCACCAAGAAAACCTACAACATAACAATAGCATGAGAGACTAATATTTTTTGAATAGAAAGCCCTCCCTTTTAAAGAAAAATGGATGGTAGAGATTAAGAGGCAAAAGAGGAATAATCAAGGGAGGAGAATACATCTTGAATGATCCATGTGCACAAGCATCTCAACCAATCACAATTAATGGTTGACTTTTGAGAGGGTTTGAAATGTGTGGAGGAGAATTAAAGTTATTTTAAAAATAGAAGATTCCTCTCACATAGAAAAATTGTGCATTCATGTGTAGACAAAAATGCCTTTCCTTTTATTTCTAAAATAGGAATAATGTTTTATGTGTGCACACCTAGGATAAGAGATGAGTGGAGAATTTTATTTAATTAAAAGGGGGATATGTTCTTTTAATTAAATATGAACCTAGGATAAAGTGGTCATACCATAGGTTATAATTGAATAAATAGATTTTTGAAGATTTGATAAAAAATAACCATTAGATAAATTATGCAAAAATGCTAGAAAGGGGGCTCATAGTCTAGATGACTATTTTTGGGTGATTATAGGTGGAGTAGAGAGTTCTAGTGGACAGATAATCATTTCATATTGTTATGAAAGGAATATTACAAAGGCCACTTGGGCAGCAAGTTCAGTGATCTTGCCCCTAAACCTATTTGGATAGTGGGTCCTTCTGCCTTCTACAACCTTGTAATCCATCTACCTTCTTCATTATAAGTGGCCAAGTTCTTGGAATCTCTAAATTGGCTAACACTTTGGAATAGAATCAAATGGTAGAGCAGAGAATAATTTTTTTAAGCTATTGAGGTCTTCCAGTAGGCCAACTAGATGTGAAGTGATTTCTTAATCTCACTAGCAAAGTCAAACTCTAAGTAATTATAAGGGTTTTTAATCCTCACACACATGCACGCACGCACACACGCACGCGCGCGCGCGCGCGCACACACACACACACACACACACACACACACACACACACACACACACACACACACACACACACACACACACACACACACACACACACACACACACACACAATCCAGTCAAATCTTTGGTTTCTCATCTTCTCCAAACAACTAAGATCAGGAGTAATAGGTATTCTTAAAGAAAACCATGAAGGACTTTATTGGATGAGGGATTGTAGCTGGTATTGAAAGAATGGTTCCACAGGAGACCAGGTCGACTCAAAGCTTCTAGTTCAACATCATACCCGATGTTTGATCTACATTAGGACAATGGACATTAATGAACCAAATGGAGCTGAACTATCACCTTGCATGCAAGGGTGGTGCATGCAAAGGGCCCTTACTATTCTAAAGGGACTCTTGATGACCTCCATAAGTGGCCCTATTGCTCTTATAGATTCTCTAGGTACTAAAAGGAATGAATTGGCATGTGCGAATTCAATGTGGGGGTAATATAATAGTACAAGACTTCCCTCTAGACCAACAATGACACTTCCCCTTTTGGCATTAGTCTATTGTTTTGGGCTCTAGCCATAAAATGTGCAATCGCCCTATATCCAGTAAATTCCATCATCCTCTAATAATATACTTTGAACTACTTCCTATCAATATGAGTGAGACATTGGGTGCTTAAGTCAAAGCATTCCTCGATGCAAGACTTGGTGATGAAAGGCAAGGGCATCCCATCTTATTTTCTTATTATTCTGGTTGCTAGTTCACCATGTTCAACTAAGATGTTCATGAGATCAATGTCCACAACTATATTTGGCACAATGATCTTGGCTAAATCTAATCTCCATGGATTATTCCTAGGCTTTATTTTATCCTTGTTAGCATAGTAATACCAAAATAGAGACCTACCATAAATTCAAAGACTATCATCTCCACATCCTCTTAATTCATCAGTGAATTCCCCCATTGTCCTAGTAGAGGAAGACCTAGGATATGTATCTAAAAGTAGTTTTTGAATAACTTTCTCCACATTTTCTTCCTTAGTCATTTTAACACTAACTTCTCTTTTAATGTCTAACATTTTGATTTTAGAAAAAGAAAGCTTGAATTAGGGAAAAGAATTGAACTTACTATTTTCTTGGGCTAAAGAAATCACCTTGTAGTCACTTTCTTGCTCTTCAAAATTATTCTCAACTTTAGATGTCACTTCGCATGAATTTCTTTAGCTCCTTTAGTAATTTTTTGTCTTTATTTCTCATTAAATTCATATTTATAAGTGTAGACCTTTCGCAGAAGTGGCCACTTCATAATCTCCCTTAAGGTGTCACCACATACATTCCTCGTATTTAATGCTTCATAATTCAAGAGATCCAAGTTGATATCTTTTATTTATTTAAGTTCTTTTAGAATGTTAAAAACTCACTTTCACACTTTCACAAGCTTTCCCAGTCATGGCTTCTGAAACTCCAAAATTTTGCAACTTCACAACCATTGAACAATGATGTCTACGATTTGGCGAAGAATTGCTACTTTTCATGCTCTACACTTCAAATAGAGAAGAATCCAAATTTCACATGGAACCAATTATATACTCCCCAAGGTAGTGATTTTTTTCTATTTTGCAAGTAGATTTCCACCTATCCTTTGATATAATGAAAAGCGTGATTTTTTGAATGTTGGGAAAAAAAAATGTAAATTCTTATCAATTTGGACAAACAAATTTTATGGTCTACTAGGACCTTCATTGATCAACATTGAATGTTGTATCCTTGACTTTGACTGGCCAAATAATATCTTTCTTGGTAGACCTTGGATACATACAATCCAAGCTATCCCATCTACTTATCATGAATGCCTAAAGTTCTCCCAACAAGAATGAGAGATACACTATTGCATGGGATCCTTTATCTTTTACTTATTACAAGAGGCTAGAAAGTTTACAAACAAACTTTTATCCAATTAGTGAATTTGCAAAGGTAGTTCCAAAACCTCCACAAGTAACATTGTTCCTATTTCAAGAAAAGGAAAAGAGAAGACTGAAGAAGTAAATAACTCTAATACTAAGAAGAAGGTCACATTTGTAGATCAAGGAATGAGAGAACACAAGTTTGAAAATGCCTTGTGCCTTAGATAAATACCACTCTCTCCTAGATCCTTTGGTTAACCTCTAGATTCTTCCTCTAGTAGAAAAAGACACATGAATGTGACTAAAACAACTTTTGAAAATTGGGATTCTCTTAGTGATGAACAAATGGAGTCCAATATTCTAGATTACCTCTACTATGAAGGAAAAAATGGCTTTGTGGGTTTCCCTAAATGTAAGTATGCAAAGAATCACCCTATTGTTGAAAACATGGGATATCATGGTACAAGCCTTGGACCTAAAGAGATGGTATGAGACAAACCTTTGAAGCTACTAGCCATCCTTGAGGAAACAGATTGGGCTCCATTCAAACCAAGGTATCCTTTACTAACAACTATTGTATGGTTGAAGCCTATTCTAAGACAAGAGAGGATGAATTCTTTCAAGAACCCTTCTAATACATTGAAGATGACCTAGATAACCATGCCCATGTCATCACCATAACTAACCTTTCATCCCTCAACCTTCCATTCACAAAGCCTAACATGATAGATTGGAACCTTCAAGACTCATCACTAGCTCTCAATATTCACAAAATAGACGAAGAAGTGATGGCCCTCTTTAGCCTAAGAAATCTCTAGGATTATGAGAATGAGATTGAATATAATGAATCCTACTTTAGTAGTCAAGTCAACTCTCTTAGTTACAAAAGTAAAAAAGAAAACAAAAACTCTTTAAAATGATAAAACATCTTCTAGTGAAAACCCTTTTTGGTCAATTTTGGATGAAGAAAAAGACAAAATAAAGGACACATCTAGTGAAAATATCCTTGAGGCACCATAAGAGAGAGAAGTTGACTTTCCCTTCATGATACTACCACTAGAAAGTCCTCTATCTTGATAGAAGACGCTATTGTAGTCAATCTAGGTACATAAGAATGTCCTCGAATCACTTACATTGCTACTACTTTAAATGAATAAGAATGAGAAGAAATTACAAAGTTCCTACAAAAAGGCACAATCAACATTGCATGCACCTGCAAAGATGTGTCTGGCTTAATCACAGAGCTGGTCGTACATAATCTGGTTGTCGATCCAAAAGTTGAACTTGTTAAGCACAAATTACGCAAGATGCACCCCAAGGTTGCACTCTTGGTAAAAAAAAAGCTACAAAAGATGTTAGAGGAAAAGTTCATCCAACTTATTGATTATCCTGAATGGGTTTCCAATATTGTACCCATAGGTAGAGCTATGGGGGCATCCACATTTTTTCAAATTTTAGAGATCTTAAGCTCGTATGTTCCAAGGATGATTTTCCAGTACCAAACATAGACATCATAGTGGATTTTGACAGTAGGACATGAAATGTTATCATTAATGGATATTTTTTCAAGCTATAATCAAATCAACATTTCAAATGAAAATAAACACAATTCAACAATTACTACTTATTGGGGAGCATTCTATTATTAGGTCATGCCATTTGGACTTAAGAATGTTAGTGCTACATATCAACATGTCATGAGTACTATCTTCCATGATCCTCTACAAGTAATAATGGAGGACTGTGTTGATGACATCCTTGACAAATCCAAGACACAAGACTCTCTTAGTATTGTTCTTACCATGATCTTTAATAGATTGGAGAAGTATAAAGTGTGGCTCTATCCCAAGAAATGTATCTTTGCTATACAATCATGAAATTTTTTGGATTACATAGTGTCAAGAGGAGGAATTGAAGTAGACCTTGTTGTGAAAGTGAAATCTATCTTGGGTATGCCTCCTCCTACCACATGAAAGATAAGGTCCATCCATTCTAGAAGATTTTTGTCCCAACTAGAAGATAAGGTCCATCCATTCACACATTTTCTCTGAAAAGATATCAAGTTCATATAGGATTTCTTATGTAAGAAAGCATTTGAACTAGGTATATCTAGCTAATCCTCCAGTGTTGGTCTCGTCTGTTGTAGGTCGACTCTTAATTTTCTACATATTAGCTACCACATTTGTACTAAGTGCTCTATAAGAATAGGTAGATGACAATGGAAATTAATGTGTTATTTACTATCTCAACAAACCACTAGTTGGTTATGAGTTGAACTATACTACTATTGAGAGATTTTGTTAGGTCGTAGTTTTTTGCATACGAAAGTTGCGCCATGACATGCTTAATCATACTACGCAACTCATTGCTAAGGTGGATCCTCTCAAGTATCTACTATCCAAATCTGCACTCACTGATTGTGTTGCCAAATGGATTCTAATTCCCAAGGAATTCAAAATTTTCCATGTAGACCACAAGGCTATCAAAGGACAACTAATTGCTAGCCACCTTGCATACATTCCTCTTCTAGGAGAGCATCCTATCATAGCTATTTCTAGATGAAGTGATAATGAATGTAAAAGTTTTCTCAAAATATGCATTGTCAAAGTTTGACAAGAAGTTTGACAAGGCTAGAAACACCAAAGGTTGACTAAAAGGGCATAAAATTGACAACCTCGTAATTAGTCAAAAATGGTATCAAATTGAAGAGTTCATCAAGGGCTCTTTGACATATTTTAAATACACCAAATATGATTATGTATGTAAAAGTTAAAGCTAGTGAAAGTTCTACAATCAAAGATTGACCAAAGATGGTGTCAGGTGATGTGGCAATTTTACCAATCATCTACTAACACATTTCAAGCTATATTATGTACCATGGTCATGACATGGCAAGATAGAATGCACAATTTTTCAAACCAAAGAGTGAAACATGTCATTAGTTGGATGAATACACTCATGCCATCTGGCACTTTCCCTGGTGAAAGTGAGCATTATATCTAACAAAATGAAGTTAGTGCAATTTGAACCCACAACCACCTAATGCCTAATTTCATCCTTTAGTAGGAGTCTATGCATTCCATGTGGAGTGTATTATGTGTGACATTTGTTTAACAAAATCGAAGACCTATGTTTCAGTCCCATACATTCATCATTAACAAATGCCAAAGGTCTACCCATAATTTTTGGCATGCATGGTGGATGATTTTAATAAATTAGTAAGTTGATAAAATTTGAACTAAGGGAAATCTATAACATTAAAATGTGCCCAAAATTTGTTATGGAAATAAAATTTTAATGGTTAGTAACAAACTAAAAACCACTTAAAAGGAAAACTAGGCATTTTGTTAAAAGGAAGTTATTGTGTGGTGTACTAAATGTTTTTTTATCTTCTTTGAGGATATTTAGTTATAGGCCAAACATGGTGACTATTGTACAATAAGGGGTTAGTTTTATTTTGTAAGGCTTATAATTATAAACACCAAAAGAGGGTTAGTTATTTGTTATGGTGATTAACCCCTATTATAGAAAATGTTTGTGTATTAGGGAGTGATGGACTATTCAAAATTCATATTATAGAGGAGAAATCAGAGAAAACATCAAGGAGAAAAAATATTCTAAAGAATTAAGTGGTCTCATATTATGAGATAAAAACTTAATATTCTCTTTGAGGGAATATTTGCAACTTTAAGTCATTACTGTAGTGGCTTAATGCCTATTGTATTCATATACTCTTGTTGTGAGTTCCAATTTTATCGCTTAGCATTATAAATGTGACGAAGGAGTTAGGCATGAACATGTTACTAACAAGTTCATGTCATTACAATGTGGATGCAGGAAACGAATGTAACTCCATGTAAAACCATGGTGATGTTAGACTTTTTGCATCATAGTAATGGCATCAATCTTGCAAGTTTGTTGGTCTAGAGATGTAGCCAAAGCATGGTGAACTCCATAATCAAATCCTTTGCCTATTTTTATTCTTGGTGCATAATTTTTCTAACATCTTTATTTCCTATATTTTATGTGTTTATATGCTCATTTCACAAGAAAAGTTCATGTTGATCTTTATTTTTAATATGTATCCTATAGAATCTTAAAATCATAAGTGATTCATGATAAATAATTTACATGATCAAGTTTTGTATTAGAACCAGTTTCAAAAGTTGTAGATTGTGAGATACTTGGAGCGAATTCAAACAAAGTGAGGCAGGATGGCTTCACATAAGGAAAATTAGTTTCCTAATTAAGATTTTCATGATGATGAAAGCCAAGGTCAATAAGATGTACAAGGCATAGAAGTTTGAAAAGAAAGGCTTGTCTGAGAAAACCAGAGAGGACTCGATGAAAGTTCCTCATTCTTCTTATTATCTTCCTTGTTCTCTTGGTGATTCTCATAAACAATCTCAAATGTTGGATTGAGGTTGTTAACTAAGATGGGCAACAAAAAAAGGGACCTTGGAATTCATGAACGAGGTATGGCTAACGTGTGGAGGTGGAAGCTAGACCTTGCTATGCAAGATTGTGATGGTGAAGGTGAATCCTCCCATGCAATGTATGCGAAGAATTCTCTAAAAGATGAACGCACTCAAGAACAATCTAAGAGAGGCAATGGCAAATCATCTTCAAGTAGCGGTGATACATGCAAGATGTCCATGACAAGAACAAACATAGATACTTCTCGGCATGCATGCACCAAGGTTGACCATCAAAGGTATAAAAACCCTATTTATTCCAATGTTTCTTTTGATCTTGAGAAGATTGGCAACGTTGAAAGTTAATGGTATAGGAAACCATGCACATTTTGTGGGTTGAATAACCATAGTATTGCTAAGTGTTGGGAAAGAATGACTTTGTACAAGAAGTTAGAATCAACTAGGAGTATTGCTAAGTGTTGGGAAAGAATGACTTTGTACAAGAAGTTAGAATCAACTAGGAGAGAAACTACATAAAGACCCATCTCCAAGTAAGGGGAAAGAGAAGGGCAAGAAAGGTTGGATGTTGAAAACACCTTGCATTTATTGCAACAAAGGTGGACCTCAAAAAGCTAATTGTTGGAAGCTTCATTCAGAGCTTTGTCCTAAGAAGGAAAAAAGAAGATTGTAGTTAATTCTCCATTGGTGAACACTAAGAAAATGAAGAAGCTCATGTATGTGCTAAAAGCTTCTCCACTCATGTCTACAAAGGTGAAAAAAAGGTGATATGAAGCATGAAAATGAAGTATTTTCTTGTAAGCCTATCCATCATGTGTTTTAGGGATCATCAACACCACAACATCAAGACTTATCATGGAAATCTATCAGGAGTATCAAAAGTGTTCTCAACTTATTTCCATTTTCATTATTGTATTTGTTAATGCCACTAACATGTTGCACATGGATAGTAGTTGGGACAATGAATGCAGAAGGAGGTGGGGAAATGCAAATGGGTAGCAATATGATTGTGATTTTTATAATTTTTGTACAAGTTTTTGATGAAGTTGGTGTAAGAATAAGCTGGACAAATAATGAACAAGTGGAAGGTGGTCCACTCAGCCAATGTCTAATTAAGAACATTTTGAAGGTCTAAATGTTCCTCAATTGGTAGGAATGATCCATGTGTATCTTGAAGAATTAAAAAATCTAAGCCATTTAGAATTCCCCAAAACCAAAATCAATGCATAGAACACAATGAAAAATTCTTGACACAACTTAAAGAATGTCAAAAGGAGGTTATTTTCTCAGGATATACTTGGTCAAAGTTTGACAAGGCCAAAAACACAAAAGGTTGACCAAAAGGGTAGAAATTTGGTCATCACAAAATCATTCTAAAATAACATCAAATCAAAGAGCTCGTTGAGAGATTTTTGATGCATTATGAATGGACCAAACCTAAGTTTGTATGCAAAAGTAATGGCTAGTCAAACCTTTATGGTCTAAGATTGACCAAAGATGACATTAGCATGATGTGACATTTTGACCAATCATCTACTAACACATGGTAGGTCATATTGTGTATTATGTTGATGACATGGCAAGATAGGGTGCACAATTGATCAAATCAAAGCATGACACATCATTAGTTAGACAAATACTCTCATGCCATGTGGCACTTTCTTTGGTGAAAGTGAGTGTTCTATCCAAAAAAAATAAAGGTAATGAGATTCGAACCCATACCACCTAATTCTTAATTTCATCTTGAAACTGTTAGGCTATGCCTTTTATGTAGAGTATATTTTGGGTGGCATTGATTTAACAAAGTCCAAGACTTCGCTTCCAAACCCATGCATTCGCCATTAACAAATGCCAACACTCTACCTGCATTTTTGACATGAATTGTGAACACTTTTAACAAGTTAGTAAGTTGATAAGGTTTGAACTAAGGGAAATCTGTAATCATTAAAATATGCTCAAAATTTGTTATGGAAATAATTTTTTAGTGGTTAGTAACAACCTAAAAACTACAACATTTTGTTAAAAGGCAGTTACTTTGTGGTGTAAATTTTTTTTTCTCATTTGAGCATATTTGGTTATAGACCAAACATAGAGATTGTGTAATAAGGGGTTAGTTTTATTTTGTAAGGCTTATAATTATAAAAGTCAAAACAGGGTTATATATTTCTTATGGTGGTTAACCCTTATTAAAGAAAATGTTTATGTATTTAAGGGAGTAATGGGATGTTTGAAATACATCCCAGCAAAGATAAATTTGAGGAAACTCTAGGGAGAAAAATTATGCTAGAGAATTAAGTGGTCCCATATTATGAGATAAATACAAAATTTTTACTTTGAGAGAATATTCATGATTCTAAGTCGTCATTATAATCGCTTAATGCCTATTATACTCATATACTCTTGTTGAGAGGTTATTTGCAATTTTATTGCTTAACATTGTAAATGTGACAAAGGAGCTAGGCATGTACATGTTGCTAGCAAGTTTATGACATTGCAGTGTGGAAGCAAGA
Source organism: Cupressus sempervirens (assembly GCA_028749045.1). Classification (NCBI taxonomy): domain Eukaryota; kingdom Viridiplantae; phylum Streptophyta; class Pinopsida; order Cupressales; family Cupressaceae; genus Cupressus; species Cupressus sempervirens. The sequence goes on along the minus strand of CM053791.1, from coordinate 368,634,422 downwards.
AGCATATTATAACTCCATAGAAGACCATGGTGATGTAAGAGCTTTTGCATATAATGGCATCATCTTACAAGTTTGTAGATGCAAAGATGCAACTAGAGCTTGTGAAACTTCAAACTTCTTTATTTCCTATATTTTGTGTTTAGATGCTCAATTCACAAGCAAGATGAGTATTGATCGTCATTTTTAATATGTATCCTAGTTAATCTTAAAATCACATGTGACTCAATAAAGAGTTTATAGATCACCTTCACTCCTTTGATAATTACATTAATTTCTCTAACTAGTCTTTCTATGATTACTCTATGTTGCATATGATAAACCTTAACGTTTGTTTCTTCCATATTAGTGGCACCAACTACTTTTTCCCAAGATTAATAATTATTTGTAAAACCTCCATTGTTTTTTTAATTTTCTTTCACATTTGAATTGTTTGCTTGGTCAAACATATTCCCTTAAGGAATTTTAGAATTCAATGCATCTTTGTTTTCCATTGTTGAATCATTCATGATCTACCATGTGACTTTCATATCTTGTCATGTCATCCCTTAGTATTTTCTAGTAATAAATAATTTGCATCTTTAATATGTGAATTACAATCTCTTTCCCGCTCTCTGACTTCCAAAGCTTCCAACCTCCTCTTGGTATTTAGCAACTCTTGCACATAAAGGTCAAAAGACCAAGTTAGATGTCTTGATATAGGGTTTTATAAGGAAGAATCGTCAATACCTTTCCTTTTTTGGACCCAATATAGCTACACCTATGTAAGAGTCAAGTTTGAATAGTGCTTATTGTGAGGGCTAAAATATTCTCTACGAGGAGCATTTTTTCCTTTTCTTGCTCCCATTTTAAACGAGCTCAGTCTAGGTTTTAAGATACTCTGTGGCAGTAACCCAAATCTATTTCCATGCTTTGACAGGAGGGACTTTAAATTGACATAAATAATTTGATTCAATAGTGCTAGTGATATCTTATCCATTGTGCACAAGTGACATGTTTACTTCCATTGCCAAAAGAGGCATGGATGAAAAATCCAAAACCACAAAGCAAGCTACATACCTATCTTGAGACAATAATAATAAAAACTTGTATGTAAAGATGGTCAAACTAGGGCCTGTTGAAACAGGAACACAACACAACACGAGGATAAAAGACCCTGGAAGATCACACCAAAAGTGATTAAATCCCATATTTACAGACCCACAAGTTGAAACAAACCCTAGAACTTGCAAGTGCTAGCCAAAATATTCACCATCCCCATTGATTGCAAAAATGTGGCTCTACTAGTTAAAAAAAGCTCCACATTCCTATGCATGTGCAATAGTTTGTATTCCTATGCCTACCTACTCTTTGGAATCTTATAACCCTTTTAGAATTGATTTTAGTGAGGCTATCTATGTAACCAATTGCAAGAGATATGTAGTGCTCTTCCCTTGTTTTGATAGTCGTATTGATCAAATTTGTGACATCTTGTGGCAGAAATTAACAGGGGGTCATCAACATCTTGCCCACATATGCCATTTTGACATTTGGACAAGACATTTTAAAAATGGCATAGGATTCTCACAAGTATTGACTGCTCATTCTTATGCTTGCCTTGAAATCTCTTGGGTACATGTCTCTATTTACACTATATAAGATCCATGTTTTGGCTTGGAGATATAGCTCAAGGAGTCCATTTGGATTTTGGAATGATTGAAATGATGCTTAGAATGATTGGTTGTTGGTTCATGGATTTCTCTATTAGAGTTGCAAGAGACAGAGACCTTGATTTCTTGACTTCCTCTTTTATGGCACAAAACACTAAGTCATGGTATAATAAGTGCTTGCTATTATGTATTCTTGGGCACAAATTCTTAATCCTGTACACAAGATGTCTTCCATTCCACATCAGTCTTTTTTTATAAATAACAACTCATCTTATTTGCATGTTTTCTTCTATGGCATGAATACATTCTTTGCTGGTCCACTTGGTTGGAGATTGCTGGAAGTGGATTCACTCTGAGCGGGGGGTGAACCAAAGTGAACAAAATCTCAGAACCTTGAAGACTTCTAAACTTATTATCAAAATGTATGAACATGAAAGAAACTTTTAACCTGATGACGCAAAGCAGCGTTCTTTTAAAAAAATACTTGGATGATCATTCAATGCAGAAAATAAGTAGGATTTAACTATTCTTTCACAATTTAACTTGAAACAGAAATATTGACACTTAAAATAACTATTTGAAAGCAAGCTCTTGCTGATTACAGAACAATTAAACTAAAAGAACAAAGTAATGTACGGTATCAGAGCACACAAATACAACTAAAATGCATTTAAAGATATATAGCACAAGATCATATAACACAAGTTTTTGTGTCGAGTGGAAAACTTCAAAACCTATAGGGTTTTCTCATAGGGAGAAATACCACTCCAAAAATTTGTATCTTTATTGATTCAACAAGCACCAATTCCTGTCTCAAAAATTAACTGATACAACATCCAAAGCTATTGACCTTATAAGTGTAGTAATATTTTTGTAGTCATAAGATCATTAGCAATTTGTAACAACATTGTTATTCAATGAATACAATCAAGTACAAACTTTTACTTAGACATGTATCATTGTGCATGCCTCCATCCCTGAATAAAAGATAATCATTCTACTTTCCAGTGTAAGTAAACAGTTACAAGAACAACAGTCAGTTCCACAAAAAAATAATGTTTTACTTATTAACCACCGTTATTCAAAACTATGTCACTTGTACAATTATTTCTGTAGGACTTCAGAAATCTTCTATCTTAACCCTCAAAAATAGGGTATCAAACCCTATTGATCAAGACCTTGAGCAAAGACAACCAACTCTAGTTAGGGTTTGTAATAGAAAAGTTTTCATGCTGATAAATTAGTCAAGGTGGTTGTAGATGCACCAAATCTAATCATGAATACCACAATCTTTTTACCATTTCATTTCTTTTCAGTCTTGAAAAAACTATTTAACAAAACAGCTTTGTTCAATCTTTAAAATAAATCTTGCTGCTTCCAAAAATACTTTTGGTAGGATTTGTCAAACAAAGACAGTTTTTTTTTTTGAACAAGTCAACAACAATACTTTTTAAACATTTCTGTTTATCACCTTTGCTAATCTCCAACTGAATTCACCAATTTTCTTTGCAACTACTTTCATTTTAGCATAAAAATGAACCATTCAGCTTTCTTTTTTAAAATTGCTGACACAAAAATATTGAGGAATGGTAATACCTTGATAAATCTGCAAGATAAACAAAACCAGTTGAAGACGAACACCATTTTTACCTACTGTAAGACCATATCTGAAGCCCATGTAAAAAATCCGGCTAAGAAAGCTGAAGAACATGGACTGAATGTACTTCATGGCAGCGGTGTGTAGGGTTTGACAGACCCGTTTAAGGGAATCAAATGAAATGAGCCCAATTTGTTTTCCTTTTCATTCACATTGAGTCTTAACAAAATAATAATACCATTTGAAGTTCAAAAAGCAAAAAAAAAAAAAGCTTGAAGTCCATGGTCAAACATAGTACCTCCAATCCCAAATCAGTATGCCACGTCAACGATAGTAGCCAACATCACATAATAAGGACGTCATACAAAGTGCTGATCGACAACTATTAAATCAATATATAGGTGTCACTTAACATATAGTTAAAACAAACCACAATGTCATAAGTTCTGACCACACATAAGCAATGATATAACCATATGTGCCAAAATAAATATACTTCACTCATTAAATGCATTTTGTGCTAAATAATTCACCTTACGGTCCTTTTGCCATCAAGGACAAATGCTAGGGACAACAGAGACAAGGTGTTAGCTTGTGATGTTATTGCTAGCATAATCATATGCAAACTCTCTGCTGTTTAATATCCATTAATATCAGCGACTTTCATCGCTGGATATTATGCTTCTTATATCAACTGTTTAAAAAAATTTGGATCACAAATAGTTCTAAATATTTGGCTCTGCATTTATATCCATTATTTCTGCATTAAATATCATTGCCAAATCCATTCCTGAAGGCACAAAATAAACACACACATTATACCTGAAATTTTGGGAAAATTTATCAGATATAATGGAAACTTGTTGAGTTCAGAAGTATTTATGGTGAAAAAGTAGTCGAGTCATGAAAGTTACTTTTCATTTTTGAGGAAAAAAAATATTTTAAATGAGTATTACATGGGTTGAGTGAAAGAAACACAAAAACATGATAAGTTCCACACACTTTGGTCGATTTCGATTTGTTGAAGATTACAAAACTGTTATTAATGTAAAACAAAGGAAGTGGCAATATAAAAATGCAAGTTCACTAATATCATATGAACATAGCAATAAAGACTATAATTGACACACCAAAGTCTGAAAATGACTGTCGAGGATGAAATGACATAATATACTGTAAACAAACATTTGAAGAACATATTAGATAATCAACATATTGTTTTAGTATATGAAGGTTATTAGATGAAAACACTCCTCTCAGATATGCCAGAATAATAATATCAGAAATGTTGTTCCAAAAAGCAGTAATGGTTTTCATCAATGATGAAGCATAAAAACTAAGACATACAAACATAACATACTAGCAAATTACTAAGGATAAAGAAATTATTGAAATGGAAAGAAATATTGGAAGATGCTGAATTCACCCTAAACAGGATGAATAAGAGTAAACACTGCATCGTCCAAGTCCAATAAGATGCCACAATGGAGGCAGTGGATATATTAAAAAGTTTCAAATTATGAAGTAGCAGATTAGGCAAAAACCGTTACATTCAGTAGGATACAAAAAAGTTTAAATTTTAGTAAGATTTCAACTTTCAAGCACTGGGCAGTAAGCTTAAGCATGGTAAAACATGCCATCTGCAAATAAAATAGAGAATGTAACCAAAAATCAACAATTATTTAGTTGAGCTAATAAAGAAAAGACACTATTTCCACTTGACAGAATTTGAATTTCAACAAAAGCATGTCCATAGAAGCTGTAGTTCGACTGTACTAAATGAAGAATATGTTCTAATCTATATGGCCATTCCACACTATAATACTTTTTTTCAAATCATGGGATGCTCAGCAAACTTCAAAACTCAAAAAATAAAATTATGCACTGTTATGATTTCCTCTAAAGCTTCTCTTCTAGTTGTAGGATTTATAAGGTCTCATCAACTTCTAGCTTGAACAATTGTTAATAAATTTAATATATTATTTATAGAGCACTTATCTACGGTACTGAAATAGTATAAATTATAAATTTCACTGTCCTATTTTACAGCAAATGAATCAAAGAGAGCTTTCACTAGATGATTTTAAAGAGTAGTTGCCATTTGCATGTCTAGATTGCAGACTGCCTTGAAACTCAGAAAAGCATATGTATTCTGTACCCATTGGAATAGCTTTTACAGATAAAATTTCACAAAAAACTTGTGAACACTGTTCTACATAAAAGGAAAAATTGCAACTGTTCAACTCACAACTACTATCCATGTGAATCCCACATTTGTGTGGACAAGAATCACCAAAACGTTGATTTAATAGTTCTGTCTATCTTATGATATGTTGCAGTTTTCTGCAACATGGTCGAGTGCAGTTTCTTCAAGTCAAATCTGAAGATTTCTATTCAACCATCAAGCTCTGAAACTGAGTGTGCATATACAAAATTTAAGAAATGTTAGTTTATCAAATGAATATTCCAGAGCAAGTAAGAAGGCCTTTACCTTACCCAACAAAGCCTTGTATACAGGACAAATATCTTAGGAGTAGAGATAATGCACATAAATATATAAAGGCATCGAATATTAACAAATGGCCAAATAAATGTAACAAGTTTTGGGGAACACATTACTGACATACTGGATTCCAAAAACTGAGGTGAATTGTTTTTATATGATGGACTTTTAGATGATACAGATGTTTCTTCCCTTCACTACCATTGGTATCCTACTCTTCCATCTCAACCCAAAGAGAAATCACAGTCCTTATCTGATGATAAATGAAGATATAAATAAGGATAATTATTCACATAGATAGATTACAATAATTGAAACAAAAAAAGACAAATTGGCACAAAGATTGCAATCAATTAAATTTCTATTTGAATGATACACTTCACGGGGAATGTGATTTCCCATCTGAATAGAGAAATTTTAGTAACGAAGGAATAGTGCAATTATTTTTATTCTGAGCTACCGGATGGTTCTCCAGTAAGTGTTCCACTGCCGCCAGAGGTTGAAACTGCCTGACCAGTGCTCAAGACTCGTGCCCTTTGAATTTGCCGCATCCTAAATATGTCCTTTTGAAGGGGTCGATTAATGGGTGCAGTTTCATCTTCTTCTTGCCCTGGGTAGCAATCAAGATTATTTCCACTAGCACATCTCAAAATGGAGATGCATAAGAAAAGGATATACAAAGCCATTTTTCACAACCATCATGAATTTCCCCACAATATACAACTTAATTTCTGTCTCCTCTAGTTAAGGAAGAAACCATTTTTCACAAATAACATGATATTCCAAAAAATTAAAAAACTTACTTTCTTGCTCCTTTCTCTTTAAAGGATGGTTGACCTTAGATGACCTCAAAATTGAGCCATTTAAAGTAACCCTTACTTTACTTAAGCCGCCTGAAGCTTCTACATAATTGGACCCAACAAAAGCTGACACCGGTTGAGGCAAAGGTGCTGTGCTGTCATGGAAACTAGATGAGATGTCACTCTGCATTAAAACAGAAATTACCGAATCCACATCTGGTGAAGGTCCTGGGAATTAGAGAAAAACAGTCTTCAGTGAGCTTACATAAACATTAAACTGATGTGAAAGGAAAATATTTCTCTAACATTTAACATTTCCCGTAACAGTCCACATTTTCTTGGGCACACCAGCTATGCAATTCAATAGTGGTGAACAGGAGGAAGAAACTGTACATGAAGGTAAAGTCAGGCAATATCTATCCCTTCTAAAAATTAAAAAAAACAGTATAATCATTTTGCTTAAACCTTCATAACCAGGTATGGATTGGAAAGCAAGGTAAAAAGTTTGTTATGCCTTGCTCATAAAAATGATAGCAAAAAAAGGAAGTAATGGAAGGAAAAACATACCAAATTGTAAATTGCAGTGCAATAATACTTCGAAGTACAAATGACAATAGCCTTGCAAATGCTTAACTGGTTACTATTAATTTAAATTGAAGAATATATAGGTGCATAGTGAGCAGCTTTGGAGTATAAATAAACTATGCTTGATGATAAGCCATTAAATGGGGATTACAGAGCCAAATCGTGCTTTATTTTGAATGAATTCAGAATCCAATCCACTCTACAGTTTGAAACAATTGGAAGCCAAAATGGATTGAAAGTGGTCTGATACAGATTGCAAGTTATCTGATAATTATCAATGCATATTGCCACCTCACACAAGGCAAAATGCATGGATTTATCTTGCACCAATATTTCTGACTATAAGATGCAATGTCACATCACAATAACTGACATCAATAAGTCCCACCATAACTTATTTGCATCATACACAAATCAAGCAGGTCCCTGTGAGATTGCAATAATTGTCAAGATTTCACATAACTAACAAGGATTATGTGATACACCAAGACCAATGGCATCTGTCAAGATCTGATACAACTAGATTAGAAACACGGTGGCATCTCACACCACTTGGCTGTTAAAACTAAATCAACATTTAACCATTGAAATCCCAGAAAAAGACTGAAGCATGCAACTTAGACAACTTGATCCAACCATTGTTAAAAAGGGATTTTAATCTGAAATCAGTTCCACATTGAAATCAAGGCAACATATCTCATCTGAAGTCCCCAGGAGGTCCAATCCGAAAGTTGGACACTATCAAACTGTACAATGGGTTTAACTTCTAGCTTCTATTTTCTACAATATGAAAAAACCAATGGCTATATAATACAATACAATACAAAAAAAAGGGTGTGATTAGGTCACTTGTCACCCATTCAAACCTTGGGTAGATAGGCTAGAAAACAATTGAAACATGGCTAAATATCTTAGATAGCATAAGTGTGCAAACAGATATGTGTCTGAATCTCACATAAGGGTACTGACCATGTGGCACAATGTCACAACGGTTCATGATGATACTGCTAAAGAACTAAGAGGGGTCTTGCATTACAAACTACTCACAGACATACACTCGGGACACCTAGTATCCTTGTGATTACTCTAAAACTTGAGATTCTGGATTAACATTTGATTTAACTCAGATAAATTCATAGTTTCCAGAAGACCAGTACTGATACTGGTACGAGGAGCTAGTGCTGGTACCTTTATGCCTATTCTAGAAAAACAGGAGATGGTGTACTTAGAAATATAATATAATATTGATTACACTAAATCAAACAATTTCTTGCAAAGTATCAACCACGTGCTTGAAGATGTAGTTGATTAATTCTCTGTCAAGTGTAGAATGAGTCTGAGCTATTAAAAACAATGGAGAAGATAGATTTCAACAATTCACTGTAAATTCTTTCAATATTATGTCATCAAAACTTGGCAAAAAACTAATGAGGCTGAAAAAGAATTCAATTAGCAGCAACTGTATTGCTTGATCAAATTATAAAAGTTATGCATTCCCTATCTGTGCATTATTATACCTTGCAAAATGTCAGCCTCACAAAAGATTTGATTCCAAATCAACTAGAAATCATGATATCCAGTAATTCTATGAAGAAAAACCATGATCAAATGGAACAATAGTACTGTATAAATAACAATGTGAAAAGGATATTTATCTCATGTCAAAAGAGTTGTTTCCAACAACACACATGATACCATACTAACGACAAATGAAGTATTAGCATATTCCTTAGCAGGATGTATAAGGTTATTCCAAACTTACCATCGCCAACTGGCAACTGACTTATGAAAGATGCCAAAGGTGGTGAAATATATCTCAGAGTATCATCAAGTAATTTTGATGCCATGCCAGAAATGGAATTGTGAAGTGATGATCCAGGGATTGGAGGAAGTCCTGGCGTTGATGAATTCATGAAATATGCACCTGTAAATTACTCGAGTCAGAGATTCCAGAATTAATAAACCATCTAAATGAAGATATTCCAACTACAACATGTCAACAAATATGTAATTTTGAACCATCATTACATTCAAGATTAATACATTAGATAGTCTGAACTCCATAATATAGTTTCCATGAAAAAAAAAAGTCTTAAAGCCCCAAGAAATGGTTTATCTTTGAGCATGTTTGCCATTATCGAGAATATGGATGTTATATAGTACATATGAAGAAGCTGTTACCAAATAAGAACAAAATTCGTAGCACTTTTTGCATTAGAGTAAATTAAATTTTTAAACATTTCCATGTCAAGTGGCGAAGTCTAAACCTTAGACAATTTGCATAAGTCTCTTCACTTGAGAATTAAGTTTCCCACTAAAAACACCAAATTCCCCCAAGTGAGGTCAGAAACAAAAAATAACATAAGAAAACAATACCTTTCATGAAAATTTTTCTTACAATAAAGGCTAGTCTGCCACCTATCGCTGTTGCATATTCCATAGTTAAAACACATGGATTCAGCGATAACTTGGCAGGCCCAAAAAGACTTAACACTAGGAAAGTTTATCTAACAGTTCATATACTTTGTAATGTCCCCATTTTTAGCAAGTTGCTGCAGTTGGCTTGGTCAATTCATCATTGTGACCCTCATGAGCTGACCGTGGGATTTGAGGATCTCATTGGTGGAGGTATTAGGCTTTCTAGTAAGCCTATGATGAGTTTTGGCTCCGTTTTGAAGGACTTACTATTTATAGTAAGTCAACAGTTGGTTCTGATAAGCTTAGTTGAGTTAGACGAGTTGATTGATGCTCTCAGTTTTTATTTTTGGTTTCTAGTTTGGGCTCCAAGAATCTTGAAGGGAGCATCTATTTATAGTAAGTCACCCCGTCAGGTTCATTTATCCTTTTTCTTCATCGGGATCATTATGGTGTTGTCATATTTCGATTCTGATGTTTCTTCAATCATTTTTGTAAGATGGGTGAATTGTTATCATTATTCAACTAAATATGCTACGGTTGCTATTTTTGTTGGTATTGTATGTTGGTCACCTTAGTGTCATAGCTCGTTGAAACCGGGTTTAAAAGTTTTAAATCTTGGGGACAAGAACAAAGACCTTGTTGTCAAAATATCATGATATGGTTGAAAATGTCATTTTTGGGAGCCAAAAGGAAATTAATAAATTATATTATTTGCCTAAGTATTAGGCAAAAAAGCTTTTCAGTGAGAGGTGTATAGTTGAAGCTAAGTTGCACAATGGAGATTATAAAGATGGCATTCATTATGAGAATTCCTCATCCAATTGTCTATTTGATTTTATTTGTCTTGGTAAAGGTTTCTAAGGTTGGTTCCTTTGCTGAGGTGGGTTTGAAGCTGAGTTGTGCATTTAATCCATAGCTGAGGTATTGTGAATTAAATTCTGAAAGTTACTATTGTCTTCCTGAAGCTGTGATTACTGTGGTTGGAAGAATTAATTGAGCTGAAAATTATTGTGACATTTTCATGTTCATGCTGCTGCTAAGAAGTCAATACTTGTGCTGGGAGTTTATTGAAATTTAATTGCAAGATTGAGGAGTCTCCATTCAGCGTTCTGCTGCATACTTCTTGACCCTACTGCTGGGCATGATTTATTGTGCAAAATGCTGGCCATACTGTGACAGCAGCATGGAGAAATTTGAGCCTGAATGCTAACATTTGTAATTTCTGTTGAGAAGCGAGAACATTGGAAGGTGAAACATGAGCATTAGAGGCTTGGTTTGGATGTGAAAATTACTCTGCTGCTCATGAATGTGGATTATCACAGGTTCATTATCTATTAAATTGTAATTGTTGAATGTGTTGAAACAAACCTTGAATGTTATTAGAATTTTCAATTTTTGAGTGGGCTCAAGACAGCAGTGTTATTTTTTATTTGTGAGTAGTGTTGTTAGCTTTCAGCATTTGATTCTTTCGTATATATTCCAAAATTCCAAACTGGAAGAATTATTAAAAGTTCCAAAAGACATTACATCTTCACTATTACAGTAAGGGCTGTCATAGGCTTTAATCACAAAGTTCTTTGGCAAAGTGTTTGATGAAATGTCAAACCAACGGATTAGAAAAGAAATTGGTGTCTATTGAAGGTACACCCACTTGGGGTTATTACACACTTAAGTGCTTAAAACTATTCTTCAAGAACACATTATTAAATTTATTGTGCATATTACTAATATCAAACATATACAAATCAAATTAGAATTTAATACATACCATAGACCCAAAAACAAGTTCAATTCTAAATGAATTATAGTGCCAATTTCATTAGCCATGTCATATGTAGAAGTTGCCTCAACTAGAGATATTTTTGGCGAATTGTGAAATAACATCTAATTAGGCACACTCAATATTTATACCAATTCTCAATGATATCTCATCATAAGCAAGTTTTTTATTAAACAGATTCCAATAATTAATGGGGATTTGGGAGTGGAGATGCCTATGACAACAAGTAATGCCCCTCATGGTGCTGGTTTGGGGCAATGCCCCCAATGGGATCAAGGGGCAGCCAAGCCCAAATCAAGGCTTTTGAAACCTTTACCACCAATAAAAATTGGATTTTTTAAATTGCAAGCAAGAAAAAAAAAAAATATATTTATTTGGACATGTGACAACATACTGAATTTGCAGAAAACTATATAAAAGCCCTTATGAAATTTAACTGCGCACAGTACCTTAGAAGACACCAATACTAAACAACTAACCACTAACAACATTAATAATATTATTTGCAAATACTTACATATTAACTATCGAATTGCTAAGAATATATGGGATAATCCAACATTACTCTCGCCCACACAATTATTACACCACTCCAAACAGATGTGGAGCATTGATTTTCAAACATTCTAGAATATCACACACCATCAAGGATACACTAGATTGAACATATGACTGGATGGTGTTATAATCCATCAATACCTACCATTGACACAATCTCACTTTCCATAGTTACAACACTCGTGTGAATCAAAATACACTTTCTATCTACAAGTACACTACTACATGTGAATTAAGACACTCATTATCAACAATGCATTACCCTGCTACATAACAGTGGCATAATCCACATCCAAAATGCAACACTCAATCTATCAACCGAAACATGCCCTGCATCCACAAGAACACTCCACATGCAAATCAAAACATACTCTACATCCACAAGTACAGGACCAAGGAAAATATCCCCAAGCATCTCCTTTCTCTAGAGAGGTAACAACATTAAGATTTGGTACCTCTAAATAGACATACCAATCTTTGAGAATGAAACTAACATGAGATAGGAATGAGCCTCATTCCTCTTGGTATGTCTTTAAAACTCCATTTTAGCCTCCTTGGACATTCTATATCATATAAAATCAATGATAGCATAAGCATTGGGATGTTAGTTTTAACTGAAAAATGCACCACTTACAATCAATAGCGTGAAAGTTTTAAAAACAGAAAAATAACACAATTAATGGATCTCGATGGTGCCAAAACCTATAAATTGATCAGTTACACACCATGGTCAAAATAGGCCTAATTCAAGATAATGCAAGGTGTTTGTAATGTGAGCCTTGTACTTTAAATGTCACAAATTAGAGAAAAATACACAATTAAGGAGAGTGGATGAACCTTATTCCTCTTGGTCTGTCCTTAAAACTCCTCTTTAACCTCCTTAAATCTTCTATAATTTACAAAAATTAGTCATAGGAAAAGCTTTGGGATGCCGATTTCAACTAGTTCCACCAAGTTTTGAGACAAGGGAAGGAGAAAAGAGGAGGCAAGTTTTAGCGGCATGGGTACAAAGGGCCAAAGTTTGGGGACAACAGTGGGATGACAATAGGCAGTGTTGATATACATATAGCACTTGATATGTGAATCCACGTTGGAGGGACATCACATCAAATTCATACAATTTCAAATGTAACTTTGTTGAATTAGTAGAATAGAAAAATTGCAAATACTAAATACTAAGATTTAAGAATTCCATTTTAATTTCAAATACTAAAAAAAATATTAACAAGTGAAATTGTCAAATTTGAGATTTATATTGTTTGAGGGTATTTAGTAAGTCATAGAGGGCATTGATGGGCCCCCCTTCAAATCAGTGTTTTGTTCTAACCCCTAAAAACCAAAAAAAAAAAAATATAGTTTAAAAAAGAAGTTTGAGATATCAAGGGTGACAGACTTCTAGATGTCCACAAGATGGTGAAAGGACATGTGAGTGTCCCCAAGAGCTGGCAGTGGCAGGACATAGGGAGACACCCTATCCTTGTCCCCGCTTCATGAAGACTTCTTCTTGGAAATGTCAAGGGGGGAAGACGTCCCCATGTTGCACTGATTTTAACTGAAAAAGCATTGGATACAATTAAAAGCATGACAAGTCTTAAAAATATAAAAGTAACATCAATGGCTCAATTCAAGCGAATATAAAATGTTTATAATGTGAAACTTACACTTTAAATGTCATATATTAGAGAAAAATACCAACTTGAATAAAACCCTTAGTCTCTTAATCCCGTTTGTGCTACTATTTTGTCCCAAAACTGCAGGCCCACGATCCTATAATTTGTTCTTGCTTACGGGCTAGGGATATCTCATCAAGAAGTCAAAGGAGGTTCATTGACATAATATATATTGTTGAAGGTCGACATTGAGAGTAGGTGATCCCTCCTCCGCAAGACCTACCTAGTCAAGCCTATCTCATGAAAATAAAAAATTATGATTGAATGTCATGGTAGAAGAGGGATATGGTAGATGAGGGATGTATCCCTAGTCACCTTGTGGCTAACCAAATTTAGCAGGCCATGTACATTGTGATGTCCCCTTTCTAGAAGGCTTCAGTAGCTTGGCTATGTTAGCTCATCATTGCAAACCTAGTGAGCTAACAACTAGATTTGAGGGTCTCTAGTGATCAACTTACTATTAACAGTAAGTCAGGAGAGTTAGTTTCCTATTTTAACAGTGCATTATGGTGATGCCTTGGGTTGGCTATTTCAGTATTATGATGGTACTTGACAGTTCCTTGGCTAAGAGCATAATGAAAGTTATTATTAAGTTTTACTTAGTTAAATAACTTTATTAGTTAAGTAATTATTATGATACTTGGTGCAATTATTTTATTATAAGAACCTCATTGTGCAACCAAAAAGCAAATATGTTTTAAGCGAAAAGAGTAAACATGATGCCTTTTGGGTGAAACGTGTAAACTTGAACCCTGTAGCCATTGGGTGTGAAGAAGAAGCCATTTGAATTAAAATGTTATAAAAGCAAGCTCTGAAAAATGGAAAAATCATCCTACGCATTTATTATTTGGTGAAATTTGGAGTTGAGGGTTTGAGCTGAATAAATTGTGAATTTCTCTTAGACTTTATAACACTTCCAATTGGTTTCAAATGGCAATGAATCGTGCCTTCTACTGCTGCTGATTGGGATTGAATTGCTGAATAGGTCCATATTGGAAGAGTAACGTAACTACTGGAGACAGGTCTGAGGAAGAACAGAAGAGTGTTCAGGAAATTCTAAGGTGTTGGGAAGGTATTTTGGCTGCCGTTTGTGTATGTGCAGAGAACATGGGCCTATGGAAAGGTTGTGATCAGTATTAAGGGCCCACGCAGGTATATTCAGGGGCTGCAGTAGCAAATGCAAGGCTCATGTTTCTGCTGGAAGGATGATGTTAAAATTAGATGACAATTTGTGAGATCAACCTCAGTTGGAGACGAGCGTTTTACATCTGCTGTATCTAGTTCTTGCTTTTGAAAATAAAAAGGTGTGTGCATTGCATTTTTTTCATATCATTGTAAATATTTACATAGAAAATAAAGTTAGTGTGAGTTTCCAATTTCTATGCATTGTCTTCTATCAATTTCTGTAAAAGCAAAAAAAAAGCAAATATCGAGAACACAAAAAAATCGTGAACTTTCCAAAACAGAAAAAAAACCCATTCTTTAGCACAGTTTGATTGAGAACCAGTGGGACTCTTTACAGTGTTATTATAGCAGTTTCCTGCCATCCTTGGGGAAACTGGGTTCATATATGCAACCATAGAGGTTTATACCAAGTATTCATTACACACAGAGAGGACGAACCTCACTATCAGGTGAAGGTGTTATTGGGTGATAGGAATGTTGGCAATACAGGTAACGATGAAGAGAGAGAGAGGGAAGAGTTTTGTTCAAGAATATTGCAGATGGACAATGTCATTTGGCAATTGGTTGCAACAGTTCTCTAACACACTACAATGCACCTCATTAAGTAGAGGTTGTAGCAGAGATAGGGAATCGATGAGTGTTTCAAATAGTTTACACGTGTCTAGAGAAAATGAAAGGGTAGATCCTACAACTACTCATGACAGGCCACAACGACCTACTTTCTTAAGGCTTGAGCTAGAGGAGACTAGTGTCACAAATGAGACAAGATCTTTTGTTGATGATGTATTGACAACCCATGTTGAGTGGGATGCCTTGCCTCAAAATGTCAAGCAACAACTTAACATTGATAGATTCATGACTCAAAGGAGAGAGCATTCTAGAGGCAGGCCTGATCTGAGACAGAGGACGATTAAGAATGAGTTGAGTCAGGCAACCAATAAATTGACTATGACATACTTTGATGGGAGTGGGAAGGTGACAGGTAGAGCTTAGGTTCACAAGGTTGACACATATCTCTCTTTGTGTCCTATGTTTGAGGTGGATGTTATAAGATTTGTCATGTTGCATCTAGATGGAAGAGCCCATGAATTGTGGTACAATGGGTTAGTATCTTTGCAGCATGATCAAATCAGTTCCTATAAGGAGTTTGTTGACTGGCTAATTGAGAGGTTTGACAGGAAGGATGTCAAATCCAATTTCTGTGATCTAGCACAACTTAGACAAACTAGAAGTTTGGAGGCCTTCATCAATTAGTTTCAGCGAATTTTAGTGATAGTTTGTGACATTTCAGAGGAAGCACGTGATACTCTTTGTTGAGGGATTAGCTGAGCCTCTTAGAGATTGGGTTGAGTCCCATGATCCTCCTACCTTGTAGGAAGCAATGAAGCAAGAAAGGAATTTAGAAATGTCCACTCCAAGGAATAGATTTCCTTCTAAAATATTCACACCAAATCAGGACAGCATGGCAGCCCCAAAGAGAACTGAAATTTCCAATTCAAAGAAACCTATGGAAGCCCCTTTAGATCAAGAAACACCTAATGATCTAAGGAGGAAAAGACTTTGTTTTTATTGCACGAGTCCGGATGATGAAAAGCATGATTGCCCTTTGAAGCCTCAAGGCAAAAATAAGATTATGAAGTGGTTTTATGATGATGAATAGAGTTCCAATTTTTGGAGGAGCCAACTGAAAATAAACAAGGGACTCATGACAGGGCTATTAATAGTGAAGTAGTTGTTGATGACTCCAACCTTAAGGTAGTAATACTTTTCTAGCATGAGAAATGGAGGATCTTTTAGGTTAGTCTCTTGGCAGGGCAGTGAGTTATTGCCTTACTGGATACAGGTGTCACTCATAATTTTATTGATTCTCAGTTGGTATCTAGGAGGGGCATTCAAACTGAGAAATTTGAGGGTGTTAGAGTTCAGGTGGATAATGGTTACACTTTTAAGTTTAACAAGATGATTACTAAGCTTCCCATGAAGCTAAATAATTATGACTTTAAGACAGATGTTTATGTTGTTTATATGGGAGGTACTGATGAAGTTCTTGAGATAAGTAGGTTACACACTATTGAGGAAATTTATCTCAGCCTTAGGAAAATAGAAATGAGATTTGTAATTGATGGTAAGACTCATATCCTTAAAGCTATCAGTGACAACAATTTAAAGGTGATTTCATTCAAACATATGCAACATCTAATTGATCATGATGCAGTTGAGTAGGCAACAAAGTGTAGGATGTTACCTACTCTTGGTGAAACAAGGAAACCAGCTTATCATCCTGATATTCAGCAACTCAGAATTGAACACTCTAAACTATTTGGTGATATACTGCCTGGCAAGCCACTTGATAGAGGCATATAGCACATCATTGAGTAAGAGGAGGGCACTACCCATCATGATTGCTGCTTATTGACACCATAAGCACTTGAAAGATAAGATAGAGAAGACTATTCAGGAGCCGCTCGCTATGGGTTACATTAGGCTGAGTAAGACCCCTTTTGTTTCATCAACTATTTTGGTGAAGAAAAAGGATGGTACACTCAAGTGAAGACCACACGATTAGATTGAGAGAGGGGGGGAGGGGGTGAATCAATTTAATAACAAATTTGCATAGTTACACCACCCTATGAGACGGAGGGAATGGCGAGACAAGTTTTTGAGATAGGGGGATAGAGAGGCGTTGATTTGGGGACGCGGAGGAATGATAGGGGGACGGCGGCGGGGGACGAGGGGGTGGTGGGGGGAGCAAGGGTGTATATACTATACATATGGTACTTAAAATGATAGTTATGAAAAGATGTACTACAATCATAGAATATAACTTGATATAATCATATAAAGATGTAAAAAATAGTAAACTAAAAAATTAAAATTGAACATTGCATTGAAGTTTTGAACTGGAACATCGTGATTCATGATCAAATGACAAACAAACAATGAACATCAGCAAATATTAGTCTATATATCAGTCTTCAGATCAATAGTATGAGTATCTAGATTCGACTATCTAAAAGTAATCAATGATCATATGAGTCATGAGTCATGAGTCATAACATAAAGATGATTACAATAAGTATCATGTGCCATGAATCATGATATTAAAATAAGTATCTAATATTATAATTTATAATGCAAACAAAAACTACAAGTCTCCCTGCACCCACAAGAAAGGAGACTCTGTTGCGTCCCCCCGCACCCACACAGGAGACGTCTCGCCATCTTTGGCGGAGGTGGCGCTCTAAGTGGCACCGCCCGAAATGCCGAGACATCATCCCCTTGTCCCGGAGACGTCCCCGTCTCCAAGACCACCCAATTTTTGGGGGACATGTCCCTGTGTTACACTGCAAATTTGCCAATTTACAAGTTTTTATCCAAACAACTTTAAATGTTGGAATCAACAATGATGCACATGAACACAATAACACAAGATTTACGTGGAAACCGAATGTGGGAGAAAACCACGACAATAAATGCTTTTATATAAACTTTATTCTATTACAATGTATTATAGGCTTCGACCTACTAGAGGCTCTGACCTCTATGTTTATGAGCACCGACTCACTAGAAGATCCAACTCACACACTTCGCAGGCTTTGACCCACCGGAAGCACCTACTCTCACTTTTGCCTTCGTAAGCACCAACCCACTGCAAACAAACTTCTTAACCACCCGGTCAATGTTGCTTAGTTCAACTAATGATGGACACCTTTTAGCACAACTTCTTCAAACTGATTCATTATTATTCTACATATGCATATTTGAATCTACTATATTTTTTTAAATACTTCTTCAAATCTATTTATATCTTTTATTTGTTTAATTCCTTTTCTCAAATTGATATATATATATATATATATATCTGCTGACATATATATTTATATATTCTGTACCTTCTTCAAACTTTCATCATTTTAATTCTTCTACCCTCACAGTTTACTATGAATCTCCTTTTCTTCTTACACATGCATTCTACATTTTTTACACTTACTAAAATCAGCTTCTCTAATATTTTCCTTTCTTCAACTCACATGCTCTCAAATATATATATATATATAACTCAAACTTTTGCATCTGATTATATATCTTCCCTTTTATGTAAAAACACTAACTGGTTATAGCTCAAACAAACTCTAATTCTTTATTGGCTAGCTACTCAACATTCTGTCAAACACTTGGAAAGCCGGCTCAAATTCACCATAATGACAAATCTACCTTGTAGTTTTATTTATTGCTTTGCATTTAGAACATTTATGTTGAATTTTAAACATTTTGAATACCGGAACCACTATTTGTGCTATAACTTAGTGATCCACAAATTCCAGTAGATATCATAGGCACATAGAAAATACTGAATCTAACCATTCAATTTCAGAATTACTTTGATTGGAGAGAGAAAAGACGAAATTTGACAAATTATCATGAACCGAATTCCAATTTTTTTATTAATAATGAAACCTGATTTCTTCCGTAGCATGACCCTTTACGCTACCGATTGAGAGGAGAATCCAAAGTATATAAAGGTGGCTTCAACACTCACCAACTCCTTCAACGCAAGCCAAAGACTCAAATGCACAAGTCTGGAAATGACTTATATTGCTCCCAATGCTAATCGCAGACAATCAACAAGACTCACATAATTGCCAGGTATGCCAAACTATCCTCTAAACAAATCACAATTGTTTTATATGAAAAGCTGGCCCCTTCAAACTCAACACATAGTCCACCTGGCAACAACAAACAAGAACGTAGTACCTCAATGAAGCTCACGTGAATGGAGGTGGAGTACCCACATGACTGGCAATAAAATGCAGATCCAATGCTATGACGTTTAGCTCCTTGATGGACAAATTTGGTTCAAAATTCTGTCAACACATTTGCTATGCCAAAACGCTGCCTCCAAATGCAGTTCGGTTGTCCTTTAATATCAATTCCTTTTTCACTCAACTTGTACTCATCAAAATGTAGAGCAAATACGATTCACTTTAAATCCAAACAAAAACTCACACCAATCTCCAAGACACAGATAATGAAAGTTAGGAGATTTGACCAATAAAGCCACTATACCTCAACAGAGACTTCAAACAAGAAACTCAAAGACCCTTATACTTCAGCAAGGGCTCACATTTCAGACTTCGGGAAAAAACCAAAAAGGCAATCAAAAGCAATTAAATTTTCATGCGTGCTTTTCCCAAACAAATGAGCTCTTTTTTATAACCTTTCATTGGCCAAAGTTTCCTAAAATACTCCACTTCAAAAATTGTGGAAGTTTCCCAAAAGAACTCAACACTAGAAACTTTCCAACATGCTATGACGTTTAGCTCCTTGATGGACAAATTTCGTTCAGAATTCTGTCAACACATTTGCTATGCCAAAACGATGCCTCCAGATGCAGTTCGAGAGTCCTTTAACATCAATTCCTTTTTCCCTCAACTTGCAGTCATCAAAATGTAGAGCAAATTCGATTCACTTTAAATCCAAACAAAACTTCACACCAATCTCCAAGACACAAATAATGACAGTTAGGAGATTTGGCCAATGAAGCCACTATACCTTAGTAGAGACTTCAAACCAGAAACTCAGAGACCCTTATACTTCAGCAAAGGGCTCACAATTCAGACTTCAGGAAAAAACCACAAAGGCAACCAAAAGCAATTAAATTTTCAAGCGTGCTTTTCCGAAGAAATGACCTCTTATTTATAACCTTTTGTTGGCCAAAGTTTCCTAAAAAACTCCACTTCAGAAATTGTGGAAGTTTCAGCAAAAGAACTCAACACTAGAAACTTTCCAACACGTTTTTTTAGAAATACCTTTTTGAAATCATTATTATAATAATATAAACATTATTATAATAATGCAACTCAATGAAAAATAACTAAATAAGAGCTCATGTGTTTATTAACCTGATCAGATGCAGGTGACGACCAACTACCAAAGCCACCCACTGCACTACCAACAATAGCAACTGCCAAAAATAAACTTACTAAAAATAGTAAGTTCACAATTGGGACCCCCAAAACACCCTGTCAGCTCACGAGGGTCGCTATGATGAGCTAACTCCATCAACTGCATAGACTCGGCAAAAACGGGGACATTACATTTTACTCCTCATGAACTCATCTCACATTTCTTACTTTTTTTGAAATGAAATAACTCCTTATTTATATTTCATTCGATGTAAGATGTGACTTTTCATTTTGAAGAGTCATATCTCTTTAAAAATAAATAACACCTCCCTCCTTATAATCGCATCATTTACTTTTAACATAATCCTAGCTTTATACACAATTTTTTAATGATTTTGATCATTTTAATATTTGTCTTATTAACATATTATCTTCCTATGCTTGAATGGTATGGATGCTCCGTAAATGATAGATTTGAAAATTTCAAGCATATTTGCAACAGCTGCTCTCACCATATTCTGACGACTACTTCTTGACATCGCACCTCTGAAATCTCATAGCCCATGACTTCTTATATATCAACCATTGTTTATTAATTTGTCCACCCAAACCTTCTCTTAGGTCACAAATGCACTCCAAATCTGCAGAGTTGTCGTCTTTGATAATTACCGTCAAAGCTTCCTTTTTAATCGATCCGATTACTTGAATTTGTTTATACTCTGACTTTGAAACTGGTGATGCCATCTGTGTATAGATATTCGATGAGCCCAATTGTAAACATATCTCACAATGATAACTTGGTACAAATTTACTTATTTCCTGACGGCATGTATTGGTTGACTTTTAGTTCTAAGTTGTTGATAAAATGATATCCTTTGAAGCTTTGTTGTATGATTATTATTGCTGTTTTCACAAGTATTGTATTTGTGTATTGATGACTTCCTTTGGTCAAAGCTATTAACATGTTGTTGCTGAATAAGTATTCAAATGTTTGCTACATATTTATCCTTGTCTAACGTGGCTTGCGGATTATTTGAATTTGTCCTCATATGGCTCATTTCTTTGCATTCCATATGCACTTGGTTATGAACTGCAGATTCTGTGTTGAATCCTGCTATGCATGTTCGTCGATTTGTAGAGTTCATATTGCTTATTAGTCCCTGCCTTATATAAGGCAGGGAACTAATGTTTTCATTAGACCCCCCTGCATTAATTTGATAGCAGAAACAAAGGTTATAAGCTAAGGTCTTTAGATGTGTATTTTTAAATTCAATTTTAACAATCAAATTTCTAATTTTTTATTGGCCAGGGACCAATTTCCTGGGCTTAAATCTCTTTTTTCGAGTTGAAAAAAAGCCAAAAAAATAATAAGAGATAAGAACGAATTTAATGCTTGTCGGTGCCATCCCATCAAAATTTTAATTTGCATGGACCGCCATTGCCTTGTCACCGAGGAATATTTGCATGACATGTATGATGCCACGCCATTGACTAATATTTATCGACACATTCATAGTGAAATACGCCCGCAATGTTATGTTGATACCTTTTTAGAGAATTTTGGAAGACACCATCTATTGGTGATCAACCCCCTGGTTTATCAAGGCCTCAACCTGCAACCAAAAGATAAATAAAAACATTGACGTGCGACTTCCAGACACCCCCAAAATTCTTGAACAATTCCCTTGCCAAAAATCAAAAGCAACACAAAATTGACAGAAATTTACTAGAGCCATGCGACTTGGGGCAGGACATGTTCATGTTGTTCTATGCTTAAGGCATATCGTTGAGACTTGATCCCGCAGCCACCGGTTTGTTATATCCTTGTCCTCCTTTCTTCTGCCTACTACAAACTACATTCCTTCCTTTAACTCTTGCGTGTCGTTTTTATAATTACAATTTTACTATGCTCTTGTGGGGATATTTTTTCAAAAACATGCTATAGCATCGAACCGATGACGTGAGGGAAGGAGAGAGTGAGCGAATCGGTGTTGGGGCACAGTTTTTTTGCATGACAAACTACTTCTTCCATCAATTTCTTAGGCAGTCGATTAATGTCTTTTTCTTCCATTAAAATATAAATAGATATATTTTTTTAAAAAATTGATTCACTTTGTATTTGTGGATGCTTATTGCTGTACTGGTAGACTTAACCACAACACGGGTTGCAGTTAGAATGGAGTTAAATTGTCCCTTTGCATGGCAGTTGATGAGCATCATGGCCTTGGCAGCTTTGGCACTCTCCTCGCGATGAGTCAGCAAGTGTCAATAGCCAATTCTGGAGCTTCTCTTGGATGACTTAAATCAAACTTCAGTGTTTGTACGTATGCTTTGAAACCACAGATGGTTTTGATAAAAGAATGTGCTGGAAAGATGTGGCTGGAACCTGGCTTTGTTTGATAAGATATTTTATACTTTGAGCATAACTATGTTTTTTCATTTTTTGTTGCAAACTGAAATAGATTAAACTCTGTTAAAGCATGAACATGATCTTTTTAGAATGTTTACTTGTTGGTGCCTTGAATGCATTAAATGAAGAGAACCTTGGCTCACATGGAATCATTTTTAGCCTAACGAAATCAGAGCTAAGATCAGCAATTTGGAAACTTCAACTGGTGAACACACTATGAATTTATTTAAATTGATATCATGATTCATTTATTCTTTTACCTTTCATGTCAGCACGATTAAGATTTTTGAATTATTCCTTAATTGATTTTTTCATTTCTTTTCAATTTCATGGTTGCTCCTATTTTTCCAAAAGGCAGGGACTCCAGCTCACCAAGAGCTCTTGTTATTTTTTTATTTGCCTTTTACACAAATCACCATCGATATTGAATTTTTGTGATAATCACACTTTTCGTAATCAAACAGCATTAGTCTCCTTTGACATCAATGACGAATTTTTTTTCACTTTTGACATCAATGACAACATTTTCATCAATCTCCCCCATAGTCATTGATGGCAATATTAAATATTTTGAATCTCATCCTTTCAATCTCTCTCACCCTTTGACATCAATGGCAAAGGGACAACCATCAAAACTGGTTATCAAATGCTCCCCCTGTGAAGATTCTCTACTACTCCCCCTAGAAGAATTCTTCAATGTTCCTGCATGTTTGCATCTGCCTCTTTGAAAATTCCACAGCTTGCAAACTTTGACATCAATGCAATCTGTTTTCCATTTTCTAAATATAGCCTTCAAAACATCAACTTATCTTGAAACATTCCACTCTTTTCTCCACTGGTTTAATGAATACTTTTGTTTATATCTTCCTCTGAGTTTATGCATCTTCTTACAAACTAGGAGGTTTATGGACTGAAAGTTGCACTTGCACTGGTTTATTCTGCTCCTTTAGTTATCTTCTTTCTCCAAACTATTGTATTTCTTCCCTTTTGATTATTTTGTCTTGAAGTCCATAAGGAATCATTCTTTTCACTATTTTCTATGTCTTTGACAAGTTTCTTTGTCCATACAAAGATAGGTCCTTCATGTTTGTTCTTTGTATAACTTCTCTTATGTGATTCTATGAACTTATATCTGTAGTGCTGTGCTACGTGCCCATCATGATTTCTTCTTCTCCATCCATGAAAGATTTCATTTTGTGTTCTACATTCCCTCGCTCTGTGACCAAAGTAATTGCATGAATAACAATATCCATAAAAGTTATGTCGCTGCTTAGATATATGGTCTTGTCTAGAAGAAAAAGCTTGTCTGATTCTATCCTTCTTATTCTTTGAAGGTGTGACTAACTTTTGATCCTTCTTTCTATCTTTGACTTTGATAGGATTTATCGACACTTCAACATACTTTTCATGTCCTTCCGCTTTTGTAGATGAATCTGCCATTTTACTGTCTTCTTTGATTAAGCCTTTCAATTTGCAATCATTGTTCTTTGAACCTCTTTCATATCCTACCTGTCTTGCTGGAAGATGGCCTTTGGCTGCTGTTAATTACATTAGTCAGAATTTCAGAACTTTTTTCAAACTTAAGACTGTTATTCAATTTGGCTGTGCTTTTCTCCAAATCACTTTTCAACATGGTGACTTCCTCCTCTAATTTGGCATAGTCCACTTCATTAGCATTCAAGTTCCTCATCATCTCACCCCGATCTCATTTAACTTCTTCAAGTTGTTCTTTTAAAATTTCAATTACTTTGTTTGACTCCTTTTGGGCTTCATACAATTCCTGAATTTGTGACTTTTGTTTAGCATTCTTCTTCTTGAGTTTTTCTTTCTCCTAGTAGGCATAATGAAGTTCTTCCATGATGTCAACATCATCTTCCTCATCGTGGTCATCTTCTTCATCTTTCATAAGTTCATGTTGGTTTGTCATATCATCATTTTCTGTCACCATGCACATTCCAAGTGCTACCTTATCACATATATTTGCTTCCATGTTATCAATACAATAATCACTATTTATCGAATCATCTCCTATTTCAAAGAATTCATTGTCTATCACTTCAACTCTATCAGTTAGTGAGTTGTTATTGATTTTCTTTGAATTTCCTTTTCTTGTATTCTTTTTCCCATGTGTGCTCACTAGATCTACCTTCAAGCGGTTAAGCTTTGTAGAAGGAACCAACTCTAATACCAATTGAAGAGCACATGATTATACTGAGAGGGGAGGGGAGGTTGAATCAGTAGAATAACAAATTTGCCAATTTAAAAAATTCTATCCAAATAACTTTAAATGTTGGAATCAACAATTATGCACGTGAACACAATAACACAAGATTTACATGGAAAACCAATAAGGGAGAAAACCACGACACTAAATGCTTTTATATAAACTTTATTCTTTTACAATGTATTGTAGGCTACGACCTCTATGTTTATGAGCACCGACTCACTGGAAGCTCCAACGCACACTTCGTAGGCTCCACCCCATTGAAAGCACCAACTCCCGCTTCTGTCTTGGAAAGCACCAACCCACTGCACAAATACTTTTTATCCACCTTGTCAATGTTGCTTACTTCAACTAATGGACACCTTTTAGCACAACTTCTTTTCTTCAAACTAATTATTTACTATACATATGCATACTTCAATCTGCTATATGTTTTTTTAAATACTTCTACAAATCTACCTATATCTCTTATTTGTTTAATTCCTCTTCTCAAACTTGTTTCACATATAAATCTGCTGACATATATATTTATATATTCTATAGCTTCTTCAAAATTTCATCATTTTAATTCTTCTCCCCTCATACTTTACTGCGCTTCTCCTTTTCTTCTCACACATGCATTCCATATTTTTTACACTTCTAAAACCAGCTTCTAAAATGTTTTCCTTACTTCAACTCTAATGCTCTCAATTATATATATAATAACTCAGACTTTCGCATCTGATTATATATCTTCCCTTTCACTCCTCATGAACTCGTCTCACATTCCTTACTTTTTTCGAAATGAAATAACTCCTGATTTATATTCCATTCAATGTAAGATGTGACTTTTCATTTTGAAGAGTCATATCTCTTAAAAAATAAATAACACCTCTCTCCTTATAATCACGTCATTTACTTTTAACAAAATCCCAGCTTTATACACAATTTTTTAATGATTTTGATCATTTTAATATTTGTCTTATTAACATATTATCTTCCTATGCTCGAATGGTATGGATGCTCCGTAAATGACAGATTAAAAAATTTCAAGCATATTTGCAACAGCTGCTTTCACCATATTCTGAGGATTACTTCTTGATATCACATCTCTAAAATCTCATAGCCAATGCCTTCTTATATATATATATATATATATATATATATATATATATATATATTGATTGTTGTTTTTTATTTTGTCCGCCCAAACCTTCTCTTACATAACGGACACACTCTAAATCTGCAGTGTTATCTTCTTTGATAATTAACGTCAAAGCCTCCTTTTTAATCGATCTGATTACTTGAATTTGTTTATACATTGACTTTAAAACTGGTGAAGCCATCTGTGTATAAATATCTGACGAGCCCCTTTGTTAACATATCTCATGATGATAACTTGGTACAAATTTACTTGTTTCTTGACGGCACGTATTGGTCGACTTCCAGTTCTGAGTTGTCGATAAAATGATATCCTTTGAAAGTTTGTTATATGATTATTATCGCTGCCTTCACAAGTATTATTTCTGTGTATTAATGGTTTCCTTTGGTCAAAGCTATTAACACGTCGCTGCTGAAGAAGTATTCAAATGTTTGCTACATATTTGTCCTTGTCTGACGTAGCTTGTGGATTATTTGAATTTGTCCTCATATGACTCATTTCGTTGCCTTATGTACTTGGTAATGAACTGTAGATTCTGTATTGAATCCTGCTATGTATGTTGGTCAATTCGTAGAGTTCATATTGCTTAATTTTTTTGCATTTGCCTTTCCTACAAATCACCATCGATATATTGAATTTCTGTATATGTTCTGAGATAATCGCACTTTCATAATCACACTACTTTATAAATGTTATCGATGATTTTTGCTTCAGTATAATATTTCTTGTAAGCTGTATGTTTTGTTATCATTGTTGCAAGCATAGCATTGATTCCGTAGCCTGTTATTAGACTGTTATGTCAATTTCTTCTCTGCAAATGTATATGGACATTTTCTTATTCTTAATACTTCCGCAATTACATTCCTTCACCATGGTTGCAAGGTAGGATATATATATGGATCGCTATTCAGATTTGATTTCACAAGGAAACATTAGTTTCTACGCTATTGCTCATCATTGTAGTCTTCTCCGTCACTATGTTATACAATCTTCTTGTCTTTTATCGAAGCTCTGTATTACTCTAACATAGTCACCAGCACTCTGTATCTAATAATCTGTGTAAACAAGGTAAACAAATCAGGTAAACAAATTATGCTTATTTCTCTCTGTGTCACTATCTGAATCTTGTCTTGTTAATCATTGAGCCTTGCATACTTCACAAAATTCTTTGTAGATTCATACTATGGTTGTGTGCAAATATTCTTATCACAACTCCTATAATACATTCTTTAAAAACTTCTTGTATAATTAGCTTTAGTCTCCTTTGACATCAATGACGAACTTGTTTTCACTTTTGACATCGACAACAATATTTTCATCATCAGGATGTGCAATGATTACCAGATGTTGAATGAGAGGAAAATTAAGAATCAGTATCATAGCCAATGCATTCATGAGCTGATAGATGAGCTACATGGGGTATGCGACATCTCCAAGATTGATTTGAGAGCCGATTATACCTAGATTAGAGAGAAGAAAATCTTCAAATGTCACTATGGACACTTTGAGTTTTTAGTCATGCCTTTCAGTTTGACTAATGCTCCTGCGACATTCCAATCCACCATGAACAGAGTCTTCCACAACCAATTGACGAGATCTATTCTGGCCTTTTCTGATAATATTTTTGTGTACATCAAGACGTGGGATGATTATATAGTTCATTTGGATCTAAAGTTGGATATTTTGGAGAGGGCTTCCTTGTATGCCAAGGAGTTCAAATGTGACTTGGGTATGACAAAGTTACTTTATCTTGGGCATATTATTAGTGCAGAGGGAGTTTGCAAGGATCCTGATAAGGTGTGCTATACTTGATTGACCTAATCTAGAGAACTTGACACAACTTAGAGGGTTTATTGATCTGTGTGCATTTTACTACAGATTTATGACAGGATTCTCACGTCCTGCAACTCTTCTTACTGATTTGACCTATAAGTGTGCTTTTGAGTGGACCTCTCAGGCATAGGAGTGCTCTGGGAAGTTCAAGCAGATCATGACATCATGCCCGATTCTCGTATTGCCAAATTTCTCAAGGCCTTTTGAATTGCATTGTGATGCCTCTAGTGAGGCATTGGTCTTGTTCTTTCTTAGGATTTCCATTTGATTGCCTTTGAGAGCAGGAAGTTCAGGGGTCCTAAGAGAGCTTTTAGTGTGTATGGCAAGGAGATGTTTTCCATTATGCATGCTTTGGCCAAGTTCAAGTAGTATTTAGTTAGCACCAAATTTTGCATCAAAATTGACCATAATTGCCTGAGGCATTTCCTTGGACAAAGAGATCTCAATGACACAACAAAAGTGGGTTAGTAAGCTTCATTCTCATGATTTTGACATCTCATATGTTAAGGGTAGACAAAACATAGTTGTCGATGCCCTCTCTTGAAGATCCCACTTAGGTGTTATGACTGAGGTATTTGAGGACTAGAGACACTTGATTATTGTTGAGTATGCCATGGATCTATGGACATGTGGTATTATTGATGGAACTATACTAGACAATAGGTATACTCTTGTAAATTAGATGATAATTTACAATGGGAGGGTTTTATTGATCCTAGGATCGAGTGTCAAAAAGGTTGTGTTGTAGGCCTTTCATGATTCCCCATTAGCTGGACATCCCAGGTTCTTTAAGACATACAGAAAGATTCAATTGAGATTCACATGGAAGGGCTTGAAGAGAGATATGCACCAGTATGTTAGAGAGTGCCCCGTTTGTCCACAGAACCAACAAGGGCATACTTATCCAACCAGTTTACTGTAAACACTTCCCATTCATGAAAGGAACTGGGAATGTTTATCTATGAACTTCATTGTGTGCTTGTCAAAAGCCCAAGGCACAGATTGGATATTGGTAGTGGTGGATCATCTCACAAAATATGGATACTTCTTCCCCTTCACCAATACATTTTCAGGAATGCAGGTAGCTGAGTTGTTTTTCCAGGAGATCTTTAGGTTGGGTTTACCCCAGAGTATTGTGAGTGAGTGAGATGGCGAATTTATAAGCCACTTCTAGTGCAAGTTGTTCAAGTTGTGTGGGATAGAGTTGACTCCAAGCACTAGTTACTACCCTCAGATTGATGGTTATCTTTGGTGTAGAAACAGGGCTGGGTGAAGTGGATCTATTTATGTGAGTATTGATATTATTCCATTCACCATATGTCTATTCAGATGACTTCTTTCAGAGCCCTATGTGGGTATGATCCTCCAAGTTTAATGGATTTGTTGTTCAATGACAGTAGGGTGCCTAGTGCAAGTAATTTATTGCGACATAGTTATCATGACTATTGTCGGTGAAATGTATAGTGTAGCCGACAGGTAGAGTAGTATCCAAACGGGCGTGTGATGCTTGAGTCACCCCTTCAAAAAGGTATATGTACACGTCCGAGATGGACTTTGGAGTAATCATTGTGATCATTGTAGTCATTGTATTCGGATTGTAATAATTGAGTGCATATTTGAATAAAGTATTTGTTCTGCTTTGGAACATGCTATACTACATGTGTTAAGCTTCTTTACCCTATACGGTAAACATTTGGCCCCGTTGCATATGGCGGAGGCAGTGGAGAAGGCTATGGGTGTGCAGCAGGAACACCCGATAGTGCAGGAGAGAGGGATGAGAGAGATATTTTTGGCGGATGTAGCAGCCCTAGCGACTCAAGCTCGCCAGGTGTTAGATTCGACAGAAACTCAGGCGTTGGAGTCAGTGGTGAAAGAGCTGGAGGGAGTCATATCTTTCATGAGATTGGATGTCCAACTGCCTTTACAGTTTGTTTTGAGGAGAGGGGATGGTTGGATGTGGAGACTGTGGAGATGCGGCAAGACTAGGCCATGACGAGAGACCCTGAGATGGGGAGCCAGGTAGAGGCTCTAATTCATGAGATAGCAAAGTTACATAGGGAGGCGTACTACACTCTTCGGAGGAGTCAAGCGGATTAGGTAGCAACTGAGAGAGCTCGAGAGGAGTCAGCTGCCAGGTTAGCTTCAAAGAGCGCAACCTGGGAATCTGAGAGGGCGGCCTGGCAATCCGAGAGGACAGCCCTATTAGCCAGATAGAGTCAATTGGTAGCAAAAAAAGAACAGTTGGCAGCAGAGAAGGAGGAGTTGGGAGAAGTCGGAGAGATGATGCAGTCAACCCTAGAGCTTCAAATGGAAGCAGAAGCAGAACTGAAGATTAGGAAAGAACAAGTCTACAAGCTATGAGCAGAGCTGAACAAGTTGAGGGCGCGGACGACCACTACACCAAGGACACATCCCTTTGTCTAGTATTTATGCACTGATGTATTATGGTTATTTTGAGTTTTGTTGTATTGTCGTCCGGAGATGACTTTTCTTTTGTGGGGGATGATGTTGTCGATAAAATGTATAGTGTAGCCGACGGGTAGAGTAGTATCCGAACGGGTGCGTGACACTTGAGTCACCCCTTCGGAAAGATATATGTACACGTCCGAGATGGACTTTGGAGTAATCATTGTGATCATTGTAGTCATTGTACTCAGACTGTAATCATTGAGTGCATATATGAATAAAGTATATGTTCTGCGTTGAAATGTGCTATACTACATGTGTTAAGCTTCTTTACCCTGTACGGTAAACAATGAGGATTCCGGAAGCCAATATTTAGAGGATACAGAACCAACAAAAGTATGCTAATCATAGAGAGGTGCTCCCTCTTCCTAGGTTAGTGATATGGTATATCTAATGTTGTGGCGTTACAAGCAATCATCTATCCATAAGAGTGGAGATGAGAAGCTCAAGCCTCATTATTATGGACCATTTCATGTGGTTAGACGGGTTGGTGAGGTGGCTCATTAGCTTGATTTGTTAGTGATCAACAAAGTACACAATATGTTCCATGTGTCACGTCTCAAGAAGGCGTTGGGTGGTCCTGCTATCCCATCTTTTGTTTCGCTACACCTTGATGACGAGGGGAAGTTAGAGCTGATCCCTTAGGCAATAATGGATACCATAGAAAAACATCTGCACAGGCGGGTCATTAGGGGGTATGTGATGCAGTGGAAAGGTTTATTTGTTGAAGATGCTAATTGGGAGTTAGAGGATATTCTTCAGCATCCAAGATTTCGATTGCCCGAGAACAACCAATCTTGGGAAGGTGGGACTATGATGTCCCCTTTCTAGAAAGCTTTAGGAGCTTGATTATGTTAGCTCATCATTGTGACCCCCATGAGACAACAACTAGATATGAGGGTCTCTGGCGATCAACTTACTATTCATAGTAAGTCAGTAGAGTTCATTTCCTTTTTTAGCAATGCACTATGGTGATGCCTTGAGTTTGGCTGTTTCGATATTCTAACGGAACCATGGCAGTTTCTTGGCTAAGAGAATAACGAAAGGAATTTATTAAGTTTTACATAATTAAATAACTTTATGAGTAAGTAATTATTATAATACTTTGTGCAATTATATTATTAAAAGTACCTCATTGTGCAAGCAAAAAGCAAATATGTTAAGTGAAACGTGTAAATATGAAGTCTTTTATGTGAAAGGTATAAACTTGAAGCCTCTAGCCTTTGGGTGTGAAGAAGAAGCCACTTGATTTAAAATGTTATAAAAGTAAGCTCTTGGAGATGGAAAAATCATCCTATGCATTTATTATTTGGTGAATTTTGGAGTTGAGGGTTTGAGCTGAGGAAATTGTGAATTTCTTTCAGAGATTGTTAGCAATTTGAATTGGTTTCAACTGCCAGTGAATTGTGCCTGATACTGCTGCTAATTGGGATTGAATTTCTGAATCGATCCATACTGGAAGAATAACATGGCTGCTGTAGATAGGTCTGAGGAAGAAAGATTGAGAGTTCAGGAAATTCTGAGGTGTTGGAAAGGTATTTTGGCATTTGTTTGTGCATGTGCAGAGAACTCGGGCCAAGGGAAAGGCTGTGATCAGTATTAAGGGCCAATGCTAGTATATTCAGGGGCTGCGTTACCAAAAGTCAAGGCCTGCGTTTCTGCTGGAAGGTTGACGCTAACATTAGAAGACAATTTGTAAGATCAACCTCAGTTGAAGACCAGAGTTTTACACCTGCTGTATCTAGCTCTTGCTTTTGAAAATAAAAAGGTGTGGGTATTGCATATCATTGTAAATATTTTTATAGACATTAGTGTGAGTTTCTGATTTCTATACATTGTCTTCTATCAATTTCTGAAAATGCAAAAATAAGAAATGTTTTAAAACACAAAGAAAAAGCATTCTTCAGCACAGTTTGAGTGAGAGCCAGCAGGGTTCTTCACAAACACAACTTTATTTTGCCTAAAATATGGTTACAATGAGTTTTCAACTTTTCACTAATCAAAACATTATTTTTGATAGTATTCATGGTTGATTCAGACATAAGATTTGGGCAAGGAAATACACGTTAGAAAATTAGGAGTCAGGACATCTACATTTAGTCCCTCTCCCTAGCCCCAAACATATGGTAAGAATCATGCTCACTTAGAATGAAGAAGGTAGCTGAGTAGGTGTGCTTTTTAACTGTAGCAATGCCTCAAAACAAACTGGATGCTTTGGCTGATCTAAAAGTAGGAGATGCCAAACACAGTGAACCTTCAGCAAGGTCTTAAATCTCTTGAGATTTATTTGTTGGCTCACAAATTAGTTCAATCTCCGATTCAAGGCCTCTTTTCCTCGTGCACATGTTGTGGTAACTGATAAAATTGCTTCCAGCGTCTTCACATTTTCAAGGCAGTGCTATGTCATCAAGAGTATTGGGAGAAGTTATATTAATGTTGAAAAGTGACAAAAGTAGGTGAATGGGACTCAATATTATGTCAGTTTATAGTAGAAATTTCTATGAAGAGAACATGCTAGGAAATAAAAATAAAGAAACAAAAGAACTAAAAAATGAAGTAATACAACACCAAAATAGGTGTTTAATAAACCAATACAAATAAGGGTATTTTAAAACAAAATCCACAAAGAACAAGTGCCAATGAAAATTGGAAGAGTAGGAAATAAATTTCATCAAACATCTATATCAAATCTTGATGGAAGGAATCCTCAATGTCATCATAAAACACTGTAAAAAGACCAATACACAATCTGGTAATGTTCATCAAGGAGTGTAGTTGAGATTTGTACATGGTGGTGCGAGGAGGAAGCCCAGCACATTCTATAGAATCTCTCCTAGCATTCAAGGCCCAAGAGAAGGAAATGTCGATTTTATCTCGAATTACTCTAATAAGATTGATACACAATCAAGTAATGCTCATCAAGGAGTGTTGAATGTTGAGATTTAAGCCATGGTGGTGCAATGAGGGAGAAAGTTCTTTCCCTTGAATATCACCTAACATCCAAGGCCACTGAAACTCACGTAATACTGAAGTAGCATATCATGCGTGGGTATCTCTACCACCAAGGGGGCAGTCAGGGATGAGCTATAGCCATGTCATCTATAAGAAAATTCTAATAAGGGATGAGAGTCATGAACCTTATCGTCATATACACATATTCTAGCAAGTATATTTATATGCAGTATAGTAATTGCATTATTCGTTTACTAGCCCAATCACTATCACCACACCAACATCCATACCTCTCTCAAGGTGATTGTGTTATCTCATATCCATCCTTCTACTCCATCACTGAGATCTAACATAGTTGTTTTCAGATTTTCTTGCAATGTATCAAATTTAATTGGTTTCCAATAGCAGATTCTTTTGAACATCCTCATCAATTTCCTTTCTAGAGGTCATCCTCAAATCTCCATCACTTTGCAAAGAAAGTACTTTCCTAATAATACCATGATTTTTTCTTTGGCAAATTATTCTTCACTTTTTAATTTGAGACTTTGCTTATGCAAGAACCCCAATAGGTTCTAGCTTCACCTCTGTAATATCCCTTGCTATTCTTGGTGCAAATTTGAATTTCAACTTATTTTGTCAAACACTTATCATAGTATCTCTATCTTAAGGTCTTTTATTTTCAGATTGTTTTTACTTGTTTTGAATGGTTTTAAGTGGAG
Organism: Cupressus sempervirens; assembly: GCA_028749045.1. Lineage (NCBI taxonomy): Eukaryota > Viridiplantae > Streptophyta > Pinopsida > Cupressales > Cupressaceae > Cupressus > Cupressus sempervirens. The sequence continues at coordinate 368,600,029 of CM053791.1, read as the reverse complement.
TTTAAATGCTTGCAAATGATTACTAAGATATCTAGACAAAGAACTAAAATGCAAATGCAATCCTTTCTGTCTTTTTAAATGCATACATATAATTCCTTCATGTAAAATATGCACCTATCACCAATGGACATTTTCTCAAACACTGGCATGCATGCATTCAATTCCAGCAAAATTGTAATCTTCGCAATCTTTTCCAAAGTGTTATAGTATTTCACGATAACCTTCTCAGAAACTAATTTGGTATATTCACACAACAAGACCAAGTGTTACAACTCCAATGCTTATGAGCACTCCTTCAAATGACGATTCAAGGAGATGTTTCTTTCATGCACCAATACCCTCGACTGTTGTTTGTATTTTAAATCACCATATGAGGGAATATAACAACAGTAGCTATTGCTTACTAATAGTGCTGAACGAACATGCCAGAGACGTTTTTGTTTTGCCTAATAATCATAGATGGCATTGGAATTGCATATAACGCCTCCCTAATTTGCAGCTATAGAATTGTCTTGGAGTTTGACATGTGTAATCAAATCCAGCGATGAGTAACTTAAAACTCCAAATTAGCTTGCCAATCTCCTAAAGGCATGTGACACTTCACAACATCATTACTAATTGTTTTTTTTCGTCCTGCTATAGAATACATAGATTTCTTCAATTTGACAAATACAAACATTGTTGAAGTCTTGGTGAAGGCAAACAACAACTCACATCTCAACCTGCTGTATGATACATTCTTTGCCTTTCCCTTGGTGACACATATCTTGCATCCCAAATCAACAATTTTGCGTGTGGGTGAGCTTTTAGAAGTTTTATATCCTTGAACAATATTTTTTCCTTGCTTAACAACCCACATCAAGGGTTATCTCAGCAAACGATTTTGCCATTCTGCCAAAGATTTTAAACATCAATATATTGCTGCAAGTTTTCCTCTAGAGCAGATATAGAATGTTGATCATGACATCAAGCAGTGACTCCTAACTCGTCAATTTCTTTCGCAATTTCTTCGAATGATGTTGTTGTTCAAACATAGCTTAGAGATTTATTCTTTTCCCGACTATTGACTTAATGCCTCAAATGTTTAATGCCTTCTCGAGAATGACAAATAATATATATTGATAATTTGAATAGTCCCAATGCCAATATTGAATCAAAGCCCACAATATATAAAATATAAAATTACTACAAAATCAAAAAGTTAGTGACCGATAATAAGAAATGTGCCAAATATTTGCATAAAGCGCTTGACTACACTATTATCGTGATGGTGAAAATATTCTTATATTGACAATGTTATTTATTGGAATAAACTTCTCCAAACTTCAATAATCATGCCACCAATATCAGAGATTGAAGCACTAAAATAACCTCAGAATGTTCTGTAAATTTCCTTAAATTTGACAAGTACTACAGAACTGCAAATATCATAACTCCCAATTTGACAAACCTATAGGCTGTCAAGATACACGGCTCTGATGAAAACTTCTAACAAATAATTCCTGGTTTTGAATATGATAAACCTTTTTTGTATATATGTTTCACATGCTGGCAAGATCAATGCTCTGATACTACTGTAATATCGTGAATGGATATTCTCTCCCAATAACCCCAAATTAATGTTGAGTGCAAACAGATTTGTTTATGCAGTAAACTTCAGATTTGACCAGCAAATAAACAACAATTTGTTCATATAGAAAACCTCAGAAATTTCTATTGTATTATAATATTCAGCAATACAACAGCATGACCAACAAAAGCTCATATAAATTCTTCAGAATATGTTATTGCAATATACAACGGCAACACAATTACAAGCACCGAATATCCAACTTAAAAACAGTATTACAATCAAATAGGAAATACTAAGATATATGCATAGAATGAACTTCGCCTCCAATCCACCACAAGATGAACCAGGTTTGAGTCTGATTCACAAGAAGAGCCTGAAGGTGTCTGTCCTCAGGATCATGAAACTCAAACCAAAGCTTCCACTTCCTCAAAGGGAAAACTGAAAACAATATCCAAAACCAAGCACATGTAAAATGAACTCTTCTTTTAAGGACCCAACCTGTAACTCTTCAATTTCCTATTCCTGTCCTTTCCTTTTACCAATTCATCTCTTATTAACCCCTTTTATAATATTAAATTGACTTTAATAATTCTGCATTAAGTCTCCCTTAAGTCAATATTAATATAAATATGGGTTGGCCTATTAATTCTCCAACGCCCTAGAAAAAGGCGGCATTACATTAAGGTTGAATATCATGATAATAGCAATTTAATAATCAGGTCATGGGTGTGAACAGTGATATGGAGAAATTAAACATTCATAACAGCGACTTGCATTCAACATCCCTTGACTATATCCAATATACGATTAAGAGAAAGCATCAGAATAATGGAAAGCAATTATAATTGGGTTATAAAAGAAGCACAAGTTAGAGATTATGTAGAAATCATACTAAACCTACTTGTATATTTAGGATCATGTTAATAACTTAGTCCCAAAGCAAAGGAATATCATCTGAATCGGCGATACCAATAGCAATTAAACAATATCGACTAAAGGCAAAAACTATGCAATATGAAGAGGCATGAACATTATTCGATCTCGATTAGGATGGCACCGATTAGTGATATCTAATCAACAAAAAAAAGGGTCAAACGAAAGACACGACTCATCAAACTTGAAGATTGCCACCCTTTGATTTGAGATAAAAGACTTCGATCAAACTCATTCAAGATTCATCATCAATTTGGAAATTTCTCTCATCTTTTATCCATTTGTGGATTTGCTCTATTGAGCAATTGCCTATTTGGCATTATTGGTTGCATACACATAAAGCAAGATCACATACAACACCTTGATGCAAGAATCAATTGACTATATCAGAAAATGGCAGCACTTTCAGAGTTGCATAAACATGCTGACATTTTAGACACAACAATTATTGCTCTAAGTAGAACTGATTGCATGATTTGAAGGATTGCATTAGAAACATAAATTCTATCATTATAATCTAAGGGGGTGCTGATACAGATGTGGATGCATATGTATATAAATAGTTCAAAATAGCGTTGATATCTCATTTTCTTGCAAGATTTTGAGGCTGGCAGTGAAACTTATATTTTTCACACGAGAATTCTAGGATGAGAAGGTCAGAACTTCTCCGCGACTTTTTGACACTTCTCAGTGAGAAGACTTCAAGTTCTTGCGAGCCTTACTAGTTAAACCGGCTGGGATGGCCAACAAAACGGCAAAACATATTTCCTTTCCAACATTAAGTGTCTTGGGTGGAGGAGAACGGTTTAGGAGTTAGGAGCGGATTCAAAGCTCTTTTCAAGCAAATCCAGATTCACAAGTAAGTTTCTTAAATTTTTGCTCTTTTGAGTTAGAAATCGTTTTGTCTTGCCTTACTTGCATAACTTGCATTTAACTTTATTAAGACTCTAGAATACCATTTGTAATGTTCTCTAATACATTTTAGAGTGTAATGACTAGGATCTAACACCATGTTCTTGCAATTTTTCCAAAAAAAAATAAAAATCATAGTTTTCTCAATAATTTCATAACCTAATACATATTTTGTTTTATTCTTTCAAGTTTCAGCTCTTGTTTAAACTTTAAACTTATTTGAGGTTTAATCTAATATAGTTTGTTCCTATATATGTTTATTAAATTTCTAAATTTGTGGATTATTTTGTACGCGTAGGTTGATTTTACATTAAATGGCAAATATGGATTCCTCTAAAACTACGTGAGCTATAGCATCTGGCAGTGGCCCCATAGATGCATGTCCATCTAGATTCACAGGCACACACCCTAAAGGAGCTAGAGACTTTGCATGTAAATATGGCTTTGAAGGAACGGAGTATGATAGTGTGATATGCCTAAAGTGCAAAAAACAAATTCGTGGAAGCATATCTCGTTTGAAGTACCACCTTGTAGTTATACAAAAGCGTGACACAAGGGTTTGTGATAAAATTACAGAGGAAATAAAAAGAGAGATGATTTCTTTTCTCAGTGCACAAGAAGAGAAGAAGTTGAAAAGGAAAAGGGCAAAATTGGTCGTGAGGGCATCCATTTCCGAATCGCAAGGTATGTTTCCTTTTTAAGAATCATATATTATTTTCTAATCAGCAATATTAGTTTGATTGTGCTAAAAAAATGATCATGATTCATAATGAAATGATGTGGGTTGTGACTAGGTATCCTAGTCACCCTTGATGAAGAAGAAGCAACACTTGAGGGGATAAAGGGCTCTCTCCATGGCCCACGGATCCACACACCGAGTAGTGCCAAACCCTCACGCTTAGCTTCCACATCCATTGGTTCTAATAGACCACAAAAATCTTCTATTGATGGTTATGTTTTGTATAGAAACACACCTAGAGCACAACCTAATGGAACCCAAAAATGCCATGGCAAAGAGAAAATCTTTAGATCTTACCCACTACTTATATTCAAACAATATGCTTCAAACCACCAACAAAATGAACACCAAAAGAATAAATAAAGACGTGTTTCAAGATAGTCTTGCTATTATTTGTCTTCAGATTAAGCATATATGCAAGACCATATTGTATAAAAGAAAGATTGAAGGTTAATAGAAGATTGGATAAGCATCTAGAATGAACAAATACTTATCATGAAAATCATATGGCAGTGCAAATATACTACAGCAAACACAGTGTTAGCAACATCTCTAGATATCAACGACATAAATAAATGGAGTTGTCATTACCAGTATCACTGATATCTAAAAGAGATCCCTATTATTTCTCAAAAGATCATGTGTATTGATATGACACAATCAAACAGTAATATCGTTGAGATCCACACATGTGATGGAGAATTCATGGCAAATAAATGCCATGTTAAACATCCACATTAGTTAATGAAAAAATAGCAACGAATTCATTACGTCCCTAAGATTGAAGGTAACATTGCCGGTAATATGAATGAAGACATTCACATAGGATCGAACATAAGATTTTACCATTATAAGAGAACTATCGTTCACATATAAATGGAATTGTGCCTACATTAAGGTCATTCATACGAGGGAAAAAGACAATGGAAATAATATATGAAGCCCGATAAAGACAAATACGGATGCCATCAATTCCATGTCAAGAATCAAACAAGAGGCCACACACGACAATTATCATGCCAACAATGGAAATGGTGTTCAACGACAATTGTCAATACATCAACAGCGATGGAGTCAAAATAACAAGCCCGTCAGAGACCAATGAAATAATCAAAAGAAGCATGTGGGAAATACATATGGTGAAGATGGCAATGAACTGTGTCAAGATTGACAATATAAAGAACTATAAGACTGTGATAAATTGGTGCAGATCATTATCAAAGAAATTCATAAAGTAATAACTTCTGCCCCTGGATAAAGGATTCCATATTGTCCATGTCAAAAAACCTTGGACATAAATAGAAAGCAAGAATCAATCAAAGACATGAACGACTCTAATGAAGCCACGCGTTTGGAAAACACCCTCATTAAACTTTAGGACGACCATGTAAGCAGATGTGCCTGTGACGGGAAGATGTAGTTAAAATTAATTTTCCTATGGTTGCAAAAGAGTGAACTTTACACAGCAAATGAAGATTTTGCTCTTTAATTTTTGGTCAGCAAATTATTTAATCAAAAGAATATGAGATATGCGATCAAGGAAGATGAATGCAACGATTAGTTAACATAAGAAAGGATGTGATTTATTTTTATGCAAGGAAGTGACTTTTGAAATTGAAAAGTTACGTTCCTTTAAATATTAGGATATAAATATGAACACGAAAATATATTCTAAAGATACACTTGAACATTCACACATTCTCAAGAAGAAGCATTTTATATTTATTTGTAGGAAGGAGGAATAAGGGCTTAAATACAACTTGTAATATAAATTCATATATTTATATAATAAAAGAAAAGGCCTTTTGTTTATTTTTTAAAGAGATGGAGATTTAAACTGTAGATGATTCATCCTCTATAATTATTTTTTAAATTATGCGTACAATTTAAATATCAGATAAGTGGACATGGTCAATTAGCATCTTGAACTCAATCATCACAGAACATGTGAAATATCAAATTGTTTCTGTATTTCTGTCGAGTTTGTCTCCCTATGAGAGGAGTTAAAGTTCAATCTGGACTAATTTAAGATTGCATATATATTTGATTTGTCACATCTTAATTATTTAATTGTTGGTAGTACAAGTGCGTAAAACATTATAAAATTCTATGGGAAAATCTTCACTAAAGTTGACTCTATTGCCCAAATAAGTTAAAGCACGGGTCTATTGGATCTATATTTGAAGTTCGAAAATCTATGACTTCCTTCCTACAAGCATCAAATTCATTATTGACAAACATTATACAAAACATCCAACTATTCTAAAGTACTCAACATTCAATTTCATTTGAATCGAGTTATAGAACCTTGCCAGCCAAAGAACTCCCAAGCTTAAATTCGCTTTAGAAAAGCTCTAAACCAAGTGATCAGGTTTGAAGAGAAGGTCTACCCAATAGGTGTAGTGGAGCTTGAAGTGCAGGGGAATCAAGGTGATTCTCGTTCATAGGTCAGAACTGATTGCGGAATCCTATCAAAAAAGTGGCAAGCTCTTGAATTTCCAATCTGCGGTTTTGCAAACCAACACAACCATCATTGGAGGGTATTGAATGAAACAATGATGTGCATCAACAAGTTGACATTCAATGTGCCAATTTTATTTTTTTAACCTCTCCTTCAATGTTGCAGCAAGTCCATATTTTTCTGAATTTTGTGACTAGTTGTATAGTAGCAAGAAAGCACTACAAGCCACCCACTCCTGCAAACTTGAGTGGGAGGGTAGCTTACTTGTTTCAAACTTTAATACTTCTACAATTTTACAATTTACTTATTTTTGTTGAATGTAATTTTTTTTAATCAAAGTTCAGTACTTAATGTCATTTTCTTTTGTGCTTGTGGATTACTAAAAGTTGTTGTTTCTAGGGCTAAAGATGTGGTTGAAGAGAAAAAATTTAAATGGAAACATATGGCTGCACCATAATTTCAGATGGATGGATGGATGGAAAAAACCATACAATCATCAACTTTTCGGTTTCTTTTAAGGATCAAGTAGTCTGTCTTAAATCCTTGGATGCCTCTGACAAGGTAAAGACAGCTGAGACTTTGGCTCTAATACTAGAGAATGTTGTGATGGAGGTTGGGGCTGAAAATGTGGTGCAAATCATAATTGACAATGCAGCGGCATATGTGGCAATGGGTAGGATTTTAAAAGAAAAGCATAGCACGCTCTTTTGGTTTGTATGTGCAGCGCATTTTATTGACCTTATTTTGGAGAATCTAGGGAAATTGGATTGGGTGAAACCGGTTGTAGACAATGCAAGGAAGATAAAAAAATATATATACAATCACCCTTGGGTCCTTTGCTTGGTGAGAAACTTCACCCAAGAGAAGGATTTGATTAGACTCATGGTCACAACATTTGCAACGATTTTTTTAACATTGCAAAGTGTTCTTCATACGAATCCTTTGAGGCAAATGTTTGTGAGTCCACAATGGCTAGAGTCAAGTTACTCAAAGAAGCCCAATGGACAAAGTGTTGCACACATTGTCTTTGATAGCCTCTTTTATTATCTAGCTATAGAAATTGTGGAGGTAACTTGTAAACTTCAAAAGTTGAATATTTAATTATTTTATACTTATTAATCAAGTCTTTCATTATTATCTTATAACCCTACTCTTCGATTAATAATTGTTTTCTATGTTTCAACTATAGGTGGTGAAGCTTGGGTTAGAGTTCTCCGCTTGGTTAATGGGGAACAAACTCTAATGGGGTCCCTTTATGAGGTCATAGATAGGGCAAAAGAGGCTGTAAGAAATAAATATAGGGGGGATAGCCTAAAATTTCAGCCCATATGGGATATTATTGATAGGAGGTAAAGCAATCAGTTCAAACAACCCATTCATGCAGTGGGGTATTTTCTCAACCCTTGTTACCTCTTCTCTCCATCATACGAGAATCCCAATCGCGAGGTCTTGGAGGGCTTCAATGAATGCATGCAGAGGATGGTACCTAACATTGTAGTGAGAGACCTCATTGTGGCTGAGATGGAAGTGTATCAAAATGCAAAGGGCAAGCTATGCCCCTCAGCCATGGCAAAGAGAGGTAGACGCACTCAAACCCTAGGTACAATATTGGGAATTTGGAGTCTTTCACATGCATGATAAGTAGATAAATACTAAGCTACAAAAACTTGTCTTCACCTTGCTTTCTAACTCTTTAATATTTATCTTGCAGATGCTTGGTGGTGAAATTGGTGGGGAAATGTCCCATATCTGCAAAAACCTTCTCTTCGCATCTTATATCAGCCATGTAGCTCATCTAGTTGTGAGCATAATTGGAGCTTATTTGAATCCATTCACACAAAGAAGAGGAACAAGTTGGCACATAAACGCCTAAATGACCTTCTCTTTGTGCAATATAACCTTAAATTTAAGAAAGGAAGGCAGAGTCAGCATCAGTTGAGCCACTTGATTTGGATGACATAGATCCTTTTGGCGATTCAATAGCATAAGAGCAGTCTCCATTGTTCACTAAGGATGACATATATGATTTGGAGATGCAGGATATGGAGAAGGAGGGTTTTGCACCAAGACTGGATGACATTCAGGAGGAGGGCAATGAGAGTGAAGACATCGACAATAAGTACAGTGACAGTGAAGATTTAAGAGGATGAGGAGTCATTGTCAGTGCCAACATAGACAACTGCTAGGGCTAGAGCCGCTAGTCCTCCTCCCTTTCCCATAGTTTTTACTAGAATCATTGGGAGGGGGAAGAAAAAGATGTAGACTAGTTTCATATTGTACTTGACAATTTGGTATTTGTAGTTTGCTTCAGAGTCTCCAATTACATCAACATTCCACATAAGGATGCAATTTTGTTACTTATTGCATTTATACATATCTAGATCAGCTTGTTTAGTTTGTTTACTCATTTACTGACTCATTAGATGCTTCTACTAATTAAATTTTGTAAAAAAAGTGCATCTTTTTATTAAATTTAAGCTATTTTTAAAATTCCCAATATTTCCCCTAGAAGTTAACGATTTCTCTTCAATATTTGTTGAGAAAACATTTTTTTGCGTCGCCGACAAGTAGTAGAGAACAAGATTTTGAACTATGTGTGTGTGTGTGTGTGTATGCAAGAAATATACAAAACTAAATCATTTGATAGTATGATACTCACCAAAGGTCCAATACCATTAATCAAGATATCTGATAGTTCACAAATATTAAAATAATGTTTAAATATTTAAGTTAATGTTATTTGATTTTTAAAATATTAAAATATTAAAATTTATGTTATACAATTTTAAAAAAGTGTCAATCATTTTAAATTGTCAAATTAAGTACCTTTTGAAGTAGCACCAATGCAACGAGACGTATAAATTTACAATTAAATTAAAACGTTCAAAACCCTAATTAGGGCATTGGAATTGGAGGAGCTTAAAAAAACTATTTGATAGCTTATTTGGAAAATGTTGAGTTCATTATTATCTGATATTTCTCTTTCATGAGAAGAAAAACCCTATGTGGTTTCTAGAGATTGGACTTCTTGTGGATTAAATCCCTCTTGAAGAAGATTAATTCCTATAGCTAAATATCTACCCTGGCTCATATTTGTAGTTATCTTTCTGGTATATTCCTAGTGCATTCAGAATTGACTTATTTTGTGTAGTTTTTTTCAATAGCAGTTTGGTGCTGAGTTTGGAGGATTTAGCACCTTCATTTGACATTTCTTTCCTTGGCATGATTATCCCTTTGTCTTTCAGAGTTTGTGCTTTGACTTTCAACTTGTAGACAAGACGTGAGCTTTCTTTTTGGCATAAGACAAGTAAACAATGCATCTCTAGGCATGGTTATCAGTAGTTTTTGTGCAGGTAAGAGCACCCTTTAATGGTGGCATAAGGTTTAACTATATTGTCTAAAGCCTTCGAGTTTTTACTTTGCTGGCTTCAAATCAGAACTTCTAAGTTGCAGAACTGGGAAAACTTATTGTATGGCAGTTCTATGAAATTCTCCTACAGCTAGCATTTGGTCTATTGTCTTACGAGTTGGCAGAGATTCTAAAGAATGGACTGGTTTCACAACCAGCCATTGGGGCTTCTAGGTGGCATCCACAGGGCACCCAACTCTGCCTCTGCCTCCCCTTGCTTCTGCTTTCACCTCTAGGCCAAAACCTTGTGCATCGATATCTTAGACTATAAGTGATCATTATGGATCAGACATAGCATGTTATAAGATTTCTATCAGAGACAACAATTCGTATTGCTATAAGAAATACATTTATGTAATGTCCCCTTTTCAACACAAGTTGTATGAGTTTGTCATTAGCCTTTTTTGCCATGGTTCCATAGGCTAACCAAGACATTCAAGGGACTTTGAGACCATTTGGCTTAGGTTGTTTCAGTTGCAAGTAACATCAATTCACTTTAGCATAAATATAATTGCATATGTGACCGATTTACAATAATTGTGCAACATCGTCATATTATCCAATACACAGATTAGCCATTGGTTCATCATCCAAGATTTTGAAAGAGCATTGTAGATATATTCTTTTGTTGACCCTACAATGGTATTAGCTGAAAATGATAATGATAACATTCAAAAAAAATTTATAGGTATAACTAGACTCAAGCCTCAATCACATAACCCTTAGTTTGCTTTGGTCTCAAACTAGTAGTTTTCTCTTACTGTTGCTAGTGTGAAAAATATTCATTGTCAGATTCAATCACAAATGATTTTTTCAGCTGCCATTCATTCTCCAATGCTACTTGTTTCTCAATTAAAGCCAATCCCCTAAATATCCAAATCACTTGAGTTACTTCAATATTTGACTTGTTGAATCTCTTCTATGTTTTTGATATTTTTCTTAGTGAAATAAATCTTATGTCTTGTCATTAGAAAGTCTCTAGCAGTATGTTGGCCAACTTAACTAACTTGTCTAATCCATTCAGATCAAGAAGAACCTAGTTGTACATGTTCTATAGTTTATAACCTTAGTTACTCAGGTTCGTTCTTTTGGCCCAGGAACCCTCCCTGGGTTCAAATCAGTTCAAAATATTGGTCCGGTTCGACCCAGGTTCGATCACGGTTTGATTTTCCCTGCACTGGTTCGAACCCGCAATCCAGAAGTCAAACCCAGGCAAATTTTGGCTGCCCAGATTGAATTTGGGACGAAGTTGAGCGAATTTATGCAGATGGGCGAGTTTGAAGTCGCTTTTTATAACAGATTTTATATTTTTTGAGTTCTGGTTGCCCTAAAAAGTGAATGTAAGTAGGTTATTTTGGCTTCTAACATCATTTTTGGTGTGCAAATAGGTGATTTTGTGAGCATATAAGTGATTGAGCAAAAGAAGTTCATGATGCTATGATTACAAATTACGTGTTTAAAGTTTATGCCTATGGTATTTTTGTTGTTTAAATGATTAACTTAGTTTACATCACATGATTTTATCATACTCTATGCTTCTAGCCTTCATAAATATGTATATATATATAATTTTTACATGTTTTTGTACAAACGAACCCAAAACCCTTTCCAAAATTTTGCGGTACCGGAAAACCGGTTCTTCGAACCTGTATTTTGAACCGAACTCGAACCGATAACTAAGTTTATAACTGCATGCTTTGCAGTTTTTTTTTTTTTTTATAGATGATCTATATCCCTTACTGTTCTTTAAGATTGTCTAGTTTTGTAGTTAAACTGAGCGTGCATCAATTTTACACTTATAGCATTTATGAATTGATAAGTTTTATTTCTTCTGTAGCTTTTGTATATTAAAGTATAACTTTGAGTAAGGGCTAAGATCAAAACCAAGACTTGAGATTTGTTTGTTGACAATGGCAATAGTAAAAATATTTGTTTTCATCAGACATACAAAATACCGAGGACAAAATTCCACATCTGGCATCGTATTGAATTTACTTCAATATTAAAAGATGCCAAAGGTTGAATAGGTGAGAAATTTTTCATAACAAATTATAATTCAATAGGCATTCATTATAATTAATAACAAAAGAAAGAGAAAATGTATGCTAGAACAGTTAGTTCATTTAACAGAGAGAAAAACTAAATACAGTACGACATAAGAACCAGTATGTTCCATAGGATCAGCACAGATGTCATAACAATTATATGTACCAGCTTTTTGTCTTGGATCATATATAATCATCCGTGATAAATCTGGACGAATTATCTTTGATGATACAAGTGGTCTCATACCCTCTCCCTGTCCTAAAGAATTCTTATCAAGCCCTGCCAAAAGAAAACTTATAGGCTCACTAATACATCAATCTTGCATGCAATTCCAGAATATTAATATAATGCATTTGTTTGCAGAAGTACCTGGTAAACCATTAGTTTGCACTGTAAAAGTTTTTTCAGGTTTACCATTAAAATGTTTTGCCAGCCACTGCAAATTTATAATACAGATATTAGTGAGATATTTAAATTGTTTCTAAATAAAAACTGTGTACATTTGATAGGTGAATTAAGATTTACTTAATTCAGATGAGTCAAACATCTATGCATTCTATTGTTACTGCAATAAAAAATAAAACTATAAGGGAGAGTCATTTTAAATTTTAAGAAATTAATTATGATAACTAATGTAGTAAAATATGTTATGGTGCAAACCCTTTGCAAATGATAGCCTGTCAAGCCATCACATGCATACACAAAAATGAGGATGAAAATTTCTGTAGAGTTGCAGCAAAAGTATCCGGACAATGACTGAGAAATTCGTTTTATAAAAATCTACAATTACAAAACTTGTGAATTGATAGTCATATGCCCACTGACATCTTCCTTTAACAGCAATTTGAAGAAAGATCTGGAGAACGGGCATTCTCAAATAAAATAAAATGTATGGAGGACAACTCTATACGATTTTAGAAATACATAAGCCTTCACAATGGTTGCAAATGCACAATGTTTTAATTCTTTGGTTTCCATGTTTACCAATTATCTGCTTTATTATTTCCTTTAATATGTTAAGGACACAATTCTGTAAACAACTAGGTTAACCTTCCAACAACAAAGCTTTTCAAATAAGAAGTGAAATATAAATTAAACCTGATTTTATGAAACCTACTATGAAACAGAAATAACACAGTTCAACTCCATAAAAAGAAAACTTCCACACATTTTTTCCACGCATAAATGTACATCTTGTGCCCCTTGTATTGAACCTTGATAAAAATCATTAAAAAAACAGAGTACATCCACTTTGCGCAAACAAAATCCAAGAAGAGAGGATTCTTGGGTCAATAGATTATACAAATTTAAACACCAAGATACCTTTTCTGTAACCTAAACTCAAAGAAAACTTACAAGAACAAACTGCTTCCATGTTTCTAGGTCCAAAGACCAGATATCATTCACCTGCAATCAAACTAGAGTTCCCAATCAAGCTTTTGATGGCACATTTTCCCCTTTTCATGACAGTGCAAATCATTGAATATATTGTCATTGATGTGGAAGGTTGATGATCAAGGTCGTCATCTCAGACGATTATTCAAAGTAATAGAAAATTAGTTGAGCTAGTTGCTTGCTCGGTTGAGGTGTTTGGTGTGCTTGAGCTGTTTGAGCTGGTTGTGTGCTTAGTTATCTACCCATCAGCCCCTTGTCCACTTGTCACTTTAACATTCCATGTCAGATCATATGCCCAATTACATGTGTTGCTTCATTATTTGAATTCAGCAATAATTGTTTGTGGTGTGAATCACCTTTGTAGAAAGACAGGAGTGTCGGCTGCGATTACCCCTAGCTATAGATTCAAGAGGAAACTTTTGATGTGTACATTACTGCAGACCTATTTAATCTTGATTGATTGTGTGTTGATTTCTTGAAGGCTGGGTGCTTTGGATGAATAGTTCTGCTACATATTGTGGGCTTTTCTGGCAGAAATGAGTGGTGCATAGCACTTTGGGACAATATTTCCTCCATAGGGTAAAGTTTAACACATACAAGACTGCAAGTAAATGTTACAAAACAGATATACTATAGAGAACTAACAACTGCATTTCCATTAATCTCATCAATGCTTTACCATGTATCAGAATAACACCAGCAATACTTCTATTTCATCCTAATAACCATAACATCATTCGGACACAAATACATGAACATATATAGAAGTGTCGAGGTGATGCGAGTGCCAACCATCAGCAACCGTCACCCAACTACCTAGCCTGTGGCAATACTAACAATTACATGTATTGCCCAACAACAGGCAACATCAGATTTTTGTAACAAATTTCTCTAAAAGGGATTTCTTTATTCTTTTCTGCTAGTGCAATCGTGTATCTTATTATTGACTAGCCAAATCTTTCGTAGTGCCTCCCGTGTTTGCATTCTATTCCATGGCTATTTTGACCCAAGCGATGCTTCAATGACTACATTATTTTGATTACTAGTATCATAGTTGTTAGATGTTAAATTATGTTGACTTTTTGTTTGATCATATTTGCATGATAATGCTAGTGATGTGACATGATGCTTTATGGTGACACATGGTTTATTTTGTATTCGGACTTCAACTGAGAATTATATTTAAATCTGATGGATCTTGTTGGAGTCGTTATTATTGTGCCTTTATACTATGGATGTTTGTCTTTTACTTTTAATAGATATATGCTCACATGGTTCTAAATGATTATTTAAGTGTTTTAATTTAAATGCAAGCTCATATGATTATATATTATGTTGTACTGCATCACTGCTATGCATTTTGTCTATTGGTGCTAGTGCAAAGTGGGAACATAATCGAATTTACTTGCTTCCGGTCTCATTCTCCTTCAACCGTGATTATGTGTGCATATGTCCTTCGACTATCTATATATTCAGCATTTGTACATGATGTTTGCTAGTTTACTAGACAAATACCAAGTACATTCATCCTGAGTTGAAGGATCTAAGCATATACCTATATCCCTGACAATGGCACAAGGATATATTGACCTTGACCTTTCATGGTGAGCCAATATCATCCCTTGACGCAAGGCTGGTAGGGAAAGGAAGACAATCTGAGATCAGATCCAATGAACTAATAGCTTGCCGAGACTACACACGGAAGCACACACAAAATTGCAGCAAAGAGACAATAGAATTCAAAGATTTACTGATGATAAAATATGCCATCAACTAGCGACCAGCATGCCCAACTGTAAAGCCTTCCAAGTTGTGGCCATAACAATGAATTTACAACATTTAAATTTGAAACTCGCAATCTTTTAGACTTTTTGTTATCTATCTTCTATCATACTAATGTCCTCCTACTTTCCTACAACAAATCCAAGTTCTTATACAGCCAGGTAGACCACCAGTTGGCCAATCAGGCATTTAATTACAATATAGATCCTACCTTGGAGGAGTAAACCAAAACTCTAGTAATGGGCATCAATTGTTCACGTGCTCTTAAAGGTAGGTCCAAGCAAGATCAAGGAATTGGCTCCCAACTGCGCAAGAAACCATGTTATCATAGGAAATTGTGTTAAAAGTAATAACATGCCACGTTGGATGGAATCACAGGAAATAATGATTGGAGAAAAAGGTCCATAACTCAAAGCACACGGCACATGAACTTATGCGCTCATAGGATAAGGATCTAAAATTAATCCTCAACATGATGTCGACCGCGCTAAACTTGAAACCAAATGAAACAAGGACTATCCTCGAACAACAAACTAGTAAAGAAAACAAAGCAAAATTTTGCTTGATGCAAGATTGCTCATTGACCCAAGATGCTCCTGCATCTAACACTTGGGGTAAGTAAAGAATTGATGTCCACATCAGGAAACCTTGATATTATGATTAGAATCACAAAGATACAACTCAACTTGTGTTATCCAGGAACTGTTTTCAACTGGTTTATCTTTCCACTTAACTAGATACTCCATGTAGTATTTTCCTCTGGTACTCTTAATTACTATGCTGTCTAAAACCTTCTCAATGTTGTCTGTTTTCCTTTTGGAATAATCTAAGTTATCTTTTAATTCCTCATATGATTCAAAATATTGAAAGATGTCTACAATATTGAATATTCGTGAAATATCCATGTCTTCTAGTAATTCAACTTCAAAATCATTTCCACGGTTAAACTTTCTAAGGATCTTACAAGGACCAAACTTTACAAGGATCTTGATGTAGGTACCAACTAGAAATCTGTTTTTCTTAAAATGAACCATAACTTCATCAACAACCTCAAAAGATTTATGTCTTCTTCCTTAATCCACCCTTTGCTTATACTCTAAATTACTCTCCACCAGATTCTTCTTTACTTCCTCATGTAGAATCTTCATAAAATCTGCAAACTCTTCTACTTCAGCATCTTCTCTTCATTTCCATATTCAAATCTCTTAACTCAGTAGTCGCTTCAAGATTCAATCCATTAACAATCTCAAAAGTTGTCTTTTTGGTACTTCTACTAACATAATTGTTATATGCGAACTCTCCTTGTGCTACTATCAAATCCCAATTAGCAAGCTTATCTCTACCTAAACATCTCAACAAGTTACCTAAACTTTTGTTCACAACTTTAGTTTGTCCATTTGCTTGCAGATGAAATGTAAAACAAAACCTCAAATCTATATCCAGTTTCTTCATAAGTGTTTCTCCAGAAATAAACAATAAACTTAGTATCTCTATCTGAAACAATAGTTTAAGGCAAAACATGAAATCTCACCACTTCTTTAAAGAATAATTCAGCCACATATACTGCATCAGATGTCTTCTTATAAGGTATGAAATGAGCCATTTTTGAAAATTTATCAACCATCTCTGTGTTCTACAGAAACAAAGAACAAAGTCCATACTAAACTCAAGAAAATAACATTATTACTCAACTCACAATTTGTACGTAGCGTATCAAGATTGGGAACAACAATCTAGCAAACACCAACATAATCATGTCGTAATAGAGAAGGGAAGAGTAGTGATCCAATTAAAACAATAAAAGAAAGCATAGTAATTCATAATAGGAACATAGCATCCAGAGGCATGTCTGACATGTCCCCAATTTCTGCCCTTCCTTAGTGACAACATTTCTAGTAGGGTTGGTCTGTTATCTGGTTCCCATAGGCCAACAGAGCATAGAGGGAACCAACCCAGGGGCTTTGAGAGTCATGCATGAGCTTCCCAAGTAGTTTGGAGCAATAGACAACAGTTTCCTACAATTTAGGAGGGATTCCTAATTTGTAGGGATTGACTAGGAGTGGTCTAGGAGGCATTTGGAGACCTTGGCGAACGTTTTGGAGACTTAGACTGCATCTCCTATTTTTTGGGAGGTATTCCTATTTTTTAGGAGGAACTCCCAGTTCAGTGACAGTTCTCTCAGAGGTGCACACAGTAGGGGAGAGTCATTGGGACTCAATTTTGGTTGATTGGGGCTGTCTCCTACTTTTTAGGAGAATCCCTAGATTTTAGGGATGGACTGCCAGTTGACCCATCTTGTCCGGCATCAGTCACAGACAGGTGACAAGGTCAGATTCATGTTTGATTGGTCATTCTGGGCCTTTTGGGACCATTTGGGAAATATTTTAATATATTTAAATATTTCCTAAGTTGGTGATTAAATAAATTAAAATAAGGTTAATAATATAACCATTTTGGAGTAATAAGGGGATTCTGGCTTCAGTTGATCAAGTACACCTATGTGTTATAGCTCGTTGGAAAGGTCTCGAATTATTATACATAATTTTTACTATCTGTAGACTTTTTGGTGACTTCAGCTATGGAATTTTAATAAAGTAATGTTTTTCCTATAGCATGGATGACTTTAATTGGGAAAATGTTATTTTATTATATTTTATTTAAAGGGCAAAGTGTAATTTCCCTTTAGGGTTCGATTTACAGTTGGAAGGGGATATAAGGAGATGGAGACCTAATTTCTTATTATCTTTTGCATATTGAAAAACTTGTTTTTGTGAATTGGCTCTGAGAGAGCAATTCTTCATCTGGGATGCAAAACCTAGGTTCTGGATTGGCTGGGACGTAGCCCTCAGCAGTTACTGGCATTGGATTCTTCAGACAGTGTGCGTTGCTATCAGGGATAGAGTACGCCATTCTTTATTGTGGATTCAGGTTGCAGATTTATGGTTTCAACGTTGCAGATTGATTCTTTTAGCTGGGACGTGATCCTTGCAGTCTTAGGGCCGCCATTTGCAGCAGGTACACCCCACGTGGAATATAGGGAATGCTTGTATTCAGCCTCAGATGTATCCTTGATTCATGTTCATTATTCACCATCTAATTTGGCATCATTGTTGGATGTAAGCTCCTTGGAACTGCATTGGATTTATTATTTGGCTTTATAAATTAGAAATTTGCCTGGTACGATTTATAGCAATTCTGATTTGGCTCTATGCTCTTATTTATTTTCAATCTTCTTTCATGTTTATTGTTCATTATTCATTACTATTGTGAAAACTATCAAAAAACACAAAACAAAAACAAAACCTTCTACAACTTCTGTCTATTCTCAAAGACCATCAAAGAAATCATAGGAAAATATAGTTTATTAATTTAAAAACTACAGCAGATCAGTAAGGGCATCCATCAGGGATCTTTTAGTCACCTGGACATCCGTTGAGCAATGATTAATTTAGAAATATTACAAGAATGAGAACTTATAATTCTAATGGGGATTGAGCGATCTTTCTTTTTAATTCAGGGCATCATATTGTGTGATGTCAAGTTTCGCTTAGTGGTAACTCAAAGATTAGGACATTTAGTAATGAATGTCGGGATTAGAGTCCCCATAAGAGATTTATATAGAATCTCAAAGAGACAATATATATATATATATATATATATATATATATATATATATATATATATATATATATATATATATATATTATAGCGATCAAACATATGCATATGTTAGAGAGCAGAGACTTGGTTAGAGGTGGGATCTCTACCAAGTGAAGTACTTAATCAGAGATTCCAAATAAAGCCCTTAGGAGGACACTCTTCATATGACGATTTCCTAACCAAGAAGTAATTCTCACTAGAGGGTTAGGTGGTTTGAGAAGAGTTGCTCTCCAAAGGATTAGGAGGGGTTAGCAAGGGAAGTAGTTGATTGATGTTAATCAGTTTAATATTTCTAACATTTTAATATGCATTTTTCTATATTGTACTAACAATTTGTTATAGGGTACCACGTTCATCCTTGATTCAAAAGAAAGGGATATCACAGTGGTATCAGGGCATAATTCTACCACCCTATGGATAAAGGCTTATGCAAACTTACGAAAGGAGAACGAAAACTACAATGAACAACTTAGCAAACGAAGTAAGATCATATATGGAGCAAACTAACCAAACTAATCAAACTCTATTAAACCAAATGGAGAAATCAAATCAGGGCCTCCTACAAGCCTTACAAAACATGGGAGACTCAGTCAATAATTTAAGAAACCAACCAAACCTGGGGAGGGAAACTAGTTCAATCCATTCTGAAAATAATAATATAACTTCAAGTTCGAATCTACCACAACCTACATTCCTACCTAGAAGAACAAACCTAAGAGAGGAGGAAGGGGTAGAGCAACCCTTAACAAACACCAAAGATATTGCAAGAGCTTATGCAGCCCTAGAACCACACATCCAAGAAGCAGTCTCTTTTAAGGAATTTTGTGTGGATAATAGAAGAGAAATGCCTAGAGGTTATGTGAATGAAGAACTCAAACGTAAAGTAAGCAAAGTCGCAATCCCAACCTTTAATGGATCAAGGGAGATGACAGCCCATCAATGGTTAGAAAAGTCGAATACATTCTTTATCCTAAATCCCATAACAGAAGAAGAAGCCCTCCAATTTGCCATAATTCTTTTGGGGGGAACAACACATCATTGGTGGACCCAAGGGTGAATCTCATGAGCTAGGGCATAAAGATGTGAAATCTTATGAGGAATTCTCCCAAAAACTCATGAATAGATTTGATGAGAAAGATATTGAATGGTAATTCCAAGAGTTAACACACCTTACGCAAACAGAGGGCATTACACGAATAAGTTAAACAATTCCAAGAAATTTCAATCATGATTCCCAATTTGTCCCAAAAGAGACTCACACGTATGTTTATAGCATAGTTCCAAAAATCGCCATGAAATCGCCGAAATCGCGATAAGATTCATGGCTCCTGATTTTTTTGGAATCGAAAATCGCTGGTGGCGATTTTTTCTTGTGAATCGCCTGAATCGCCAAAATCGGCAATTCATGGCAAAAATCGCCAAAATCGACATCGTGAATCTCCAGAAATCGGCCGCGGCAGCAAGGATAGAAAGTTCAATTTTTTTAAAAAAACACATGTTTTATTTGCTTTCTAAGTTGACTTTCCCCTTTGTTATAACCCTAAAGAGCCTTCTATTTGCTTAGTATGAGTAGAAGAGAGGAAGAGTGAGAGAGAAGAAGAGAAAAGAGAATCCATAGGTTTCCAACCGGCAAGAAGGAAGAGCACCAAAGAGATCAGAAGTCCATTTGGGGAGGCCATAAATTGCATTGGGAGCATTAAGGAGTCAATATCAACACTCCTCAACTCATTTGCAAGAGGTAAGTGTTGATTTTTTTTTTGCATATTAGTGTAGTATGCATTTTTTTGTTAAATTTTTTTAGTGTTCATTTGCAAATCTTGAATGTTTTTTATTTTTACTAAATTGCAAACTAGGGTTTGTTGTTTTGCAGTTTTTGTTTATTAGTTGCAAACTTTGATTTTTTACATGAATTTTTTTATTGCAGCAGCCTTTGCTTTCATTTTTCAATTTCCACAATGGGTAAAAAAGATGAATGCTGGAAATATAATGAAGAATTTCCTGGGAGAACCAAATATCAAACAAAATGTATATTTTGCAAAGAAAAAATAAATTCGGGAGGTATCTATAGATTGAAATACCACATTGCTGGCATACTTGGCCATGATGTCACAGTTTGCACTCAACAAACCGCTGAGGCAAAACGCTCTTGTTTAGTGGCATTAGAAAAAATTGAACAAGACAAGTTGACTAAGAAAATGCAACTTGAAGGGTTAAGAGGTATTGGCTCCCGTGCTCCCACATCCGCAACTGCATCTACATCTGCAAGTGCATCTACATCAACTTCCGCATCCGTAGGTTGTGTTGGAGAGGGTTCTTCTAGGCCTCCTTTTCATCCTAGTGCTAGTGCTCATGTGAGTGTTAGTGGTAGTCGGTCTCATACTGAGACAGAGTCCAACACCAACCTATTGCGGCCTAGAGTGCGGAAAAGCAGAATGGATAGTTACTTTGTGCCCCGCACTACTCCTGGCTCCCAACCCACGCTTGAGGGCATGGGTTTGAACAAGGAGATTCATGATGCTGCCAGAAAAAAGATTTGCAAATTCTGGTACTTTTGCAACATTCCATTTATTGCAGCCAGGTAATTGATTCTTTTTTCTTTGTTATCTTCAAAGTTAAAGTTAAAAGTAAAAGTAAAACTTTAATTATATCTACTTGTTTTATGATTTTAGTTTTTGACATCTAAATTTCTAATCAATATCATTATCTATTTGTGACAGGACTCCTTATTGATAGAACATGATAGATGCAGTTACCATTTGTGGTCCGGGGTTTAAAGCCCCAACTGAGGCTGAGTTGAGTGGATACCTCCTGGAGGAAATGGTTGAGGATATGAGGCATGAGCTTGAGGACAACCGAAAGGAGTGGATCGAAAAGGGTTGCACCATCATGACTGATGGTTGGACAGATAGGAGGGGAAGAACACTCCTCAATTTTCTTGTATCCTGTGGAGGTGATTGATCATTCTACTTTCCTACATACATAATTTTGAATCGTGATTGACTATTTCAAATTTTGATTTGTTGATTGCTAATAGTAATTATAATTCGTTGTTTTGTTACTTGTAGGATATACCATGTTCCTCAAATCCATTGATGCTTCTGCTCATGTAAAAAACGCCACATACTTCTGTGAGGTTATTGAGGAAGTTATAGCAGAGGTGGGGGAACAACATGTGGTGCAAGTGGTGACGGATAATGCAGCAATTTATGTTGCTGCAGGTAAACTTTTAACTTTTTAAGTTTTGAAAATAAATTTATTTGAATTTTGAACTTTTTCTAATTCTAACTTAGAATTTCTAAGTTTCCTAAGTTCTAACATGTTTGAAATTTGAATTTCTAATTATCTTAAAATTGTTGTAGGCAAACTTTTGATGGAGAGGCACCCCACCATATTTTGGTCCCCTTGTGCAGCACACTGCCTTGAACTCATGTTGGAGGAAATTGGCAAACTTGAGTGGGTCAAGTCATGTGTGGAAAGGGCAAAAAACATATGCAAGTTTATTTATAATCATTCATTTGTCCTTAGCACAATGAGGAAGTACACAGGAGACAAAGAGTTAGCTCGTCCAGGGATCACGAGGTTTGCCTTGAATTTCATCACCTTGCAGTCCTTGTTGACATCAAGGGATGATTTGAGGAGCATGTTTGTTGGGTGGGAGTGGATTTCATCTTCCTATGCTACGACCACTGCAGGGATAGATGTGGTGGATTGCATATTTGATGATGATGGTTTTTGGAAACCTGCTAGAGAAATCCTTAAGGTAATTTTATTGCAATTTAACATTTAATATTTTACAGTTTACTATGCTAATTGTTTAATGATTTAGTTTTACCTTAAGTTATATTATTGAATTATTCTATGTTTAAGTTTTGACTCAAATTTTTGTTTTACTTTATATGTAGGCCACTGAGCCTCTTGTATCTCTCCTACGAACTGCTGATGGGGAGAAGCCCTCTATGGGCTACATATATG
This sequence comes from Cupressus sempervirens, assembly GCA_028749045.1. Taxonomy (NCBI): domain Eukaryota; kingdom Viridiplantae; phylum Streptophyta; class Pinopsida; order Cupressales; family Cupressaceae; genus Cupressus; species Cupressus sempervirens. The sequence goes on along the minus strand of CM053791.1, from coordinate 368,577,147 downwards.
AGGGCATGGATAGGGCCAAGGAGGCCATTAGAGCTCAGTATGCAGGAGTGCAGGAGAAGTATGCCCCTATTTGGGACATCATTGATAGGAGATGGCAGAATCAACTCCACAGACCCATCCATGCAGCAGCTTACTTTTTGAATTCGGCATTTCGTTTCCGTCCTGACTTCAAGGCGGATGAGGAGGTTCTCACCGGATTATATACAGTGATCCAGAGGTTGAGTACTGATGAGGATAGCAGTGCTGCAATTATTGAGCTTGATAAGTTCAATAATAAAGAAGGGCCACTTTTCTCTAGCAGGGTAGCCATAGATGCTCGAGAAACAATACAGCCAGGTAAAAATTAAATAATATATTCAATGTTCATGAATCTAGATTCTAAACTTAAAGTTGATTATGTAATTTTAGAGTTAACTTGTAATTTGTAATTTGTAAATGAGACTAATTATTTTTATTTTCCCTTATTTCAAATAGATGGTGGCAAATGTTTGGGGCCACAACCCCAAAACTTCAAAAAATTGCCATTCGTATTCTGAGTCAGCCAAGCAACGCTTCTGGATGTGAGCGCAGTTGGTCCATGTTCGAGCACATCCACTCGAAGAGGAGAAACAGGTTGACAGTGCAGAGGTTGAATGATCTTGTCTTCGTTCATTACAACCTCTGTCTTAGGATCAGACAGATTTTGGGCACTGACTCCTCTCCGATCATTCTGGAGGAGATTGATCCAGAATCAGAGTGGCTCACAGAGGTTGTAGATCCAGTCTTCACTGAGGAAGACCGTGCGTGGATTGACCAGGTGGATATAGAGGCTGAGGCAGCTAGAGCACGTTCTTCAGGCATTGGTAGACGCACACGTGCACGCACAGACACAGGCCCTAGCGACATTCGTGAGCCCATCTTATATGCGGGAGATATGGCTCGACAGTCCTCTAGGACCTACATTAGACGCCTTGCTACTAGGCAGACTGGATACTCAGAGGCTGAGGCTGAGGCTGTAGCCGAGCTTGAGGATGATGTTGAGGATGATGATGACTATGAGCCTGAGGCTTGAGCTGGAGCCTTGTTTTTATATTTTGTTTACAGATATTGATACTGAATCATTGATAGACATATGTTTCAAACTTTCATGGATCTTCATCTTAGATTCTTACATAAATTTATGATTTGATGTCTTATGGATCATCTTACATACATTCTATGATTTAAATCATTATGATCATTTGATTTCTATTTACTTCAGCTAGCCTACAATTTACATTTTAGATAACATAGTTACGTATGTGATGGATTTTATGTTCCATGTTTATGTATGTTAAGTTTTAACTTCTATTTGATGATGTTATAGTGTGCTTAAGTTATATTCAATAAAGGGTGCATGAAATAAGTTTTAAATTGTTAAAATCTTTAAATTTAAAGGGTTTTTTCAAATTTGCCGATTCATCACCGATTCATTGCCGATTCATTGCCGATTCACGATTCGATTCGGCCTTGCTGATTCCGATCCGATTCTGATTCACGTTTCTATGGTTTATAGGTCTTAAAGAATCCACAAAAACTATGGTGAAACCCCATGAGCCACAAAATTTGGAAGAAGCCATAAGTAAAGCAAAAATGGTTGAGTCCAACAATAAGGAAAGAACCCGGAACTTCCCTTCCAAAACATTTCCCCAAAGTGAAGGTACCAGAAGGGATAACCAAGATAAATCATGCTACCTATGTAACAAACCATGGAGCATTGGGCACAAATGCCCTCAAAGGGAAGAGTTTATCCAAAAAAATCTATGCTTTAAATGTAGTGAGCCTTAGTGATGAGATCACCGTTGTAAAAGAGGACAAGTAAATCAAATCAACGAAATAAGTAAGAAGGCAATAAGGGATGAATTAGAACAATGAAAATTGGCAGTCATATCCCAAGGCGAAAATAGGCCCTTTCACATTAAAGTCATGCTTAAGGGACAAAAGGTAATTGCACTAGTGGATACAGGAGCTTCTCATGACTTTATCAGCAAACATTTGGTGGCAAAAAGAAGGATAAAAACTCAAGACTTTGAAGGGTTAAGGTCAAGTTGGCAAACGACACCCTAGATCATTGTAGAAAGATGGTCACACAAGTGGAAATCACTACCGGCGGACATGTGATTAACTAGAACTTTTATGTAGCAAACATACAAAATGACACCATCTTAGGAATGCCTTGGATAAACTCCCTAGGACGTTTCATTATGGATGGACCCAATCTAGAAATATGCTTCAAACATGAAGGGAAAGACATAAGTTTAAGAGGAATGCCTTGGATAAACTCCCCAAGACATTTCATTATGGATGGACCCAATCTAGAAATATGCTTCAAACATGAAGGGAAAGACATAAGTTTTAACCGATCTACTTTAAGCATCCTGGATATAAGGTTGTTGTCCAGGATTAGGTACACCCACCTCGGTTTTGCAGAGTCGGAAGCACAAGGGATTTGGATCACATTGACCTTAACTGGTTGGATATCCTAGCATCAAGCAGGCAAGGCTCATAGGATTCCAATCTCCAGTTTTGGGAACCAACAGATTGGTGAATCTACTCGGGAAAGTTGCAAAACAAACCTTAAGAGTTTCTGATTGTAGACTAGTAAGAGTTAGAACATTTTGATATATTTAATAAGTTTTCTACATTTAATATTGTGCATTTTAATTTCCTTGAAGATTTCGATTTTGTAATTATTTTACAAATCTAATTGCTTTGTAGATATTGTATCTTGTAGAGCATTGTATGTCTTCTTTAAATCTTTGCCATAGGTGAGTTATACTCTGTTGGAAGGAAGAACTCAAATTCTTGATGATTATTCATTTCCTCTATTTGGAGGTGGCGACTCTATTGTATTTTGATTGGTACTTTAACAAAAGGAGTGCCTGAATCATTACTGACTCTGTTGAGGGAGTAGACTTAGAAGGAATTTGTAGATGGTCTTTCAAATGTATTGATCATTTGAGAGAAAGCCTTTTATTTCAAATGGCATCAAGCCATTGGATTTCAGGAACTTTGATTATGGACTTAGCAGGTTATCCCCAAAGCTTTCACAACTGGTACCAAAGTTCCATGGAAAATGGGATGAATCGGCAGTTCAACATTTGGATGCATTCTATACATTTGTAGAAGATTTTGATATTTGTTCGGAAGATCAAGTGATGAAGTTGTTTGCTAGGACTTTGAAGGACAATGCAAGACAAGCATATGAATCACTATCCACATAATGCATCTCATCCTAGAAGCAATTTGAACAATGGTTCCTATCTGAATTTGATGATGCAAGCCATGAAGAAGAGATGTATTATGAACAATATGAAAACCAAAGTTGCAACATGGAAGAGGATCCTGATATGTCTTTACTTGATGCATTCTTCAATATAGAAAGATATGAGGGCGAGACTTCAGCCCATTTGTTTTTGAGGATGCTAAATACTTATCATGAGATTCCATCAAACATAAGACTTACATGGAATTTCTGAACAGAATTGTCAAGTTGAGAATCTCTCCACAGGACCCTGATGTAAAACTTCTTCAGATATGGGATCAAGGTATTAAAGATGAAGCAAAAGATACTAAAGTAAAACAAGAACATAATGTTTCAGATTCAAATATAGAGCAAATTGAAGAAGAATCCGACCATGATGAGACCAGTAAGGAATTAGACTGTGAAGAATTTGGAAATAAGGAGGAAGATTCTCTCAGTATGGATGAGATTTTGATCTTGTTGGATATAGAATATCAAAAGTATGTTGAGAAAGGAGGTCAAATTTTTCTTCTAATACACAAAGAAAAGCATACTAGTGATGCAACAAAAATGTCCTTTGAAACATTCAATGAACAAGAAAGTCCAGCCCTCTCTACAAATCCATATTACTTTCATAAGATTGAAACCAATGAACCCGAAGGATCATACAACTCTCAAAGGGATCACATGTTTACTGAAGATGAATATTGTAGTCCAAGTATAGAAACAAATATGTTTGGACACAATTTCAAAAAATTCTTAGATTCCATTTATGATGAACTAGTAGAAGGTAATGAAGAATACAGTTCTTATATATCTCTTGAGGAAAGTATGAGCATCCATGAAGAAGAAAATGCATCCAAGGAGGATTACAAAATCACTTTAGATCTTTTATGCAGTGAAATAATAGAGAATCCAGACATAATATTTTGTGAAAGTGAAGTAGAACAACATGAGAAAATGTCAGATGAAAATTCTCCTGGAAGTATACCCAAGTTTTCTATGTTCCCAAATCTATTTTCTGAAAGTGATTTCCTATGGACTCCAGTATATCAGCATTATAATGAAGATAGCAGGCTTGATGACAGTTTTGGAACTCATTATGTGCAAGTTGAAGATGAAATGTGTATAGGTTCATCTTATGATCAACAAGTACAAACATATGAGTGATTCTGAAAATTCTGCAACTGTCATTTTTTATCAGATTTTTGGTAAAAGAGGAGTAATAGTTACTGATTGTGAGCAGTCTTCAAAGCCCTTTTGTTATGAGGAACAACATCTAGCATATGGATATCAAGCAAATTGTGCAGAAAGAACTAATCCGGATGCTTGTATGACTGATCAGGACCACGACTCAAGGGATTTTCTGTATAATGAGCAACATAGTGTATACGTGGATCTCTCAAAAGTTAAACAAGAGTCATATGCCAATGATTGCATTGATGAAGAAGAGTTGGTAAGTATTGCTCATAAAGATAATACATTTAATACAGGTAAGAAGTATGAGCAGCCTACTGAGGTAAATATCCTTGAAGACCCTACGGTAATATTTGTTAACAATAGGCTTAGGGAGAAGTTTTTAAGTTTTTATCATCCTTCTTTTGAAAAAATTTCTTCCACATATATTAATCGGATCAATGAAATAAGAGATCAGATGTTTGGATTTAAAGATGATGAAATTTATTTCTTTTCAAATGATCTTATTGTTAAGGAAAATGTTAATTCTAATCTTCAACAAGAAAAGCACATGTCATGTAATGATTGTTTTATATGTACTAATGGATCAAATCTTACTAAGAAACAATTTGTTATCATATGCATGAGATCCAAAGTATTGCAGGATCAGAATCAGGTATTTGATCAGGGAAAGAATCAATGTTCCTTTTTAGGGGGCTGGGGGCCACCCAATTTCGTGTACATCATGCTAAACATGGGTGCATGGTCTACTCCTCCAGAGATAACTGGAATCTCATTATGCCCACAAGGAGCATATGTCCTCAGCAAGAGCCACTGATGGAACACTAAATTTCTTGCTTTCCTTTTTGACTCAAGAAGTGCAGTAGGTCTCAGAAGCAGATTTAAAAAGGGATTCGGGTATTAAAGTGGGGCTGAGCATTTTTGAAGATTGTCTGATTAGACTTGAAGGACAAGTAACCTCGAGATATACTATGCAAAGTATTCTCTGCACAATGTGTTTCCTAATCTGCTAGTGGTGTCCTGAAAAGAAGCATGAGTCTGAAAACATATTTGCAAAACAATCTTAAACGTCCTTCAATTTTGGACGTAAAATGCTGTATTGGGATGATGAAGCAAATGTATTCTCATCAGATCTCAGATTGTTATTTATTTTTGGGAAAGACCAAGAGCAATTTTTAATTGAGAAGAAGCCACAATATGTACAATATGAGCTATTGGGTATAGATGTCCCCGATCTCTGAATCTTATGGGTTTTTGTGCAATGCATTATTCTAAATATGCAGCCAGGGGGGAAGATTGAGAAGGTGGCCGCATATATTCCTGTTGGAAACATAAGCAGAAAGTAGTACATCTTATAATCATTTGTGTCTGAGCCCTGTTTGTCGTATGGTTGCTGGACCTGTTTGCAGAAGTCTGAGAAAATTGACAACAATAAAAATAAGAGAATTTACTGATTAACATCAGCAAGAATGAATAGTTCAGACATATGCAGTAACCTTCCTCAGGAATGTCGTATACATAGACAATTGATGTCTTATGAATTGGGTTGAGGTATTAATCAGGGAAGCAGTTTCATTCTTATGATTCAGCACGTAGCACAGTATGGTGACCACAGCAAATGAATATCCAGCGAATACATACTAATCATTGCAGTTGTGTTATTTTATTCAAGGGTAGGCAGCAATAATTATGTCTGGAAACAAATAATGTTGGGCACAAACAGCATAAGTGAAGCACCCATTTAAGCGTTTGGCTATCCTGGTACAGCATCCATGTCATCATTCAAAACATTTACACTCAGCAAACTTGTGGAGAAGCCAGAGAAGATGTGAATATGTTGTTATGAAGGAACCCACTATGCAACATTGAGATAAACTACAGCAGCCATCGATTTAGAATTATTTGGATTTATTATATGCTATCTACCGAGACATCGTAGTTTCCAGTATGCATTGACAGGAAGTATTATAACCACCTGGGAAGATATGTTTGAAAGAATATCGTGCTTTGATATTCTGAAACAAAGTTAGACCATTTGGGGAAGCATTGAAATTATCAATATTGAGATGCCGTTAATTGCTTAGGCAGGAGCGAATATTTATTATTCATTGGTAAATGGCAGTTGCATCCAAACAAATCAGTCGTGTAAGAGGTCGGGAGAGATGAACCTCTTAGTCTCATGACTGAGCACAAAGAAGCAGTTTGGATTAAATATGCAGCCACAATCAATACCAGGTCTTCAATGAAGCCTCTCCACCATTCATCATATTTCTACAATATGATCATCAGATTTTTGAATGATGATTTGCGAGTGTTTTCAGGCCTGACACTTCATTTCCCTCCAAAAAACTGTGATTGGAACAAGTAGTTACGAGTTGCTGGCAGCTTCAGTTCAATCGCAATTGCTTAAAAATTGGATGAAAGCCCCGTCGGTTTAAGGAATATCATGAATTAATATTATAGTTGTGGCCATCTATGAAGGGTTTCAAATCAGGAACGAAAGAAAACATGGTCACCGAAATACATCCCCTTACTTGGATTTCGGAAAGAGGAATATAAAAATATATTTGCTTGTTCTAACCCTGTGTTTTTTGTTGCAGGTGAATACGCATTTGGATGAAGGAGCCACCAGAAATTGGAAAATAATCGTGGTGCACCATATACGCCTAATGGAGGAAAGCCCTACGCAATTTTGGAGAATGATCCTAAGGCCATACATCCGACAATACTATGAACTCAATAAATATTTTGGTTCATAAGCTTCCACCATTTGATTTGGTAGTAATATGTCGTTAATTAAAATATTGATGATGGGGTAAAGCTTATATTTGAAGCTTATAAAAGCAAAGTGATTAGTTTTTTGTTATTAAAGGGTGCAATGTTTTGAAGAGAGCCCCACGTCCTTTGGAAATCTATAAATATGAGATGTAAAACGGAGACTTAGGAGACAATATTCATATTCATATTTTTAATTTTTACCTATTGTATACTTTATGATATATTTTATTCTTTCAATGGTAAAGAGATGAATTTTTGAACTAAGTGTGTGGACGGTGGATTAGTGAGCAAATTTTTATGCGGTCCGGATAGATTTGTAGTGGATGGATCATCCGTAAGGAGTGTCTCTGCATGTAATTTTTATTTCCGACACAATCTGTAAGCGTATTTATTTTATTTTTATTGGAGTTTAAATTATTATTAAGTTGTGTCCTTTGAAAATGTTTTTTATTTATGTTCTATAAATATTTTAATATTCGGATAAGTGGACTGGGTCATTATTGCATTTTAAATTAGATAAACATAAATATTGTGAAATATTTTATTGTTTCCGTATTTGTGTCTAATTTGTTTCCGCAAGAGTTAAAGTGCATTTTAGACTAATTTAAAATTGTGTTTATATAATTGATCCATCGCATCATAATTATTAAAATTGTTTATAGTTTAAAGATATTAAACTTTATAAAGTTGTACGTCTCAACTTATAATATTGACTATGATTGCCCATCTAATTAAGCACTCGTCTTTTACACCTGATTCATAATCCATATGCTAGCAACTGCTTCATTTCTTTCCATTGAAGAATTAATATATTCATTTGTTGCAATCATCTGTAATAATCACTTTTATTCAAAAAACATTCATACAATTATTTATTTTTATCCTCAATTCGAAATTTGCAATCTTAAAGCTTTCTATAATTCTTGCCATTTTGAAATCTTTCATTGCATTTGTGTTTTAACCGATTTGCTTTAAGCATCTTGGATATAAGGCTGTTGTCCGAGATCAGGTACACCCGCCTTGATTTTGCAGAGCCGGAAGCGCAAGGGATTTGGATCACATTGATCAATCCCGTCAAGTTGGCCTTAACCGGTTGGATATCCCAACATCGAGCAGGCAAGGCTCGTAGGATTCCAATCTGTGGTTTTGGGAACCAACAAAAGGAACCTTTACTTTGGACAGAAAAGCACAACAAGCTTTCGAACAATTAAAGGTTGCTATGAGCTCATGCTCGGTATTAGCCATACCAGATTTCTCTATACCATTTGAACTACAGTGTGATGCCTCGAGAGAAGGTATAATGCAAAGGAAACATCCTATTGCCTTTGAAAGCTGCAAACTCATAGAAGCTGAAAGACATTATTCTATTTATGATAGAGATGTTGGCAATAATGCATGTCTTGGCAAAATTCCACCAATGTTTAGTTTGTGGAAAATTGATAGACAAAACAGATCATAACAGCCTACGCTTCTTTCTAAATCAGAGTGATCTAAATGACAGACAACAAAGATGGGTAAGCAAGATTCAAGCCTATGATTTTGACATAGAATATGTTAAAGGAGTGAATAACAAAGTAGCAGATGCATTATCCGAAGGACCTCACATCAGCACTATTTCTTGCATCTCCGGGGGTTGGAAAGAAGAAATAATCACCAATTATGCCAAGGATCAATTTGCGACCAACGTACTGGAAGGAAAGGAATCTAATGGGGACTTTAAAGTCTCCAATGACATCTTCTTTTACAAAGGAAGGATCTATTTAACCCCAAGATCCAAGATGAAAAAGACAGTTATGAAGGAATACCATGACAACCCTTTAGCAGGCCACCCTGGGTATTACAAAACATACAAGCACATAAGAGAGAAATACTCATGAAAATGATTAAAAAGAGACATACAAAAATACATATAAGAATGTAGAATTTGTCAACAAAATAAAGCCGAGCAATCACACCCTGCGGGCCTACTACAACCATTGCCTATCCCAAATCAAAAATGGGAAAGTATATCTATGGATTTCATAACAGAGTTTCCTAAGGTCCAAGGGAAAGACGACATCTATGTAGTGGTGGATAGACTCACAAAATTTACACACTTCTTCCCAATCTCTACAAAGAATAAAGCACCCCAAATAGCAAAAATATTTCTTAAGGAAATTTTCCATCTTCATGGCTTACCCAAGAACATTGTAAGAGACAGCAAATTCCTTAGCAAATTTTGGCAAGAATTAGTCAGACTAGCAGGGACTTCACTCACTCCAAACACTAGATATCACCCTTAAACCTATGGTCAAATGGAGATCGTAAATAAATGGATAGAGGGATATCTAAGAAATTATGCCACGGGACATCAAACTGCCAAGATCAAATGGCTAGACCTAGGAGAATATTGTTATAATAAGACCCATCACATGTCTATAGGGATGAGTCCCTTCAAAGCATTATATGGATATGAAGCTACCACGTTCGGAGGTATAATCATCCTAGAGAGTAGGGTACGCAGCTCACAAGAATTTATTCAAAAGAACATTGATATTATGAAAGAATTGAAGGGAAATTTGCATATTGCACAAAATCAACAAAAACTCTATGCAGATAAGAATAGAGTAGAACACTTATTCTAGGAAGGAGATCTAGTGTACCTGTGACTTCAACCCTATAAACAATCATCTATTAAGAAGAATGGGATCGAGAAACTCAAAGCCCATTTCTATGGGCCATATAAAGTAATCAAAAGTGTTGGAGAAGTAGCCTATGAGTTAGAATTACCTAAAAATAGTCAATTCACAATCTGTTCCACGTATGCAAACTAAAAAAGTCTTGAACCAACAGATAACACCCTGCAAAGAATTTCCCTCAGTGATTCTTGATACCCAAGAAAAGACACTAAGGAATAGAACTACGAGAGAATTCTTAATCAAATGGAAGGGGTTACCAGATGAATATGCCACTTGGGAAAAAGAGGAAAGTGTCAAATTGCTCGAGGACAAGCAAAATTGACATAGAGGGACTGTGATAGCCCTGTAATAAGCTTTGTAATAAGTAATCAAAGTAATTTTCTACACAAGAAATTCATACTTTATTGGAATTTTATTAATTAAGGAATAAGAAAATAATATATATATATATGTGTGTTTAATATATGTACATTATAATAAGTAATAATAATCATAACAAATAAGGAATTACTCTAAACATAATAACATTACAAACAATTTAATCAATTTAATATATGAAGTACATCTCAAACTAAGATTCCCAAAATAATCAACTAACCTTAGTAAATGAAGACCGATAAGCTAAGAGTCGCCAATCCAAAAGATGCAACTGATCCAAGTAACATCTATACATATTGAATCAAATTCAAAGAGGGAGGAGGAAAGAAGATATCGAGCAAGGAAAGAAATAAGAAGTTGCCATAAGCCATCTCCATACACAAACACCAAGCATAGCATTCACCAGCACAAGAAAAGTAATGAATTGGGATTCTCACTTAGGATAGAGAAGAGCCCAAGATGTCATAGCTAGGAGGTGCAAGAACCACAAATTCTTCAACAACAACATTAGCTAGTCACCACTTAAATGAAGGAGGACAGTCACGATAATTTCCCAATCAGAGAATAAGCTTAAAGCCAAAGGCCATCGCACAATAAACACGGGCAGAATGACTCAATAAAATAACATTATTACTCAACTCACAATTCATACGTACCGTACTAGGATCGGGAAGAACAATCTAGCTAACACCAACATAATCCTGTCGTAATAGAGAAGGGAAGAGTATTGATCAATAATAGGAACATAAAGCATCCAAAGGTTTGTCTCACCTAGACATCTGTTGAGCAATGATAAATTCAGAAATATTTCAAGAATGAGAACTTATAATTCTAACAGGGATCAAACGTTCTTTCTTTTTAGTTGAGGGCATCATATTGTGTGATGTTGAGTTTCCCTTAGTGGTAACTCAGAGATTAGAAGTGTTGAATGTCAGGATTAGAATCCCAATATGAGATTTATATAGAATCTCAAAGAGAGACTCTCTCTCTCTCTCTCTCTCTCTCTCTCTCTCTCTCTCTCTCTCTCTCTCTCTCTCTCTCTCTATATATATATATATATATATATATATATATATATATTTTGTAGTGGTCAAACATATGCATATGTTAGAGAGAAGAGACATGGTTAGAGGTGGGATCTCTACCAAGTGAAGTGCTTAATCAAAGATCCCAAACAAAGGCCTTAGGAGGACACTCTTCATATGACGATTTCCTAACCGAGAAGTAATTCTCACTAGAGGGTTATGTGGTTTGAGAAAAGTTACTCTCCAAAGGATTAGGAAGGGTTAGCAAGGGTAGTAGTTAATTGATGTTAATCAGTTTAATATTTCTAACATGTTAATATATAGTTTTCCATATCATACTAACAATTTGTTACAAGTTACCGCATTCATCCTTGATTTAGGAGGGGGCATTACATTTAACCATCCTTTACACATCCCTATAAATCTTAGGTCAATAATATCTATCTGAAATCAACCTTACAGTTTTGTCAATCTCAAACTGTCTAGCAAGTCCTCCGCTATGTTTGTCCTTCATGATGTTACCTCTCATAGATCATCTAGGTATGCACAATAGAATTCCTTTGAATGGCATGTCTTTATAAATGAAATAATCAGTCCATTTATCTTGCTCTTTTATCAATTGATCTTATGAGCCTTCCAAGGTTCTACAGAATCAAGAACAGCTTCATAAAAATGTTTGAAATCATCAAAACTAAGTACCTCAACTCTCATTTTTGTCAGCAATTTCATTCTTCTACTCAGAGCATCAACAACTTTGTTTGATTGTTCCCTTTTATGTTTCAACATAAAGGAAAAGTTCTACAAATACTCTACACACTTCACATGTCTATGATTCATCTTATTCTGACTTCCCAAATTCTATAAAGCTTTATGGTCAGTGTACAACACTAAATCTATAGCTATTAAATAATGTCTCCACTTCTTTAAAGCTTGAATAATAGCATAGAATTCCTAACAAGATACTAAATACTGTTTCTTAGCACCATTCAACTTCTCACTGAAGAGAGCTACATGTCTTCCTTCTTGACTCAAAACAATTCCAATGACACTTCCACTAACATCCCAATCAACTTGAAAAACCTTATTAAAATCAAGTAAAGCAAGCACGAGTAACTCTGGAATCTTCCTTTTTAACATGTCAAAACTCTTGTGTGCTCCATGTGTCCATTTGAAATCATTTTTATCTCCTCTCATAGTCTCAGTCATGGCATTACATACTGAACTGAAATTCCTATAGAAACTCGCCAATCCATGAAATGAACTAACTTCTCCAACATTCTCAGGTGTAGGCCAATCAAGAATAACTTTCACCTTTCAGGATCCATCTTCAAACCATCAACTAGAATCACAAAACCAAGATACACAATTTCTTCTTTCAAGAATGTACATTTCTTCAAGTTGATCAGCATTTTTTCTTTCTTCAATCTCTACAATACTTGTCTAATATGCTCAAGGTGTTCTTCCTTAGTCTTACTGAATACCAAGATGCCATCAAGATACAAAATCACAAATGTACCTATGAATTTCTTGAAAACCTCACTCATCAGTCTCATGAAAGTACCAAGTGCATTAGTTAAACCAAAAGGCATAAACAACCATTCATACAAACCTTCATTAGTCTTAAAAGCAGTTTTCCATTCATCTCCTTCTCTAATTCTGATCTGGTGATAGCCATTTTCCATATCAATCTTGGTAAAATACTTTGCTCCACTCAAACAATCCATTGTGTCATCCATTCTAGGCAAAGGAAACCTATATTTTACTGTTACCTTGTTTATAGCTCTAGAATCAGTGCACATTCTACATTCTACATTCTTCTTGGGTGCCAATACAACGAGTATAGCACAAGGACTCAAACTTTCTCTAATCAGACCCTTTTCAAGCAGTTCTTGCACTTGTCTATTCATTTCAGCATTTTCAGCAGGTCTCAACCTATGTGGTGCTTTATTAGGTAAACTAGTTCTAGGTATCAAATCCATACAATTACTAATAGTTTTGACAGAAGGTAAACCATCAAGTACATTATCAGAAATAATATTTTGAAATTCAGCCAACAAAGAATTGATCTCAGGTGCATGCTCAAGTTCATCTTGTTTCTCAGTCTTCCTAGGAATGAAAGCAAATCAAAAATTCTGCTCCTTTACATCTTTAGCAAACTGATTTCCTTCAACCAAACATACTCTTACTGTGGTACAATGATTCTCATCAGGTTTCTCTAGCAAAGGAGACAAATCTTGTTTCTTCCCATCAACCCAAATAGTATACTAATTCAATCTACCGTCATGCAAAGCTTGTCTATCATACTGCCAAGGTCTACCCAAAAGAAAATGACAACAATTCATAGGCATAATATCACACAAGACTTCATCATAATAATTTTCAATCTTGGATTTAACAACGCATTGCTCAATTACAAGCAACATATGCTCCTTCGGGATCCAAGCAACATGATAAGGCTTAGGATCTCTCAACCTCTACAACTAAAACTTGTTAACCAACTCCTCTGATGCCAAGTTATCTGAACTCCCACTGCCAATGATTACTCTGCAACATTTTCCAAGGATCTTGCAATTTGTTTTTAATAAACTCCTTCTCAAAATTGGTTCTTCATCAGTTTCCTCATTCCACAAGATTCTTCTCAACATCAAGTTCTCACCATGCCCAGGTTCATTAGGTGATTCAGAAGCTTCTTCACAAGCCAAGGTATTTCTGCTACTACTTCCAATCATTTTGCTACAATTAGTACATCTAAAGGCCCTATGTCCTTCTCCACACTTGAAACAAGTGCCCTTAAACCAAGACCTTTCTTCTCTTTTACAACCACTATTATTCCTAGAGTAACCAATACAGATACCTCTGGTGTAATTACCCCTCTTACCAGCAGTTTCTTCTTCCCATTCGGTCTTCCCCCTTTCTCGCATTGCATTGTCAAATCTGCTACTTTCTCCATAGGTTGTTCTGCCTCTACTTCTTTGAAATCTGCCACCTCCTCCTCTTTGTCTTTCATTAAATTTATTTGCCAACCTTTCTTTAGCCTTCAAGGCTTATTGATATGCTTCTTCCACACTATCCATCCTAACATAACTAATCTAATCTCATCTTCAAGCCATTCAAGTATCTAGCAACCTTCTCAACTTCAGCATCCACATGTCCAAATTTGATATCTAACTTGTAGAATTCCTTAGTGTATTCTTTCACAGTCATGTCCTTTTGTCTCAAATTTTGCATTCTCCTCAACAAATTAACTTGGTAATCTGCAGTAAGGAACTTCTTATTTATCTTAGCCCAAGTCTTGATCTTTTCTATTCCTTTTTTTTTGTCTTTCAATCTGCAAATAATCCCACCAAAGTGAAACACGACCCTTCAACTTGGTGACTGCTATCTTAACTTATTATCAGGAGTCCTTTCATATTCAAAGTACTTACCCATCTCAAAGATCCAATCCAATACAACATTAGTCTCAAGTCTTCCATCATAGCAAGCAACTTCAACAACAAGTCTGGAGTTTGCCTTGGACAAAACTCTCAGAAGCATGATCAGAAAGTAGTGCGACATTGTAGGTATGGATTCGTAGAATCTGTTAGTTCCCAAAATCGCAAATTGGATGCTAGGATATCCAACTGGTTAAGGCCAACTTGACGGGATTGATCAATGCGATCCAAATACCTTGCGTTTCCGACACTGCAAAACCGAGGCGGGTGTACCTGATCCTGGATGACAACCTCAAATCCAAGATGTTTAAAGTAGATTGGTTAGAACACGAATGTATTGAAAGTTTTCAAAATGGCAAGAATTATCGAAAACTTTAAACTTGCGATTTATGAACTGAGGACAAAAGTAAATGACTGTATAGATGTGATAATGTTTTAAATAAAAAATAATTATAAATTAATGCAACAAATGAATATATTAATTCCTCAAAGGAAAGAAATGAAACAGTTGCCAACATATGGATTATAAATCAAGAGCAATATAAAGACCATGCTTAATTAATTTGGCAATCAGAGTCAATATTATAAGTTGACATGTACAACTTTATAAAATCTAATATATTTAAACTATAAATAATTTTAACAATTCAAACACGACGGATCAATTATATAAATACAATTTTAAACTAGCCTAGGATGCACTTAAACTCCTGCGGAGACAAACTAGATATAAATAGGGAAACAATTAAATATTTCACAATATCTATGTGTATCAAATTTAAAATGCAATAATGACCCAGTCCACTTATCTCAATATTAAAATATTTATAGAAATTAATAGAAAACATTTACAAAGGACACAACTTAATAATAAATTAAAACTCCAAAGTTTAAAATAAATAACTATGCCGGAAATAAAATCGCAATAAAGACACTCCTTATAGATGATCTATTTACTACATCTCAATTTCGGAATCGCATATAAATTTGCTCTGTAATTCAATCCATGGGCTTTGTTCAAAACTTCATTTCTCCACCAATAAAATAATCTAATCTACCATAGTGCTTCAATATATAAAACTTTAAAAATACGAATATGAAAATTGTCCATTGTGTTTTCAATGGCCTATACTTATACACTTTGAAGGGTGTCCATAAGACATTGTACCCCTTTGTAACAAATAACCACCAATCTAGAATTTTAATATAATCCTTATTAAAAATAATTGGTGGTTTAGTAATTTTAGGCCTTGTATTTTATCGAGCTTTTATTATCTTCAATCTTCGGCCAAGACTATAGTCTGAGAAAATGAAATCTTTAAAATGAAGAATTTCCGGTGGAATGCTTGGAAACTCGAACGCTTGGATCTCTTCTTCCACGCAGGTTCCACTCCATTCGAACGCTCTCTGTGATGTGTGGGCTCACTGGAAGTTCAATATTTCAGAATGCAGAATCATACCATCCCCGCATATGTTGAACACGGACACAGGGTACCATTTATATATTTGTTTGGACCTGGCGTTGCCTTAGCTTTATTTTTATGTGTTGATGCCTGTACACTTCTCGTTGGATGCGAATGAGGATTTCCAGTGCTACCAAGGAGCTTTCAAGTGATGCCAACGAATGCTCTCATAAAAGCCATGATGCACTTCTCTTACTGTCGGATCTCTTCTTTCCACAGATGTGCTCCTTTCTGCAACAAACACAGAACATGTTAGACACCATTGATTCCTAAGAAATGGTATGTATCTCATGCTTGGGAAGCCTTGTGAGACTTTTGACAGCACTCATATCTATGACTTCATGATTTTATCGGGCTCTTCAATTCCTCAGACTGTCTTTCAAACACTATACATTTATAGTTCTGCAATCTTTGATATGCCCTTCTACATCAGAGTCACTATCTATCATCACTATTAAATCATGTATAAAATCCCTTACATCCTTATTGAATACAAAAACTCTTTCCTTCACCATATTTTGTTCTGCATTGATGTGCAAATAGTTCGTGATCTTTGGATTCAAATCATTTACATATACAATGCAACCTGTCTATGCTGCAGGGATAGCAAAGGGTCCTATACCAGCAAACGTGTCACAAATGATTTGCCTGGGCTATAATTGTGTTACCAACCTCTTGTATTCATGTTCTAATCTTGAGTTCTAGTATACCAGCCCATAAACCATCTGAAACGTGGCTCCATATTACTGACTGTATGCAAAACAACTACCTTCCAGTAGACATCTTGAAGTTCTTGCTCAGCCAACCTGCTACGCCTTGGCAAATTCAATAATTTTGATGTTTCTAATCCCTTTGCAACTTCCTTCTTGGGTGGTCCAAACCCACTTTGTTTCTTTCCCACATCATACTTGCAAGTGTAACATATGTAACATTCTAGTTCATCATTTTTACGAGAACTTTGCTTGATCACTAAGCCAAGTAGTGCAAGCAAGATTTTGATATTTATGCAAGAGGATATGTCAAACTTACAACTGGAAAGTGCTGAATGCCAATGAAATCCCGCATATTTTTTAGATCAAAACTCCAGTATCCTAAATGGAGGCCTTGATTTTTGCCAAAAAATAGGGCTCCATCAGAATCACATAAGAGAAATTATAAGAAGAACAAACAAGAAGAACCTATCTTTGTATGGATGAAGAAACTTGGCAAAGATAATTAGAATGAATCTCTATGGACTTTGAGGAAAATTAATCCAAAGCGTAGAACAAGAAAAGTTTGGCGAAAGAAGATAGTTGATGGAGAAAATGAAACCAATGCAAGTGCAACTTGCATTTCATACACCTCCTAGCTTGTAAGGAAGCATAAACTCGGGGAGATTCAGATGAGTATTTCTTAAACCCTTGAAAAGGGGGAGTACGAGAGAACTTTCACGGAGGGAGCATTTGATGACTAGTTTGCAGATGAAAGCATAATGATCATCCCTTTTCCATTGATGTCAAAGGGGGTGAGATTGAAAGGATGAGATTAGAAGTGATGTATTGCCATTGATGACGGAGATTGATGGAAATAGTGTCATTGATGTCAAAGAGCTTCACTAGCAAAGGCGAAAGTGTTAACCAACAATGTCAAAGCTACGATGAAAGGCGTAATGAGTTTTGAAGTCATCTACAAATATGTAAAAGGAAGTCAGATTAATTAAAATGATTGATTTATCTCCAACAAACATACAATATGTAAGCAACTAAGCATAAAGCTTAAACACCTATGAAGTTAGAAATATAAAATAATTGAAGTGATATATATCTTATATCACTATTATAAAGACAACACATGATGACCTAAAACAAAAGTGA
This sequence comes from Cupressus sempervirens, assembly GCA_028749045.1. NCBI lineage: Eukaryota > Viridiplantae > Streptophyta > Pinopsida > Cupressales > Cupressaceae > Cupressus > Cupressus sempervirens. Next base: position 368,559,082 of record CM053791.1, on the reverse strand, counting down.
TTGTGCAATACAAGAACTTGGTCGATGAGAATTATACAGTACCCACCGTGGAAGTTTAAGGTGACTTGAAGGCTATTTTAAAAACAATGTGTATATAACAAAATATTTATGTACAAAGACAGCGATGATAACCAATGCTGAAAATAACTTACGGCAACCTTGGAAATAATATTTATTTTGATATTTATCAGGAATGATGCATCATGTGTAAATAACCAGTAATGCATGTACAGTGGCACACATCTACATTAGAATATCCACTCAGCGCTATAGACAGCGATGAGGATTATCTCTTTCCAAAGATTGATATATACTGCAATGGTATGTATGGAGTAGACACAGAAGTAATATACAACATCAGAGATGATAAAAGAAATTTATCAAAGCAAAATGATGCGAATGAAAAAATACAGAGCAGTAACAATGCAATATTGCAGGAGTGGAGTTGAGTTGAATACAATGCCCAATATATCACTCATTTAAGTGCAGCAATAATCTCGCAGAGGTCCTGTAGTTTTTGAAAATAAGAAAGGGCATTACATATGTGAGTTATTGAAGCTAACATGCCAATATTCTGGAGCAGTGATAAAATATGGAGAGACATGAATATAGTGCAGATGCAATATATATATATATATATATATATATATATATATATATATATATATATATCCAAAGAAATTATAGAGCAAACGTCAAAGAAAGAATGACATATTGATCCCTCCTTTCTTTGATTATATAAACAAGACAGAGACTCCAAATGTAATTGTGTTTTTAGCAGCTATGTATTTATGGAAGTGTGATTGTATCATGGAAGTCGAGCAACTAAACTAGAGTATCTATGCGGTAGTAGCAACATAAACAAATTACAAGTATTCTTGAGCCATGCATCCAAATACAAATATAAAAGACACATTCGTCTTATTTGACAAGAACCAATATATATTGCAGAGATATTAAAATGGGTAAGGTTAGCAATATCGATGAGTATTTTATTATATTAAGAAACAAACAGAATGTGTCAACCATATACAGGAAATTATCGAACATGGCAACGTTAAAAATAAAAGACAATGATCTGGGAAATTAAATAATTCTTGCAAAGAATGAGTTCCATATAGCACATTCGCTGGTGAGAATCCAATCATATCATTGTGGAAAGAAATCCTAAGTTAGCGATGAAGACTTATGGTAACTTTAGTCATCAAGAAGATATGGTCATTAGCAAGGAGCCACGGTAATGGTCAAAACCAGAATTAATAAAAAGAAGTTTCTGCAGTGATAGATGTATCAAAGAGGTTGAAAACAACTGGAGCGAATTGGATAAGTCTTAGCAGTGACTTAATCCTGGAAGCCAGCGTTGGGGAAGAGACATTGTATTGGGGAAAGAGAAGAATATAAGGAATTCGAATGAAATCATCAGAGACATCTATTGTACATCATCGGGAGGTGCCTGCCTGTGCATCTACCAAGCACGGTTATAATCAAGAAATCAAAGTGGAATTATGGTCAAAGAAATAAAAAGGTGTGATTAAGGCTAAAATGATAAAATTATTTAATAGTTGTTAGAAGAAAATGTTTTCATGAAAAAGTGTGATTATAAAAAGAGGGGTGTTATTCAATGTAACCTTTCACCTTGAATGGTCACATTCCTTTGTCATTAAAATATAAATAATGTTAATTTCTTGGATCTGCTGCAAATGTAATAGCACTGCCATTATTTGGTATGTGTTTTCCAGATAGCAATGTCCTTGTATTTGTAATTATATTAATTTCTTTTGACCTCATAGGTTTTTCCTACCAAAGCTATTGAAACATCAACACTCCCTCTTAGCTAGGGAGGATAAACATAGGAGATTTATTACACCATTGGTATTATTAGGTATGGCAAAAATATATCTTTGATCAAATGATATCCATCATTTCGATAGCACAGTTGATATTACGAGTATTGGCCTCCCAAAATATCAATGATATTCACCAAGTACTCAAAAGGTTTTGATATCACATCTGATATCAAGAGTATTGGCCTCCCACAATATCGACATCCGATATTCACCAAGTACTCAAATAAGGTTTTGATATCACATCTGATATCAAGATTATTGGCCTCCCAGAATATCGACATCCAATATTCACCAAGTACTCAAATACAGTTTTGATATCACATCTGGTATCAAGAATATTGGTCTCCCAGAATATCGACATCTGATATTCACCAAGTACTCAAATAAGGTGTGATATCACATCTGAAATCATGAGTATTGGTCTCCCAAAATATCATGCGATATTCACCAATTACTCAAAATAAGGTTTGATATCACATATGATATCAAGAGTATTGGCCTCCCAGAATATCAATGATATTCACCAAATACTTTGAGTAATGGTCTCCTAGAATGTTGAGATGCAAGACATTCACCATTTACTCAATTTGTTTGATCTCATAATACAAGCTATTGTAAGATAGTCACCTTACAATAACTTCTACAAATACAAGTGATGAAAATTTGGAAGTCGACACTTCCTCATGATATACACAAGAGGTAGGCCCATTAAAATCTCATGGTCACGATGTATGAATCATGGTCCTCTTGACTGCGACAATTTATTGATCACTAGAGAATCTATCTCATCATGGTTTACTCCCTCTAATTCAATAACACTGAGACCACGGAAGGTTGACTGAGTCACATCCTTTGTCCACTCCCTCTCTTTCAAGGTTGCCTCTAATGAAATATCAGGCTCCTTCTAAATCTTAATCTCCCTCTTCTTGCTATAACATTCTCAAAGGAAAAGATCAAGGCACATAGCTCTTGGTTGTATGCAAAGAAATACAAATAAAAAAGCGAGACTACATTGATTAAATGAAATAATCAAGTATAATAAATAATTCTTTACAATACTATAAGATCATTCCAATGCAATATAGACAAATATCTAATTTAAAAATAAACTCTTATCAATATTCATTTATATTCATAAGAGATCATATTACTATCTTCTTGCACATCAACTAATCCTCTTACATTTAATAATGTCAAATTATTAAATCAAAGGATATTTCTATATATTTATTAGATATTTAATCATTTTATCAAAATTAAAATATTATCACTTTGAATTCAAAAATATCTCAAAACTAAATATACATTTGGTATAAGTTTAGGTCATATTATAGTAGTGGTAAGAAAATTTAAATATAAAATATACCTCCAATGTACCTTTATTCAAATGTTTGTAGTACCTTCTTTTTGTACTCCTTCTGTATTGGATGGTCTCGCATAGTTATTATTGGGTCCACCTTACGCACTCAGTGATTATTATGGGGCCCGATGACTTTTCAGCTCTAGCCTCTTTTAAACTAAGTTTGTAAGCCACCAAAAGCCAAGTCCTTATTGACTAAATCATGTCGACATTGAATGTGCACCAAGTTTTTGCATCAACGGCTCTACAAAAGGAGTAAATACCTGCCTTCCAAAACTTTCTCTCGGTGTGGCTTCTAATGAACCATCCATTATGATCTCTATGATTACAAAGGTAGCATACTCCATTTAAAAAATTTCTTTCTTGCTCTATTCTCTCCACATTAACTAATACCTTAATATAGGTGTCCACTACTAATCGATCCCTCATTCCTATATTTGTATTACCCTCATATGAACTTTCTATATAATAATAACAATACTATGTATGTTGGTGTGCTTCGATGTCACTCAGGCCTACCTATGTGTATCTGTTCAAAGTGTTGTATAATTTTCCTCTTTTTGAGGCCATGTAGAATCCCATCTCTAAGCAATGGTCCATGGGGAATTTACAGTTAAAAGGGAAGAGATTAAATAAGTTTACTGCTACATTCACTAGCCACCTACGAATGAGCTATAGCATCACTCACATATTGAAATATCAACGCTCATTGGCGATCGATCTTGAACTATGTGAATTTAGAGTAGTTGGCAATTCTTGGATCAAACAATCATTCCATTACAAGCGAATGTGATCTACATCATACTAGTAGAACTACGCTCATTTAGACATCGGAAATTCCTATCAATAACCCAGACATTACCATGTGAACAATATATTCAGAATTATATATCGCCATCCATATATTCAGTGCATGCATGAATTCTCTTAGCAATTTCTCATGGGCTTTCACAGCCAAAGTGACATTGAATTTTGCTTCTTCCATGTTTGGATTCTTCATAACAATCGGTTCTAAGAATTTATTAATTTGCAAAAGGCTCTAATACCATATTAATTTATTGGATCTGCTGCAAATGTAATAGCACTGCCATTATTTGGTATGTGTTTTCCAAATAGCAGCATCCTTGTATTTGTATAAGGAATAAACCAAGAGAATAGACATGTCTTGAAGGGACATATCTATTTAACAATATGATAAATATATTGACATTAATTAATAGTTATATATATATATATATATATATATATATCATTGTAATTATATTAATTTCTTTTGACCTCACAGGTTTATCCTACCAAAGCTATCAAAACATCAACAAATAATAGATGTATCGTTGGCCAAGAAGTATATAGAAAAGAGAGAAGTGAAGAAGAAAAGTAAAGTGTGCAGGGGAGAAGAATTCAGAGAAGTGTATACGGAAGAAAAATGAACAAATAAGAGAGAAAAGTGTATGCGGCAGATAAAAGAGGTGGGAGCAGTTTGGGAAAGAAAAAATAATTAGTGGAGTGTAGCACAGGTCAGACAAAGAATACATACATTTAGATTTATTAATTCTGATATGATATAAATGTAAATATGTAAGAATATTATAAGAGAGTTATTAAGTAGTTGAAAGCTATATGTACAAAGGGCTATTGATCCAAATAAATATTATAATATCGAAGAGAACAGAAGAAGAATATATACAAATATAAAGAAGGATTTACACAGAAATAATCAGTAGATTAAAGAACAAATATTCATGGAAAGATAATGTCCATCATCAGTTGAGCAAGCAACTTTGTCAAGGTGGAAAAGAAGTTTATTTGCAGTGGCTTGATGCTCACGAAGATAGCAGTGGGGAGTTGGTGCTTCCAATAAGTTGGAGCCTGCAAAGTGTGGGTGCTTCCAGTAGGTTTGAGCCTGCAAAATGTGAGAGTTGAAGCTTCCAATAAGTCAGTGCTCATAAACATAGGGGTTGGAGCCTCTAGTAGGTCAAAGGCTACAATACATTATAAAAGAACAAAGTTTATATAAAAGCATTTATTGTCATGGTTTTCTCCTGCATTGGGTTTCCACGTAAATCTTGTGTTATTGTGTTCATGTGCATAATTGTTCATTTCAGCATTTGAAGTTAATTGTTTGCATAAAAAATTTAAATTGGCAAATTTGTTATTATACAAATTCAACCCCCACCACCACGCCCCCCCCCCCCCACCCCACCCCCGCAACCCCCCCCCACCCCTCTCAGTGTAATCGTGTGCTCTTCAATAAGTAGAGTATCTTACCAAACTGTGGTTAGAAGTTTGATGAAAGCTATAGTTTGTACTAGGCCAAACCTTGCCCGAGCAGTGGCTGTTTTTTCTAGACATGTCTAATCCTAGTAGAGTTCATGGGGAAGCAATAAAAAGAGTCATCACATATTTAAAAAGTACATCAAAGTATTTTTTTGTTATCATATTAAAATGATAGGAAACAAAATTTGTGAATTTAGATTAGACAGGCGATATTGATAGAAAAAGATCCACCAATGCTTATGTGTTTACATTATTTGGTTCTTCATTTAGTTGGATGAGTGACAGATTGTGGTTTCTTTGTCCACTACTAAAGCTGAGTATGTGGCATCTACTCATGCTTGTACAGAATCCATTTGGCTCTAGAGACTGTGTTCAAATATTGGAACAAAACAAAGAGCAGTAACAATTTAATGTGACAGAGAGTTCAATATGCCTAGCAAACAACGCAATATTTCGTGCCAAAATCGAGCACATTGATGTTCAATATCATTTTGTCAAAGATATGGTCGAGGATGGAAGGTTCAAGCTAGTTAAAGTAGAAACTTTGATAAATGTTGCCAATTTGCTAACAATGTTTGTGGGCCTCACGGCCCCTCGCAATTGAATAATTGTATAATTACTCCCCTTGCTTTCTCTTGCAAGGCATTTGGCAAGTGGGAAATTGTTTGGAACTGTCTCAGGCTTGCATTTACACGAGGTTACTATTTTTAGTAAATTTTTGTTTTACAGATTTTCCCTATTACTTGGCACAAGGATCAAAATAGTTAGGTAAGCATACCGATACATTTTTGTGGCAAGATCATGTCCAATTTGGAAGATATTTAAGTTTTAATTTTTTGAAATTGCCCCAAAAAAAGTAGTAAATGCAATTACAAAGACTTTAGAGGCATCAAAGCAGGTCAAAACTTTCACCTAAGTGCTAGCTGTTTGGGATGCTATAGAGCACGTTGCAATCTTTCCAGCATTTCAAAAACTTCGTCAATCAAACACCCAATTTGAAATTTATGGCCTCCGAAAGTTGGGTCTCCCAATATAGGAAATGTAAAAGATAGTTGAACACATAAAATGAGTTGTAAAAGAGAGGTACATATGTTGGTGTCTATTGATACATTGTGCATCTTTGATTGACACATTGGACATCAAATGGGTGCCTCTTTTGGGATGGTTTTAGCCCATGGTTTTCTAATACCATTTGACAGTTTCTTTTATTTATATCCTATATATTAGTATGAAAGAAATATTATTATCATTTGTTTGCCTGATACCACATCCCAAATAAATATGAATTTTTTAAGCAACAATCTACCCTACTGATACACAGAAGTTAACTTATGCATGAAGAGAAGAAACTGACCAGGATATTAATTCAAAAACAGTACCTTTTGGCGTGCAAGATGATCCAACTCTCTTGAAGAGCAAGGCCAAAGATCCATGAAAGAATAGCGAGAAACAACATCTTGCAAGGATCCCTCTGATGATTTGGATACTACCTCTCCTGTCCTAGAAAGTGCCTCTTTTCTCCTTTGCTCTACCTGACAACATTTATTTGAGAGATCAAAGTTAGGAATCCAATAATGATTATTTTGTGTATTAACTTAAAAGGAATAACAATATAAGTTTCAAATTGTGCATCTAATATCCATTGAAAATGGAAAAAAAGCTTTAAGTGTGCAAGGCTTCTATTGATGAAAATTCAATATGACAAGGCTAGAAGGATACAATGAATCTTTGAAGGCCCATCTGACTTAGTTTTTACAGTAAGTTTGGGCTTGAACAGTGTTAGGACGACATCGCTAGTTAGAATATTGATAGTAAAAATAATACATTAAATTGCTGACTTGAATTTCCACTTCCCAAGTTTTCAAACAATAGCAATCAGATACTGACTCTATCAGCTGAAAGCGGCATCTTTCTTTGAAAAACCAGTTCTCAGTTATTTGTATTTGTAAGAATAGAATGCACTTCAAGGTTTCAGATGTAGATACTTTCATTGGTGCACAGATAGATAGTTTTCAACAGCCACATTCACAGAACACACGTGAAAAGACTACTCTCGTTAAAAAAATCCTTAAACATTGTTAATCTTAACCATAGTTTGCCTAACGTGATCTTTTCAAGCAGCATTAAAGTCTAAAACAGCCTCCAATATTAATTGTCCATAAATAAACAAAGTACTACTACAACACAGATATTACAATCGGGAAGGTTGCAAAGAAAGCACTGATTGTTAACTTTCCCCAAATAAATCCTAGAGGTTATGAACATAATATTTGAAAAATACAGAAAAAAGTTAAGCAAAAACATTTACAAAATCGGCTTATCAGAATCCATTCAAGATTTGAATTCTTTTCAGTTTCCCTGAAGACTCATAATGAGTCAGATTTTGTTGAAAATTTATAGTTTACAAATTGCTAATACTGCATACACTGCAAACGTGCAAATGTATGGCTTACAACCTACCATCTGTATATAAGATTATAAAATCTACTTAAAGACTTAGACACCTCATTGTACTGATAGAAAATATAATGAGTGAGAACACATTTTCCCTAACTACATGCAAAGAATTGAGTCTGTCAAAAATCACTACATGAGATAAGATAAATTTAGTAATGTCCAACGAAGGACCAAAAAGAGGGTCCTAGAGACTGCCAAAAGAAATGCAGAAAGAGCCTACACCAGAAACACCAAATGGTGTCCAGGGAAATTAGAAAAAACAACAAAAGCAAGAACTAACCACCAAACCAAACAACCTAGCTTATTGCTCTGAACAACTGGGAAAAATTCCAGAACCGATAGATAGGCACTAAAGAAAGAACAGACCCCAAGCCATCTCTAAGGACCACTGGAAGAGCTGGAAGCAAACCACTGCTGACTGAATGATCTGCGAGGTCTCCCTAGGAGACCCAGAAGAGAGATAATGTTCTCTGAATTTTGGCTTATATAATCTTCATGTTTATCTTGCATGATTGAAGTTTGTTTTTATTTAAGGATGATTTATGTCAAAAATAAAGAAAAATTTAATCACATAGTTTTTGGCATAATCAGAAAATTAAGGATTTTTTGCCATGTGTGGCATTGTCCTACATTTTGTCACCACAAAATGTAGGTAACAGTACGAAACTTTTTCGAGCTTAGTTTCGCATTTCTCTGAGTTTAGTTCGTTATTTAATTGGTTAGTATTGATGGATTTCGTGTAATTGCATCACAAAGGTCCGATTGTGATTAAAAGTCACTTTTTGAAAAGTCAAAAAGATGTCATGTGCATGTTTTCACATGTACTTTGACCTTACTTTTCCTCAAAGGCATCTATAAAGTTCATTTTCACCTCTCCATATGCATTCGCACTTCCTTGAGCAAATACATGTTTTTCCACTTCCCATGTCATTACATGCTTTGCATCTCTTCCATTTGCACTTACATGTAAAAGCTCGTCCACCATTCACCTTCACTTTCCATCCAATCCTTCACCCCTTGTTGCATGTTGCATTTATATGAAATCCATTTTCCATGCAATGACATCTTGAAAGTCCAAGTAACTTTTTGAAAACTAACAATCTTCATTTGCACGCATTCCCATGCGCCAAGCACTTTACTTTTTAAAAAGGTAAAGGTGCTGATGGAAAGTTATTCCGAGTTTACATCTAGACATTGTCAAGAAGGTTTTTCAAAGTGTCAGAAACTCCATTTTGTGCTGATCTACAAAGGAGAATTCATGACAACTTGAGCGAGAAACGCTGGATCACATCAAGTTTTCAAATGACAACGGACAATTCATCAAAGTCAGAGGTTACCAAGGTGAATGCGGCGGTACAAAATACAGAAACTCCCAATCCTGTGATCATCCGAGATAGCATCGTCAAGTACAAGGCCTTTCAGAACAAGGCCCTTCAGAATTGTTTCCTTCGCTTCCATCTTCTTTCTTCTTCTTTCATGTTTGAAGTTGAAGAGGATGTATTACATGAAGATGTGTAATTACATGTAATGCGAGTTACATGCGTATGTAAAACATGTAATGCGAGTTGCATGTACAGTTGCATGTAACCCTTTATTTTCTATAGTTAGACTAGGTCAAAGTTAGTTAAGTTGCTCCCACTTTTTCCTCCACCTTTCTCTCAACTTCTGTGCCTATATAAAGGAGTGATCCCTCATTGTAAAATTATCATCATCTTTTGTGCAAGAGAACTTTGGAGAAATTGTGCCAGCATAACTTTGTTTGTGTAAGCACTATTTTGAGAGAAAGTGAATACAAAGAAGTATTTGAGACTTAACTTTGATTAATTGAGATTGTAATTTGAGTGAATTGTAAACTTTGTCTATGATTTCATCCAAGTTGTCTTTGATTCATTATCTTGTGTTATTGGTAATTGTTCTAGTGAATTGAATTGAAAAGAGTTAAGAAACAATTGAAGCCCGAGCTTTGACCAGGAA